>CM057823.1:178637385-179194885 GCA_030068075.1 Paguma larvata
CCCCCTTTTTAAAATTAATTTTTAAAAATGTATATTTTTGAGAGACAGAGAGAGAGAGCAAGAGTATGGGAGAAGCAGAGAGGGGGGGATACAGAGGGTCTGAAGCAGGTTCTGTGCTGACAGCAGAGAGCCTGACATGGGGCTCGAACTCCCGAAGCATGAGATCACGGTCTGAAGTCGGAGGTTCCCCCTTCCACCCTTCCCTGCTATTTTTTTATTCTCAAGGAGGACTGGGGAGAGAATCTTGCATCATCCCTAATGAAGGCTGAATCTATCATGGGTAAGCTTCAGGTTCTTCAAAGCAGAATGCCCAGCCTACAAGGTTAGGGCTCACCCTCCCATTCTTCATTTGCTAGTGAAAAATGTCTCCACAGATTAGTTTTTCCCTCCGCCCTTCTCGATCCCATTCCTTCCTCCCTCTTGAGAAGCCATCACTTACCTTTCCTGTGTTTCGAGTTTTTCTCCTCCTAGGTTGTGATGTTTCCCCTGGGCATGCATAGCCATGCCCTTTTCTCCTCTCCCCCAAGCCCATGTTGGAGGGGTCACTCTCTTCCTTCACAATACAACTTTTTGAAAAGTGGCTTGAATCCATTGTCTTCATTTCCTTTTCATTTCAGTTTCAGCCCATCGCTGTCTAGTGTCTGTACTGTGCCCAGCCTGCAGTCTGTCTCTGGATGCAGACATTCTCCATTCACCACTACATATGTTGTCTTCTGGTACTTCGATGGCCACCACCTCTGTTACCAGGCTTCCCTCATTAGTGAATGTTGGCAGTTCACGTAGTTTGGGCCAGGAAGCTCTTAGGAAGAAATGGTAGCTTGGCTGTGTGGTTTCTCTGTCAAGATAGACCACGGAGAGCCATACGTCTTAATTAATGCTTTTTATAGTTCTGAGAGTGGGTATCATTTGGTCTCAACCCATGAGAAATAGAGGTGGTCCACCTGAGATTACAACTTATTTAAAGAACCCTAGGTAACTGTGTGGCTAGATTTTTCAGGGCTCCTTACTAAATAAACAAATAGATAAAATTATTGGAGTTCTTTCAGGGGGAAAGTTGAAACACTTGTCCCTCAGCTAAGCTAGAAGGTAGCAACCACAGACTGGGATGCTGAATATAATAAAACCTTTGTCAGACTTTCCCTTGTTTAAGCTTTGTAATGTTTTCAGGTACTTGTGTTAATGTTTCCATTTTTTCCATTTGAGTGATCATAAAGCATTTTAAATCGTGGGTGTCTCGTTAATGTGTGAGCAAAGGTGAGGGGGGGTTATGGAGCCTTCTTCGTGGTCCTGGGACATTGAGTGGTAGTAGACGGTGGTAGCTTTCAAACAGAAAGCGTAGGGATGTGTAGTCCGGGAATATGAGGCTCGCCTTGTGCCTGGAAAATATGTCTGGGAGGTGAGCCTAATCTGGATCAATCAGGTTCCCTCTTTTTTAAATTTCTTTGTTTTGCTAGTCTATGAAACTGAGCCTTAGCGTGGTTATATTTTATTCTGACCCTGAGGGGTTATTTTTAGTTTAGGTTAGGTTTGGTTGTTTTTAGGGATGCATTTATTTTTCTGTTGAGGGGTTGCAGGATAGTAAAATCAATCTAGAGATTCTGGTCATCCTGTTTTCTTTCAAGAGCATGGGAATCCGAAAACACTACTGAGCCTTCTGATGAAATTAATTTGATAGACCTGCTGTTTCCAGTTTGGATGTCGCCTAAAGATTTACGATTGAGTTACATAGTTACAAACTGTTTCTTTCTGTTGCTGGTTTAACTTTCTCCCAAAACCGGTTTGGTAATTACATGGAAATACAATGACTAGAGAACTTTCAGCTGTCTATATAGCTCTTTGGCCTTCAGAACTAACTTTATATAGAAGAACCTTTAACTGAATTAAAAGTTGTAATGACAACCAGCATTCACATATCTCTCCTGTACCACGTACTGTTCGAAATGCTTCACATACCACGGCTCAGTCCTCAAAACCACTTCATGAGGTTGGTCTCCTCACCCCTAACCCCCCTCCCCCATCTGACAGGTGTGCCAGCTGAAGCGTGGATGGGTAAATCGATCCTCTCAAGTTACAGATTTTGTAGGTTTCTGGTCCAGGACTATGACCTCTGGACCTGTAAATCTCAGAATCATGTCCATAAAAGATTTAACAGACAACTTAAGTGCTCACTTAGGCAGTGGGGTTGAAGTTAAGTTCTCTTCCCTTCCTTCCCCTTCCTTCCCCTTCCTTCCCCTTCCTTTCCCTTCCTTTCCCTTCCTTTCCCTTCCTTTCCCTTCCTTTCCCTTCCTTCCCCTTCCTTCCCCTTCCTTCCCCTTCCTTCCCCTTCCTTCCCCTTCCTTCCCCTTCCTTCCCCTTCCCTCCCCTTCCCTCCCCTTCCTTCCCCTTCCCTCCCCTTCCTTCCTTCCCTCCCCTTCCTTCCTTCCCTCCCCTTCCTTCCCTCCCCTTCCTTCCTTCCCCTTCCTTCCCCTTCTTCTTCCATACTTTTTGAAGTTTATTTTGAGAGAGCACTGGAGAGGGGCAGAGAAGGAGAGAGAGAGAATCCCAAGCAGGCTCTGCACTATCAGCACAGAACCCAGTGCAGGGCTCCATCTCACAAACTGAGAGATCGTGACCTGAGCCAAAGTCAAGAGTTGGACACACAGCTGACTAAGCCACCCAGTCGCCTCTGGGGGTTAAGTCTTTGTGGAACAAAAGATATGGGACTTGTTTACTTTGAACCGTTTCTATAGAGGTGGCTGGCTAATGGCATAACAAGGTAACTGAGAATTTTCACCTGGTGCAAATTCTGTCCAAGGGACTAACTGTTGAAGGAAAGAATTTTAATGTCCTGTTTTACTGTCATCAGGTGGTTTGGGAGTGACTAAGGCCATGGCACTTAGGATTGCCTTGCAGTAGTAGTGATGATTAAATAATCAGTCCTTTTCTTGTCTGCATTCTTGAGGTTGGAAATTGTATCCTGGAATACTGATTGACCCTATCTCAAGCGTGGCTGCCGTGTTCAGATGAGAGGAATGATAGCATGGGCAGGTAGCTGCATCTTGGGTAGGCTTCCACTCTTGGGAGGGTTCACACCTACGTGTCACAATTGCATGGGGTAAGCAGGGTGCTGGCCTTCTTATCCCTATTTGATAAGGACGACCAGAAGGAGAGTACAGAGGAAATAGCAATGAGCCCGAATGGATGCATGGGGGGGCCTCAAGTTAGCTTTGATACCAAGTAGAATTGTGACCCTTAGCCAGTCCTAATTTTTCTGGCCCTCCCTTTCTTGAATAGTAAAGTGGGATTTCTTTTTTTTTTTAATTTTTGTTAACGTTTTTATTTTACTTTTGAGAGACATAGAGACAGTGTGAGCAAGGGAAGGGCAGAGAGAGAGGGAGACACAGAATCCGAAGCAGGCTCCAGGTTCTGAGCTGTCAGCACAGAGCCTGACGGGAGGCTCGAACTCACAGACCATGAGATCATGCCATTGGCTGCTTAACCGACTGAGCCACCCAGGCGCTCCTAAAATGGGGTTTCTTTTAGGGCTCTTGAACTGTTAAAGCTGTATGATTTTATATACCCCGCTAAAGCAGACCAAACCTTATGATAAGATCACAGAGGTATGTTTAAAAATCCGCACACATTCAGTGAAGCTCAGATTGTTTTATTAGGACTGATTCATTGCATTGTAATAGGTGCAGCAGCTGTTTTCTTGGGGGAGGGGGTGTAGCGTTGGGTCTGTTCCAGTCCCCTGAGTTTGGCCTGTGTCCTTTCTGAGCTCCAGGGCCTTTTCTTCCCCCTCCTGGGGCTAATTGCCCCTCACTCCCTAGGGCTACTGCCAGCTGTGGCACCTTGCACTCCCCTTCTGTTAATTGGGTTTCTTTTCTGTCTCTTAGTTCCCATCTTTAACATCTTTGGGAGACTTTTTTAGCATCTGAACTCTATTCCTTTCTCTGTCACAGGAATATAGATGTTTAGCTTCCCAGCTCAGTGAGTTGGCCGGCTTGGTTGTCTGAGTTTTTGAGTCTCAAGGGAATTGACAGGGGGTCCATAACATTTGGAAACCTCGACTTTTTCTTTTTCTTTTTTTTTCTTTAATTTTTGTTTATGTTTGAGAGAGAGAGTGCAAGTGCAGGAGGGACAGAGAGAGAGGGAGACACAGAATCTGAATCAGGCTGTAGGTTCTGAGCTGTCAGCACAGAGCCCAATGTGGGGGTCAAAGCCAGGAATCTCTAGATCGTGGCCTGAACTGAAGTCAAATGCTTAACCGATTGAGCCACTCCGGCGCCCTTAGACATTTTTTTCTTTTTCTTTTTTTTGCATAAGGAAGATACCCTTCATAACTTCATACACACAGTCATGTGTTTTTTCGTTTTATCTCCAGACTTAGTGCATCTTTAAAAAAATTTTTTTTAATATTTATTTATTTAGAGAGAGAATGAGAGAGAGAAAGAGAGTGTGTGTGAGCACAAGCAGGGGAGGGACAGAGAGAAGGAGCCAAGGAGGCTCCTGCACCATCAGCACAGAGCCCGTTGCAGGGCCCAAACTCACGAACTGTGAGATCATGACCTGAGCCGAGACCAAGAATCTGACTCTTAACCGACTGAGCCACCCAGGCACCCCCAGACTTTCAGCATCTTGCAGATTGTGTGCCACACAATTAGTTTTCTTGCTGGCATGCTCCCCTACCCTTTACGGCTTTGCTTGTATTACCACATTTTTTTTTTTTTTAATTTAAAAAAGTTTTTTTTCTTTTTTTTTTTTTTTTTTGAAAGAGAGTGCAAGCAGGGGAGGGGCAGAGAGAGAGGGAGACACAGAATCTGAAGCAGGTTCTAGGCTCTGAGCTGTCAGCACAGAGCCCGACGTGGGGCTTGAACTCACGAAACACGAGATCTTGACCTGAGCTGAAGTCAGATGCTTAACCTGCGGAGCCGCCCAGGCACCCACCACATATTTAATCCGGATCTTTCAGTGCTGGTGTTCTGGCTGATGCTGTTCCACAGTGGTCCCTGCTGCCCTGAATCCCTAACTTCTCTCTCAGTGGCCAGGCAGCTCCTGGTCGTGATCCTTCCACCAATTCTAAACTACATTCGGGGTTATAGTTGTCTGTGATCTACTTCTGCACTGGATCCAGGGTGACAAGTAGATTTCTTGAGTGTCTGCACCGGCGAATTGGGAATAGCCACCAGGAGTGTGGTGTAAGCTTATCAGGAAAGAGCTAGGACTCCCTCGTGAGCTGCCGGGGGCCTGGGATGGGGAGGTGGCAGCACACGTGCACTGTTTGCGGTCGCCGTAGAAGCCCAAGACTCTGTTCATGACTATATTAATCTTTTTTTTTTTTTAAATCTTAGGATCATATTGCATTTTGTGCATATCCGTGTTCTTTACTGTTTGAGAGCATTTTCAACAGCTACTTTAAAAGAGTGGCTTGGCACATAAATTTACAAAAGGTCTCGGGAGATTTCTTACCGGAACAATTATTTGGATTCTATACTTAGTAGGAAGCTCTATCCTTGTCAAAAATATTGATTTCACTCCTTAGTGATAGTTTCTAAAATGTACTTTCCAAATATCTTCTAATAGAGTGGCTCCCAGCATTTGGACCAGCTGCCTAAGGATCTTTGGGAGATTATACTGGAGGAAAATGCAGGTTCCCATATATTAAGAACTCCTACAATGTAGTGAAAAAAGACATGATCTTTTAGAAACATGGGCCAGTAATGACAGGCAATGTCTACTGAGCATGCCAGATCCCGTCCTGTGTGTTCTGAGTGCTGTCTTAGTTAATTCCTACAGTTCCCTAATGAGATCGTTATGAAGATGATCCCTCTTTTGTGTCTGAGGATGTGGGGCATGGCGGCTCATTGCTTTCCCTGAGGTCACTAGCCAGTACGTGATGGAGCTCGGAGGTGAGCCCGGACAGCCTGACTCTGGAACTCATGCTCCTAACCAGTGTGTTGTAATGGTCAAAGGACATTTCCGGACGGTCACAGGAAGGGAACACTGATTCACGATTGGAAACGCAAATTAAAATTTCGAGGCTACCACTTTTCACTACTTAGACTCAAGTGTGACTTTGGTAAGAGTACTTCATCGTTGATGTGTATACTTAAATCCCTCCTTCCCTCCACCCCGTTCATTCACTCGGGCATCGCTGCTGTTGGAGTTCAGGTGTTTGCCGCCCAGCTCCACCCGAGTAGAGGACCGACCCACTCTGAGTTGGACTTCTGACCTATGCGCCAAGTTATGTGTGTTGATTTAAAGCACTCAGTTTGTAAAATTTGTTGTGCAGCAGTAGAAAACCAATACAGATCTTTGAGGGGTTGTCTCTGTTTAAAAGGATTTCCCCCTTCCTGTCTGCCCTTTGAATTTCTACTTCCCCCTTTTTTTTTTAATTTATTTATTTTGAGAGAGAGTGCGAACGAGTGAGCTCATGAGGGCGAGAGCAGGGGAGGGGCAGAGAGAGAGGGGAGAGAGAATCCCAAGCAGGCTCTGCAGTGTCAGCACAGAGTCTGACGTGTGGGGTTCGAACTCCTGAACAGTGAGATCATGACCTGAGCTGAAACCAAGAATCAGACACTTAACCGACTGAGCCACCCGGGTACCTCCTCCCCCCTTTTATTTGTTTTTTAAACAAAGTTCGGAAACACTTCCCTTAATCATTCTGCATGTCAGCAACATTTAAACTATATTTTGTTTGGATCAATCATATACCCCTTTTGTAGCACTTCACACTTAGATCACAAGGATTAATTCTACACATGAATCTACCCGTGTATCCTCGGTGTCCCTCCTAGCACAGAGTAGGTGCTCAAATATATTCTCAAGTAATGTGTAGTAGATCCGTCAGGAACTTTAACTTAAGAAAAAAAAGATTCAGAATTCTGAAAGGACCTCAGTATGGTCCCAGGAGAGAGCTCTCTATTTGATTAAAATGCCAAATAACTTGCTTTTATTGTATTCATAAATATTAAATGTCCAGTGTTCTTTATGATGTATAGACACTTTGAAAAATGGGCTCCCTTTTCTCACAGAGCTAGTGTGTTCATAAGATAAGATGAAGTGTTCTTTAATAAACGGTTTTTCATTTTTAGGCATTTTAGACATATATCTAGTATGGCATAAAAAACCGTTTAGTTTTTCTTAACCAACTGCTATTTAAATACACGTAGACTTACTGTTTAATGCGAAAGCAGAGAAATAGATGATTTCCTTTTTGTTTATGAAACTGCTGAATAAAGAATCTGAAATAATTATAAGAAGGAACAGGCCTTAAAAAAAATGTCAGGTCTTTGATTAAAAATGAGTGGAAACTTGAAAGGTTATTTAACGAACCATTCGAATAGTTAAGCGTGACCATATGCCCAGATTGACACCTGTTGTCTTACTGTAATTATTAATGGCACCTTGTTTTATTCTCAAGTGTCTATTTGATGATAAATTATATTGTGACCCTGTAGCAGTATGTTGGAAGTTGATGTCTTTGACTTGCTGTCTCATTTTAATAATTACTCACCTCCCAGAGATTAAAGTTGGAAGTTCTACAGAGCCGCCTACAAGAAGGCAGGCAGAGTGTCCTGAACTTCCTCCCTAATTCGCCAAATCTCTGGAAGCAGTATAAAAATTGAATGATTAAAACACCCACATGTTTTCATGTCCGTTTGCAAACTTAAGAGGGTTTTTTTTCTTTATCATGGAATTCACAAATTTTATCCGAATGTGCCTGGGTATATATATATGTGTGTGCATGTGTTTTTAAATTGATTTGGCTGGCACGTGGTTAGTTTTTTTTTATAAGTCTTCAAACTAGAGATATTTCCCTTTTTGGGGGGTTATATACATATCTTTATTAGACATTACTTGTTATGTGTGTTTTACCACAATAAAAAATTTGTAACCATTGGTAAGTGTGTAATTCAGTGATGTTAAAGACATCTGCAGTATCGTATAACCCCTGTTATTATACCTGCAGCATTTTCATCCTTTCCAATGTAAACCTGTACTCACTGCATGATAAACTCCCTAAACCCCCTTCCCTGCACCCTGATAACCTCTGTATTCCTTTCTGCAGAGACCTTTCCTTTTACTTAATCGTAGCCATTTTTATACCTTGTCCATTTTTTTAAATTTTATTTTTAAGTAATCTCTACATCTGATGTGGGACTCGAACTCACAACCCCGAGACAGAGTTGCATCGTCTACCGACTGAGCCAGACAGTCGCCCCACGGCCTGTTCCTTTTTTTTTTTTTTTTTTTTTTTTACCCCTGGAATCTCTGTTACTTACAAATACTCCAGATTTCCTGATTTGCCTCTCAGTAGTGCTTGTCTTTTATCTACTGAATTTAAGAAGTCAAGTTTTATGATCTTACACATGTGAAATTTAAGAAATGAAACAAATGAGCAAAGGGGGAGAAAAAAAAGACAAACCAAAAACCAGACTCTTAACTATAGAAAACAAACTGATGGTTACCAGAGGGGAGAGGGGTGAAGGGTGAGGCGTGAGGCGATGGGTGGAAACAGGTGATGGGGATTAGAGAGTACCTTTATCATGATGGGAGAAAAAAGACACTCAACATCATTATTCATTAGGAAATATTAATTAAAACCACAGTTAGTTACCACTGCACTAGAATAGAGTAAAGAAAAAAATAATCTGAGGGCGCCTGGGTGGCTCAGTTAATTAAGCGTCCGACTTCGGCTCAGGTCATGATCTTGAAGTCAGTTGGTTTGAGCCCCACTTCTGGCTCAGTGCTGACGGCTCAGAGCCTAGTGCCTGCTTCAGATTCTGTGTCTCCGTCTTTCTTTGCCCCTCCCCTGCTCATGCTGTCTCTCAAAAATGAATAAACATTGAAAAAATGAAAATTTCTGACAATCCCACATGCTGGGGAGGTTGTGCAGGAGCCCTAACACAAAGCCAGTGGGGTGCAGTATGGTACAGTTTCTCTGGGAAAATGGTAAGCTCCTTACAAAGTTAAACATGCACTTACTTACCATATGAGCCAGCAGTCACACTTCTAGAGAGTTAGTAATAAGAGAAATATGTGTACAAAAACATCCTGTATTCAGATATTTGTAGCAGCTTTAGTCCTATCACCAAAATCTGAAAGTATCCCAAATGTCCTTCAGCTTGGTAAGTGATAAACCATGGTCCATCTCTACCATGGACTATTAGCAAGAAAGAAGCAGCAAACTACTGACAAGGGCAACACAGATGAATCTCCAATACGTTAAAAAAAAGGGGGGGTGCTGTGATGATGAGTTATTTCCTTTAACACTCCAAGTGTTAGAAATGATCTTTCTTGTAGCTTTCCTGGTTTCCCTACTCACCACACCTACAAAACAGCATTTTGGGTGCTTGGAAGTCTTTGCTCTAGGTTGCCTTTCATTCAGTTATTTATGTGTTTACCTTCTCCAAATTCAAAAAATGAACAAGAAATTTCCTTACAAAAGGATATTTATCAATGGTCAATAAGCACACAAAGAGAACCTTGACATTTATACTAACAAAATTACATCATCATACCTATGAGAAAGGCCCAAATCAAAATGACACTATCAAAGTTAGAGGATGAGGAACAACTGGAACTAAGTGGGACTCTAAAAGGCTACAACCCAGGACTTCCAATCCTAGATATTTAATCAAGAGAAGTCAACTTACGTCCACAAAAAGTACATGCATAGTCTTAACTGCCATAGCAAGAAACCAGAAGCCCAAATATGGGTCAACGGGGATACTAAACAAATGGACATGTGTGTATTCACATAGTCGGATACCACTCAGTAATAGGGAATAAATTCTATAGCAGCATAGATGAATCTAAAAAAAATTATGTTGAAGACACAAACTGATAAGCGTCCCCAAAAGACCAGCCTAATTGATGATGATGGAAGTCTGAAAGTGGTTACAGCAGGGTAGGGGGTCAGGAAGGAATTTTCTGAGAGGTTGGCAGTGTTCTCTATCTTGTTTGGTGACTATAAAGATGTATAAAGTTGTCAAAAGAAATCAAACTGAATACCTCTGTACATTTTATTATACGTATGTTACAGCTCAGTAATAACAAGACTAGGATCGCGCATGATAAGTCAAGGTGGGTGGCGCAGTCAGTTAGGCATCCGGCTTCCGCTTAGGTCATGATCTCTCGGTCTGAGTTTGAGCCCCACATCAGACTCTGAGCTGACAGCTTGGAGCCTGCTTTGGATTCTGTGACCCCCTCTCTCTCTGCTCCTCCCCCACTCATTCTCTCCCTCTCTCTCTCTCTCTCTCTCTCTCTCTCTCTCTCTCTCTCTCTCTCTTTCTCTCTCAAAAATAAACATGAAAACAAATTTAAAAGACTTTGAGGATCCCACCAAGCATGCCTCAAAAGAACAACCATAAAAGATAAAGTCAGAAAAAGTAGGTCAGTCACTGGTTAAAGCTATACCCAGGGCTTTTCCTGTGAGAATTGATTGGGCCATAATATACTCCTGTAAACAAAAAAGGGACGAATCCATTGCAGACTTTCAAATTTGCTTAGAAGAAATATTTAGACAGCATTTTGGTCTCAGGGACTGTGAAGCCGATTTTGCCTTGTCTGCTCATTTTGTTAATAGGCTTCTCCCTGAGCCTAATGATTTATTAAAGAAACATAAAATAAGATGGGAGCTCACTCCCCTTTCTGAGCTCCTAACATCTTGCTGAGCATTTTGAAAGAATATTAGAACAGAAGAAGGGTTATCCAGCGCAGAAACTCATGGCCCTACAATTACATCAACTCCTGGGGCCTTGACCAAACTTTAGAACTAACTTTGCACTTGCCTCTGTTGAGGAGGCTACTCGTCAAGACTATAAACAAAAAGGACATTGGATAAAGGACTTTGCCCTCAAACAGCCTGATTATCCAAGAAGAGAGAACACTCAACCTTCAGATCATCAACATAACACTGATGGGGCTGAGGAATGGTCTGGTAAGCCACTCCCAGTAATTCCTGTAAATCATCAGGGTGAAATAAACTTGAAATAAATGAGAAATCTGCACTGCGCTGGTAGATACGAGAGGTACTCTTTCTCCTTTAAACTTCACCATGATACACCAAGAACTTCCTCAGGGTAACAAAACTGCTTTGGTGATAGGACACAAGTTCAAAGAATTCCTTTATCAGAGCTCTTAACTGTTGCCCTTGCCCATTTCTCTGAAAACCATGCCTGTCTCTTAGGAGACCCTGACTCTGTAAATCTCCTGGAAAGTTACCTACTTCCTAAATTCAGAGGTCAAATAAATTTTGTCTTCCCCAACCATGTATATCAGCTAATTCAGTTTTTGGACATGGGAGTCTGACATTTAATTCTTCAGGTGAGATTTGCTAGTGCCTCTGTCACCAGCCCATGAGAATTGAGACCACTGCTGAGCCCTCCCACCACTCACAAGTTCAAGTTGCTCCAAGAGCAGTGAGCCCAACTGTGAGGTGGGCCATGGCGAGACAAAGGGAAACCATGACCACTTCAGAGGACCCAGTGGCCAGAGAGAACAAGGGGACAATCCAGAAGTCTGCTGCTAATGGCCTGTGTCAGAAGTTGACAAGAAACAAAAACCCAGTGAACCACCGAAGTAGTAATTAGTAAAAGTTTACTGGGCACACACCAAAAGGCTGTTTGTGAGACACGGGCACTCAAACCAAAACATGGAATGAGGCTCCACGGTGGCTTATATGGTGTGAGGGCAGTGAGTGTTCTTTCCAGCGATTGGTTATAGTAATAAAATTTTCTTAAATGTAAAGGAATTGGTTACTGGTTCCCTCATGTCAATTTTGGGGAATGAGGTTGGTTTTGCTTATGATTTTAAAATGGATAAGCAAGAGGTGACCCAGGTTGACCTGGAGTTTTTGGAATTAATAACATTTTACACCTTTATCCGTTGCTTTTTCTTTCTATGTGTGATCAATGTATTTTAAATCATTTGTCAGTATGGTGCATGTATCATAACCCACCGGTCTTTTTATAAGAGTGATTTTGACTTTTTTGCATCTTTAGTCTTGATAATATAATTTGGATATCTATGAAGATCAGGTTTTGTTTGTCTTTTTACTTGGTTAATTTAAAAAGCCCCCCCCCCCCATTTTAATTTGATCATGTATCTCTGGAAGTTTAACTGCTTCCCTTATAAACGAGCTGACAGCTTATGAGATCTGTAAGCTGCTTGAGCAGTAGTTCTCCATGACACGCGAATGAATCCCACCAACCTCTCCTAAGTGTTAGATTCTGAGAGATGTAGCATTTCTACTGCCTTTAATTACGCTGACTGCTGCATAATATGCAATCTTCTATTATGCAACTTTTTATTTCAGCGCTGTATCATAGTGAAACCTTAATGTGTAAACATTAAGCCGTAATTAAGGATCCAGACTTAAAATTCAACCACAGTTTGTGTGTGTGCCAGCAATGACAGCTACTGGTAAATTCTTAACTCCTTTTCCTAGCAGCTGGAAATTTCTTTTGATACCAATTTGAAGATCCTAACTTTAGAAGAGTGAAAATGGGGAAAACAGTATGTTAGGACACTTCTGTTGCAATATTAAAAGAAGAAAGCCAGATGTAGTCTGGTCGAATTTTGGGTCCCCCCCTCCCCAAATTCCCTAAGCCTCAGAGAGAGGAAAGTAATGAGAGCGGCATTGAGGTTTTTGCTCCCCATCTGTAACACTGGAAGCTGGTACATTGTAGATGCTGTAGTATGAATTCCTTAAGAGGAATCTTTGAATGCAGATCCTTAAACCTAGCCATATTTTTATTTTATTCATTTATTGAACAGATAGTCTGGGCATCTTGCCAATTGGGTCCTTTGGGAAGCACATGCCAAATGCTTAGACAAGGTTAGAAGTACAAGATTTTTACTGATGGAAATATGGAACGTGAAGGGAAACAGAGCAGAAGTGGGCATGGGGACCCTTCAGCCTGGGATGTGGGTGTGATCTCTGTGAAGGGATTGGGGAAAGGAAGGACTATTGGGTAGACTGCGGTGCAGTTGTGCGGAAGTCTGGGCCAGCCCTGGTGCAGAGATTGCCCACTGGGGTGGGGGGGGTCTGTGCTGGCCAGGAATGGAGAGCCCTCTCAGCTTAGTCCTTGGCTGGCGTTGCCTACAAAGTAGTGGCCTCTGCTTAGAAACTGAGGCAGGTCCTCTGGACAGCAGCTGGAGGCTCTCTGCTAACTGGCCTCCTGCGCAAGGGTCTTCTCTTGAAGGAAGATCTGAGGAGTGTACCTCTATGGCCACGAGAGTCCCTTGTGAACAGGGCGTTGTTGTGATGTTAACTCTGCCACTTGGTTTGAATCTGAACCTGGACAACTCGCCTAACTTACAAATTTTAGTTTTGGAGAAAACAGTGCTGATACCGTAGGGTTTTTATGAAGACTAACTGCACAGTGGACACACTCACACTTTCAGCACTCTCTTCTTTTTCTGTGGGGATGCAGTGATGGTCAGGTTCCAGAAGGTCCCTTTGCTGATTTCACCTGGTCCTGGCAGACACAGTAAACACACAAATACTCAAACAGTAGTTTCATGTCATGAGAACTCCTCATTAAAACAAGGCACTGCGGCAGTGTTGAGTGCAAAACATTTTTTGACCCACTGGAACTTGAAGCCTGCCGCACAGAATTTTTTCTGCAGGTTCGAATGAACGGATGCACAGAGTTCAGAGGACACATTGGTGAAGAGACTAATAATACTTAGGACAAAATGTGTATATTGCCTGTGGCATGCTGAATTAGATATGATTTTAATGTAAAGGTTACTCAGACTGATGAGGAGTTTTACAATCTAGTAGATACTTACTTGCTAGGAAGAGTTAATTTAGAAAGAGCACTCAATTTTCATTTGCTGGGAAACCAAGAGATAAACTGGGACAGAGTATGCTGAAACAGGGGTTGACAGACTTTTTCTATAAAGGACCAGATAGTAAATATTTTAGGCTTTCCTGGCCGCGACAGTCTCTGTTGACACTACTCAACTGTGCCGTCCTAGCATGAAAGCGACCACAGATGGTATGTGAACAAATGGGCCTGGTCGTGTTCCAACAAAATTCTAAAAAGATTGAAATTTATATTTCATAGAATTTTTCATGTATCATAAAATACCATTCTTTTTATTTTCTTTCAACCATTAAAAATATATAAAATCCATTCTTGGAACCCACTGGCTGTCCAAACAGGTGGTGGGTTGGATTTGGCCACCCCTTGGACTACAACTTTGAAGAACATAGGAGTAACTGGTTTTCATTAGTGGGGTAAATGAAGCAAAGCACTAAAATTCATATTTGAGGGGTTGGCATTTCTGATTTTAGCTTTTTTTCAGGTGGCCCTAAATTTTTAGGACGTGTACCTCTTGAGGTTAGTGACTCAAAAGCTTAGCCTTGCCGTATTGTCTATTTTTCTTGTATTTGATAAAGATGTAGCAATAACAAGTGTTACTCTAGATAATAAATCTAATATGGAATCAGTTCGTATTACCACAGTTTGTAGTGCTTGAGCAAATCAGAAACGTCAAGGGATGGAAAATTTTAATACGCACATTTAAAATGCATACCTTTGGCCCTGTGTATGTCTTTGATCTTTCTGTATGAATACCTGAAAAGCTTTCTGTCTTCCATTCTGCAGCCCTTCTTCCACTTGGTATCCTATTTTGTGGATAACTAACCAATCCCGTATTACTGAAACCAACCTAAATATCCAGTCATTAAGTTTTACGAATATAGTGCAATGAATATTTTTGTTCTATAAATATGCAGTTGCATAATTTAACATGGAACATGAAACGTATATTGCACAACTGCAAGTATGTCTTTAAGATAAATTTCCAGAAGTGGAATTAATGGATCAAATACTGTATATACATTTGTACTTTGGCCTTGCATCGTGATTGTATTGACGGATAGCAAAATATGAGTGACTGAATATACAGTGTGTTATCACGTTTCTTTTTGCGCTCATTAAACGAATTATGGTATCTTGTTTTAGTTTTAATTTGCCTTTCTCTCCTGATCGTGGTTCTATATCCCTTCATATGATTATGAGCCTCTTTCATTGAACTGTCTTTTTACGGCCTTTGCTAGTTTTTCTATGGAGGATTTTTTAAAATGCTTTTTATATATGTGAGAAATTAGGCCTTCGTTTTTAGTGGCAGTCCTAAGTATTGTATATCTTTTAACTTTGCTTGTGATTTTAAAAATACCAAAGTTTTAAAAAATATAGCCCTGTTCATTCCTATTCTTAGTTCTTTAAAATCGTTCGTTGTTATGGCTTCTAAATCTGTCGCCCCACCCCCTTTTTTTGGTCTTTATGAGCCTGTCCTTGTTTTAACTATGACATTCTCTTAGTCTTCTCCCTTTCTTTTCTAAGGACACTTGTCATTGGATTTAGGACCCACACTAATGGACGATGATGTCATCTCAAAACTTTGAACTTAATTACATCTGCAAACATCCTTTCTTGTTAAGGTCACATTCCTAGGTTTCGGGTGGACATATCTTTTGGAGGGCCACCGTTCAACCCCCTAAACGAACAGCATTCGATTGTTTTTCTGATTTTTTTTTTCCCTTCAGTGGTTGACTTCAAGAATTGTATTCTAACATTTGATCTGAGTATTTAAAGCTCTTGAAAGATATTTTCAGTTCCTCTCAGAAGGAAAATTATTCTGTGCCTTCTGCCATACAGGGTGTGCATGCTATGAATAGCATAACGTTCCATTCTGGGACTTGGAATAGCAAGCGACTGAGAACGTGTAATACTTAATTTTTATTTTTTTCTACCCCATAAACTTTTGATTTTTTTTAAAAAATATGGCTACATTAAGTCTTATTCCTTTTTTCGTTTTTCAGCATAAATGGTATATTGAACTAACTTGCTACTGTGTTGGATGATGACAGTGGGTGTCTAAGTCTTCTTGCAGTGTTCAAATTCAAGAGGCATGAGCCCGGAAGAGAACTCCTAAGCGTTGTCTGTAGGTCTGGCAGTGTTATAATATGGTTAGTATAGAACAGAAATGGGTGTACATAAGCTTTATAACTTTGGTCAAGTTTTATACTTTTCATTTAGTTACCTCCTGGAAAGTTTGAAATTTCAGAGATGTCAGCAAAAATATTGATTAGAATGGGTTTTATTTTATAATGATACATGATATTATGCCTTTGCTAGCTCCACAGTCCGCAGTCTGAAAATTGAGTATAAAAACTGTCTGCAGGCTAGATTTATTCACACTGATCCTGTTTTCTTGCACAAAATCCTTAAACACATCAAGTAATGTATAGAGTGAATATATTAACATGAGGTTGTAAACTGTATTTTTAAGGTTACAGTTATAACTTTTTAAGTGTGATGAAATGTCTTCCTTTTTACTCTTCTCAATAAAATCTATCATTTATTGTACTAAAAGCCTTTATGACTGAGCAAATGACAGTCCTTTTGCTGAAGCAATACTGGATTGCAGGGAGCGTCATTCAGCAAGAGCCCTGGCGATTTTTCACAAGCTACTTGCATCTTTGGGTTTCATTCTTCACTCAGACACGGGGTGCTGATGTCACCAAGGCTGTTACCTGTTAGATTGTGTAGTTTTCCTTTGTTCCTTTAGCTTTTGGTTTATTGGTTATATATTCTCAGTCACTGTAAAGTTCGTCAGTTTTGCTCATTAAACATGAATACGGAAAAATAAAAGAGACTAGAATGGGATCTGGGTGGTCATTCTGATGTGATTTTTTTCTGTCTTAAAGGTGACGAAATTGAAGTCTATCTAGAGAAGTGAACTAAATCATTTATTGCTGGCGAGGTCTCTGCTAAAACCCAGGGCTGTGGATCTCCACTCCATTGTTCATTGCTCTACTTTTAGTGCCTATTTATAGCGCCTGCTAAGTTGCAAACCGTCGCTATGTAAACAATTCTTGAATATAAATAAATAAGCATGAGTCTTTAATCTTAAAGCTTCAAACATTCCTGCAGTTTTTATTTCCAAGATATAATTATATGCAAAATTAACACAATTTCAAGCTATGCCTGGTTATGAAGATTCTTAACGTTTATCATCAGGAGAAAAAATATTTAAAAAATAAGAGAGTCTGCTAGAAATTTCAAAAGAAACTACGAGATTATAGAGAATAAGAGAGAAACTAATAGATGCCTCATTACTAAGGTAGTGATCCATTAGGATGTGTTTCTTCCCAGTCTTTTCTTCTTCTTTTTGATCTCTGCATAGATTCTTTTCAATCAGTGATATCAATTTTGGTGTTTGCTTCTGAACCGAGTGTAAGCCTTTTCCTTTTTATCGAGTTTCCTTTGAAAGCATTCTTTTTTAATGGAGGCATGAAATTTTGTTTGGATGCTCCATCATTTAACTCTTCCTCTAACGTTGACATGGGATTGCTGGCTGGGTATCCTTCCTGTCGGATTTGGTGACGTGTTTAGGAGAGATGTTTTGGATAGCAAGGTGCACTGCCAGGCTGCTTGCGAAGCTTGTTCCAGTGACCTTTGTGGCCACGAGCAGGACTGAATTTTCTTTTGCCCGAGCCAACTGCCTCACTTGCAGTTCTGGTTAGAGAAAATGGTATTGTATTCTAGTGGCAGTGTATTCCAGTGCCATGTTTTCTTGCTCCCAGTGTTTGATGTCTTGTCTTTGCTTTAGTAACAGCTTTGAGGAGAAGCAAAATGTTACACAGTAATACGCTTGGATTGCAGGAAATATTGAAACAATGGAGGAGGGGGCTGCGAGGTGGCGCAGTCGGTTGAGCGTCCGACTTTTGATTTCGGCTCAGATCGTGAACCCAGGGTTGTGGGATCGAGCCCCGTGTTGGGCTCCATGCTGGTTATACAGCCTGCTTAAGATATTCTCTCTCTCTCTCACTCTTATTCCCCTGCCTTCCCCCGGCTTGCATTCTCTCTTTAAAACAAAAACAGAAAACGAAGGAGAGTGCATCTTAGAGCCAAGGGAACAGAATCTGAAATTTGATGAATACTCATTGAGTATGTCATGCATTTTCTAATTTCCTTCTAGTGTTTATGAGTAGGTATTATTCTTCCCGTTTTATAAATGAGATGTGGTATGACTTGCCCGAGATGAGTGTAACTTGAAAGCAACAGAGCTGAGTTTTAAACACGGGTATCCTTGACCTGAGAAGCTCCTAGTGATCATCCCAAAAAGAGGCTCTGAAATGTGAATCTGCATGAACAGGGTTGTTTTTTTTTTTTTTAATTTCACTTATGTCAAAAGAAATTCAGATGTCAAATGGCTATTTTCATTTGTTTTAAGACAAATAATCAAAGGTTCTTCTTCTAGGGGCGCCTGTGTGGCTTAGTTGGTTAAATGTCCGACTCTTCATCTCAGCTCAGGTTTCGACGCAGGGTATGAGTTCACGCCTCTCATTGGCCTCCATGCTGGGCTCCATGCAGGGCAGGAAGCCTGCTTAAAAAAAAAAAAAAAAAAAGATTCTTTTTTTAGAATAATAAAAGTAGATAAAATAAAAATGAATGCCTAAAATCGTATGACCCAGAGACATTCTGTTATTTGAATATACACAGAATCGCTATGTTGCTGTCTCCAGGAGTGGGCCACCGCTCAGCCTTGTGCCCACTGTGACGAATGCCGCTGAAGTGCAGTATGTGTGTGAGGTGCGTGATGGAGAACTTCCCGTCTACGAGGCCAGGAGGGGGTCTCTTGACCAATGTTGGTGTGCGTTGAACATGGGGTGTGGAGTAGAGATTTTCTGGCCTTAGGATCTGGTTCCCGCATTTGCTGGTGTAACTTTGGGCCATTAACCTAATTCTCATCTGCTTTGGTTTTCTCACTTTCTTACTTGATGTCCCCCTTCCTTCAGTTCATGTAGCTTTAGCATTTTCCCATTATGGAAAATCGTATTGGTATTTTAGCCGCAACGGTGCATAGTTGTTACAATGCTTGGAGAGGAAGCAAGATCATGTACACACTGTGCCTTCTTGGGCAGGTCCTGCCATGGGGGGTGGCTTGGCTGACTTCTTGCTTTAAATTCTTGCTTCTAGGTCATATTTTTATGAACGTTGTACTGATGCATGACATAGAATACTGTACCTGTGCCCTCTGTGAGGATGTGCAGAGAGCTTATTTTCACACATAGAGGCAGTACATTTGTATACCGCTAAATTATAAATACCGTTCAGCATTGAAATAATACCTAGTGGATGCTTTATTTCTTTGTAGGATCAGTATTGTATAGAGTGTGTTACACATTTTTCTATTAAGTTTCTAGTTTTTAAATAAGTCTTCAACTTACATAAATTGATTTAATTATATAAATATATGTAGTGTTCTTCTCATATTGAATTTTAGAGCTATTTTGTGTTCGCGTCTCTCCCTTTTTACTTTAAAATGATAGGAACAATTTAAGAGGCAACAAGATGTGTGAGCAAGTTATTTTAGGTAGTTTCTCAGAGAGAAAGAAGGTCCTGTTTTTTTCAGGCATCTCAAAGATTATTTGGGTAATAAATGACTTTGTAGAATTCCTCATAGATTAAACATAGGGAGCTAAATTATTTTGATATTATTAGTGTATGTATATTCCATAACTTACATTTTTTTCTCTCTGTCATTTTTAGGATTCTGAGTAACAATAAAATATCCGAGCTGAAGAATGGCTCATTTTCTGGGTTAAGTCTCCTTGAAAGATTGTGAGTATTTTTTATTATCTCTTATTGTTATTTCACTTACTGCACTTTTTTTTGTTTATTATGAGTTTTATTTGAGTGAAAGATAGTACTAAGTGCATTTTCATTATAAGACTGTTACTAAACTCCCAGCTTTTCAAAGAAAATCTTGAGTTTTCCCAACATTTTATTATGAAAAATTTCAAGAATTTAATGTCAGAAAACAATTAGCTAATTAGATGTTGGCAAACTTTCTGCAAAGGGCCAGATAGTAAATAATTTAGACCTTGTGGGCCATGTGGTCTCTGTCACAGTGCCTCATTTCTGCCATTGTAGTGGGAAAGCAGCAATAGGTAATAAATAAATGAATTGTTGTGGAGGTGACTTTATTTGCGACGCGGGCTGGGGTCATGGTTTGCCAATCACTGGTTTTCGGAGCATGGATGCTATTTTGAAATTCTGTCCTGAAGCGTATGCCTTATAAAATAATCAAGGAGAATTTAAAAAATACATAAAGGGGGGTGACTCTTGGATAAACTTTGATGTTTTATTGAATGTGATCATTTTGTTTTGCTTAGAAAGTAGATCTCGTTTTGCTTATGATCAAATATAAGTAGCACTTATTTTTTTTGCCTTGAGTTTACACAGTGAATATTTAATTTGCTTGTATTATGAATGATATTCCAGGGTCTTGTTTTGAATCCCCTTATTACTCATACATTTAGGATAACATCTTAGAACATTTTATTTGAGTACACTTCATGCCCAGAATGGAGCTTGAACTCATGACCTTGAGACCAAGAGTCACATGTTCTACCTACTTAGCGACTGAGCTTGCCAGGCACTCCTGGGATAACATTTTTTCGGATGAGTATAAGGTGTAGATCTATAAGGAAGCTGGACCGTGAACCTCTCCACTTCTGTTGAATAATTGACTTTTCCTTATTAGTTCTCTTTGCTCTGCTTTACTTTCTCTATTTCTGTGCAATCTTTTCTTGACCGTTGTACCGAGCGGCTTCTCCTACAGTCAAACGTCCACAGGACATTTATTGCTCTGATGTGTTATTTACACATATACCTAGAGTTTTTATTTATCCTTTAAAATTTTTTTTTAGCGTTTTTATTTTATTTTTGAGAGACATAGAGACAGAGAGTGAGCAAGGGAAGGGCAGAGAGAGAGGGAGACACAGAATCCGAAGCAGGCTTCAGGCTCTGAGCCGTCAGCACAGAGCCGGATGCGGGGCTCGAACCCACAGACTGTGAGATCATGACCTGAGCTGAAGTCGGCCGCTTAACCGACTGAGCCACCCAGGCGCCCCTATTTATCCTTTTTAAAGTGTGTGTTCTTTTCATTGATCATGTGTCTTTTTTTTTTTTTTAATATTTACTTATTTTTGGGAGAGTGCAAGTGGGGGAGGGGCAGAGAGAGGGAGACAGAGGATCTGAAGTGGGCTCTGCGCTGATAGGCTGACAGCAGTGAGCCAGATCTTGAACTTACAAACCGTGAGATCATGACCTGAGCCGAAGTCAGATGCTTAATCGACTGAGCCACTCAGATGCCCTGATTTACTAATTTTAAATCTAAAACCTCTATAGTTTTTGTAATTTCCATCCCAACTCCTTGAATAATCTCTCGATTCCTGCTTCTATCTTTTTCAGAGCTCTTCTCCTTTTCCCTCACTGCCAGGTCACCTAACTGACTGAGGTCCTCTGCCTCCGAATGTCACTGTCCCCTCCTTGTGACGGAATCCAAATAATATCTTGTCCTTTCTTTATGTCTGTCAACTCTACTTTGTATTCTTCTGTGATTTTCTTCACTGTAACGTTCTCCTCATGGACTCTGGCTTGTTTTGGGATGTCCTCATACTACCCTCGAAGTATCTAGGTGGCTTCTCTTCTAAGACTCTGCAGAGACTTCGGGCTCTTAGCGTCTCACACACAAGCTGTGTGAGTGCAGTGGTTGTCTTCTCTTCCTGGGCTGCCATAACAAAAATGCCATAGACTGGGTGGCTTAAACAACAGAAATTTCTTTCTTCCCAGATCTGGAGGCTGGAAGTTCAAGATCAGGGTGCTGGCAGGGTTGATTTCTTCCAGGGCCTTAAGGGAAGGATCTGTTCCAGGCCTCTCTCGTTGGCTTGTAGGTGGCTGTCTTCTCCCTGTGTCTTCCCATGGTCTTTCCTCTTTGTGTGCATCCACATTTCCTCTTCGTACAAGAATACTAGTAATACTAGATTAGGGCCCAGGCCAGGGACCTCATTTTAGGTCGACGACCTTTTTAAAGAACCCATCTCCTGTTTTGAGGTAACAGGGGTTAGGACTTCAACATAGGAATTTTGGAGGACACAATTCATCTCGTGACAGTGATGTAGCATTTTTGTAAGTTTACTTAGGTGTGTTTCCCCTGCCTGTTTCCTAATTACTCTGCCTTAGAAGGAGTGACAAAACAGAGAAAAAGGATTCAGTTTTTGGCTGTCGAGTTTCAAAAGTCCTGGTCCAACAGAGAAAAGAGATTTGAGAAAGGATAACCTAAGAGAAACTCCCTCCTTCCCGATACACATTCCGCGCGGGCTCACTGGGGAGTTAGAAGGAATGGAGGAACAGCACATGTGCTGGTAGGCCCTTAAGAAGGGGCTCTGTCTTCGCTTCCCCACCCCTGCCAGGTTTAGGGGAAAGGCAGGGAAAACGACCATAGAATAAAACCAATGATGGTTCTGAATTTAAGGGCAAAGAGCCTCTGAGGCCTCTTTCCTGGAGAAGAAGCAAAGTCCCCAAATTTCCCAGGACACAGTGTGATCTTGGAGCAGAAGAACTGGTCACATAGCCATTGAGGCATACGGGCGAGGTCATTCTGTTAGAGTTTCCCAGGAACAGCAGAATGACCCTTGCTCAATAAAGAGATGGGGTTGTTCAAAAAAAAGATAGTGCTCTTTCCACAGGAGACTCCTGGTTGACAGTAAGTGACTTAGAAGGATCTGGGCTACTTCTGGGAAATTCAACCTAAGACATAACTAGCCACATAAGTGACTTAGGGTCCTTATAAATGACATCATTTTCGAAATTTTCAGAATTACTTGAAAATACAGCGTGGCTGATTTTATTCCTTCACTGCTGGTCATTCCTGGCGTATCTCCTTACCTCTTTCACCTGTGAACCTGAGTGCCTTTTGTGCTCCAGCACTGGAGGGAAAGCCACTCTCTCTGCCCCAGAGGCCCTCAACCAGCGGCCGAGAGCAGATGGTGGATAACCACCTGACCACCTCCCCTCTCAGAAGGGGTGGTGCTCTCTGCTGTCTTCTGCAGTGCCCCAGGGGAGAACTCCTCACCAGTGCCCCTGGTGTTGGCTTCCTTCTCAGTAAGGGCTGGCTGGGTTGAATTAACTAGCAGATATGGCCCAAAGGTTGAGGAAATCTATAGGCCAAGTTGTCCCTGGCAGTTCTCTTGAAGAATAGCTTTTTGTTTTCTTTTTTAAATGTTTATTTTTGAAAGAGAGAAAGAGAGAGAGACAGAGCGTGAATGGGGGAGGGGCAGAGAGAGACAGACACAGAATCCAAGACAGGCTCCAGGCTCCTAGTTGTCAGCACAGAGCCCAATGCAAGGCTTGAACCCACAAACTGTGGGATCATGACCTGATACGAAGTTGGTACTTAACCGACTGAGCCACCCAGGTGCCCCTAATTTGAAGAATAGCTTCTTTTTTTTTTTTAATTTTTTTTAATGTTTATTTATTTTTGAGAGACATAGAGGCACAGCATGAACAGGGGAAGGGCAGAGAGAGAAGGAGACACAGAATTGGAAGCAGGCTCCAGGCTCTGAGCCGTCAGCACAGAGCCCGACGTGGGGCTCAAACTCACAGACCGCGAGATCATGACCTGAGCTGAAGTCAGCTGCCCAACCGACTGAGCCACCCAGGCGCCCCTGAAGAATAGCTTCTTAAGAGGATTCATTATCTCTCTCTGTCTCTTTCTACTATATTAAAACTGGCCTGGGTATACACACTCTTCACTTTAGAGTATTGTGATTCTTGTTAAGTATTTGTCACTATTTAGTGACACTCTTATTACGGACACTAAAATTAAATACCAAGGAATGTGTTTAAATCTCCAGCTTCCATTCCATCCCAAAAGATGGCATCTCTTTCTAGCTTTTGCCAGAGCTAGCCTGAGCCAATAAGAGTGATGAGGAGTATTTAGCCATGGAGCTTTGAGAAATATGTCTGGCTCCTAAGGAATTACAGGAGGAAAGAATTCACTCTTTTTCATGACTTTGTGCTTGGAGATAATTTGTGGACCTTGGGATATCCTATCATGGTCGAGGGTCAGCCCGAAGGCCAAGTTGACATTCTGAGAGGGACAGACTCAAGAGATGGTTGGAAGCGACCATTTAGGCTGTCCTACGTCTCAATTTCCCTTAATGCCAGAGAATTTCGTTTATTGCTGAGGCCTTTTTGAGTAGAAGTTTTGGATACTTCAGTTAAAAAGCACCTTTTCTGATATGCTTGGTATTTTTTCCTAAAGGAGCGTGTTGTTTTTCCAAGCACTATTAAACACCCCTTTGATTTTGTTAAAGCAATTCTTGTGCACTTTTTCATTTATCTTTTAATGACCCAACATATTTAGATTTAGCTATAGACCCTAAAGTTAGACTCAGTGTTCCCTAGGGAAACTGTGTTTGGTAAGGAAGAGGAGAGATGTTAAATGAGAGAATCTGACTATAAATATCGTTTGGCAATGCCTGATTAATATGGCTATTATTAAGTATTATATATATGTCAAGGCGTGTTTATTATTAAAGGAAAAGTGTATCTTTAAATCATATTACAGTGCTCCATTATTCATGAGAGGTGTAATGTAGAAACACATGTAGTACATCATTGACCACAAATTTATGTACTGCGGTAGCTAAATCAGCACTTGCTGTAGATGCGGTTTAAAATCTGACAAGGGAAACCTATGTTTTAAAAAAATGAAACTGACATATATTTGTTTGCAGAGCTTTTTAGCTTATGCAATGCAAGTTAAAAACCTGCCGATTGGGGGCACCTGAGGGCTCAGTGTGTTAAGCGTTTGACTCTTGATTGTGGCTCAGGTCATGATCTCACCATTTGTGGGTTTGAGCTGACAGTACAGAGCCTGCTTGGAATTCTCTCTCTCCTTTTCTCTCTGCTCCTATCCTGCACGAGTGCGGTCTCACTCTCTCTCTCTCTCAAAATAAATAAGCACTTAAAAAAAAAAGGCCGATTGAATTTGCTCCTGAAATATTGTTTCTCTTTGAGATGTGAGATTGTGACAGTTGGGACAGGGAAAGATAGGGACTAAAAAGTTGGGCCCGATGATTAATTGTATTTTCTGGGGATAAAAAATAAGGTTTTTTTTTTTAATTTTTTAAAAATTTTTTTAACGTTTATTTATTTTTGAGAGACATAGAGACAGAGCGTGAGCAGGGGAAGGGCAGAGAGAGAGGGAGACACAGAATCTGAAGCAGGCTCCAGGCTCTGATGAACCATCAGCACAGAGCCCGACGTGGGGCTTGAACTCACAGACCATGAGATCATGACCTGAGCTGAAGTTGGCCGCTTAACCAGCTGAGCCACCCAGGTGCCCCCAAAAATAAGTTTTATAAAAAAATTTTTAAATATACAGAAAAATTTAAAGAATCATGTAGTAATCTCCTATATTACCAAGTTACTTAATCTACATGCAATAAGTTGTAATGATTTGCTGTCATCTTTTTTCTTTTTCTTCACACTGAAATACACAAACATATAGACATATTTGCCGAATTACTTGAAGGTCAGTCGCAGGCATCATGACCCTGCCTGTATCAAGAAATGTAAGTGGTTATGAATGGTATGCAGCCATCTTGCTGTTGCCTGAGTTTATGAATATCCTAAGGATTTTGTAGCTAACTGTCATTTACCAAAAAGATTTTTATAGTGAAGGTCAGCTAATATAATTCTGTCTCTCAGCCATGGTTTACTTTTTTTTTTTTTTTTTTTTAATCTTGTTATCATCCGTCTTTGTCCGTTCTGGCTGCTATCGCAAAATACCACAAACTGGGTAGCTTTTATTTTTCAATGAACATTTAGTTTAGGAGACTGGCTGGGAGGTGCTGCAAGATCATTGTTCAGTGAGAGACAGCTTCTTAGTTGGCTGTAACCCCACATGGCGGAAGGGGACAAGGAAACTCTCAGGGGTCTCTTATCTGAGGGCACCAGTCTCATTCATTAGGTCCGCACCCTCATGACCTGATCACCTCTCAAAGGCCACACCCCCTAATTCCATCGCTTTGGGAGTTAGGATTTCAGTATGAATTTTGGGAGGATGCAAACGTTCAGACTGTATCAGTTCTGTCTACGCTCTATGCCATCTGTCTGTGTCTCTCACTGAATAGACAGACATGGTCTCAGCCCTTGTGGAGCTTCTGGCCTCTCAGTGAAGGTGGGTAAGCAGTCGGTAGAGAGTGATGGGGCCACAGGAGGGGAAGTACAGGGCCCTGTTGTTCAGAGGTATTTTTTTTGAAAAAAGGAATGCTGTTCGAGGCGTAGAGGATGAGTAGGAGTCATGCAGGAAACCAGGAAGGAGGTAAAGGTAGATGCTGGGGGAGACTAGAATGCGTGCGTCAAGGGCAGAGAACCCACGTGCCAAGGTCTAGAGGCGAGAGAAACAGGACTCTTTGTAGAAACATCTTGAAATATGACTAGTAATATGAAGAGAGAGAGGCCAGATGAGGGCTAAAGAAAGGTCCGGGGCAGAATGGGGAGTCAGAGTTAGGGTAGGAAAGAGAGGACCAGGGCCACGGAGGACCTCGAAGTTACCTTAAAGAGTTTGGATTTCATTCTGAGTATCAAGAGGCAACTGGAGCTTTCGGATGTTTTGATCAGCACAGACACATACAAGTTTATGCTTTGGAAGATCACTTGAAATGGAGAGCGAGGCAGCAAGGGCACCAGCCGGAACTTTGTAGGGCTTGCGATGGAGCGGAGGAGAGAGAGGGGCGAGGCTTCTGTGCATCGTTGGAAGGCTGGACGGTAGCACATCTGATAACTTTTTTTCATATTGTAAAATTAATCAAACACACAGAATTTGAAAGAATATTCTCTCCAACACCTTGATTTAACCATGGCCAAGTTCTTGGCGTGTTTGCTTTATGTGTCTCCCTCTTGATCTTCGTGTACATTGACTCAGTTCTTTGGTAAATCTCCACTGTATCAATGAGAAAGATTTGTTTAAATCCTGACTTCTGGCTTGGCCACTTATTAACACCGAGAACTTGGCCTGATTTCCACAAGTTGCAACAGTCGTGTCTCCTAGGATTGATAGTGAGATCTTAATGGGAGGACAGGTGACAGACAACTTGCTGAAATTAGTGATTTGGGTAACTGAGGAGCTCAGAGAGTAAGAGCTGGACTTCAGGTGTGGCTGGATCCAGAGGCACAGCATTAATTCTCTTTTCCTATCTTTCGGCTTCATTAGACAGGCTCTTATTATTTTTTTTTTTTTAAGTAGACTTTATGCCCAAATGGGGCTTGAAGTTCGAGAGAAGGTTAGGATTTGTGGATTGACCTGAGTACCTTTTGAAACTTTTATTATCATCCAATTACATTTTGTGAAGCTACTTGGCCTTTTCAGATATGTTGGGTTACTTTATTTACCAAAAGTTATCTTCGAGGCTGTGGTGCAAAAAACCAAAAAGGTCAGCTAGCTGCCTGTTTTGGCAAAGCAGTTTTCATGTGCAATATAACATCTGAGTTCCGATCAAGGAAATACTCTTACTTAGTGATGGTAATCCAAGCATAGATTTTATGTGTAATCGTTATTTCTTTTTTAAAAAGGATTGCAGAGGCACCTGGGTGGTTTAGTCGGTTAAGCGTCCAACTTTGACCTGGGTCATGATTTCATGGTTTGTGAGTCTGAGCCTCTGCTGATGGTTCAGAGCCTGGAGCTGCTTCAGATTCTGTGTGTCTCTCTCCCTCTCTGTCCCTCTCCTGCTTGCACTCTCTCTGTCTCTCAAAAATGAATAAATGTTATAAATAAGTAAGTAAATAAATAAATAAACAAATAAATAAATAGAAAGGATTGCAGATTACTGGAAGGGCAGGTGGTTCAGTTTTTTTTTTTTTTTAGAAAAACCTGTTCTGATTGGGGGAGGGGGGTAGTATTGAAACTCCGCTCCTCCTGAAGAGCACCTGATGTCTTACAGTGGGAGTTAAGACCCAGGAAAGGCAGAACAGGATTTTCTGGGGAGCATGTTGCTCCCAGGATTCACAGACCGCACTTCCAGAGAATCGTTACCGAGAACTTGTGATCAGCATCTGTCACCCTGTATTAAACAGCATGGAGAGTGTGGGAGGCCAGCGTCAGCGACACCTCAAGAAATGCGGACTTGGAGCAAGTGAATGACTGCCACCACGGTGTGCATAGGGCCAGTCTCATCAGGATGTTTTTGTGAAATTTCCAGGAAACCTGTTCAGAAACTAACCCCAGTGTTGTAGCTGGTATATAGCGATAGTTGGAAAAAAAACGCAGCATGGTATGAAGCAGGCCGTGTGTCAGTTTTCATCAGCTGATGGGACAGTAAAATTGAATGTGCCTTTCTTCACTGGGTGGAGGAAAAGCTGCGGATCAGTGCTTACTTCAGTAAGACTTCCTTGGGCTTCTTTGAAGCACAAGTAGGCAAGGGGAGTCACTTGCTTTCTGAGTTAGAGCAGTTTGAAAAGGCAGACATAGGGTTTTCCTCTAATTTATAGACTGCCTGGGCTCAGGCTAAAATCCCGTGATAGAGCAAAAGTCATAAAGATCCCAGAGACCTATCACCTCAGTGTCGTGGTAACAGACGGCAGCGGTGGTCCAAGATCTACTTCCAGGAAGGCCTTGTAAATCTCCAGCAAGTAAGGGACTGAAGGATCCTTGGAGGTGGTACCTGCCACCCTGGGGTTATAGTTGGTATTGCTCTGCATTTCTGTCTTGCGTCACTAACTCTGTGGGCACCCCTGTGCCACGTGTAATTATAAGATGTCACACGTGCCAGGGATGGTGTTGCCATTGTTAGGTGAAGAAGGAAGAAGGGAAAGATGGGCGAACTTGCAAAGAGTTTCTGTCCTTACTCTGACATCCGGTGCCCTGAGAGATGACTGGAAACCACTCGTGACTTCCTTGGGCAAGGTCGTGAGTGAGTCTGGCTCGAGGATCTGGCCAAGCTCAAGTGTGGGCCAGACACTGGCAGGAATGTGGTCAGGAAAAGTGGGCCGCTGTTCTCCTTTTCTCAATCCTCCTGTAGCTGACTGTCAGCTATCTTTGAGGTCTGTGCGAACATCTGTGTGGGGCAACTGAAGTCCCCAGCTGGGCCCAGGCATCTGCTGGAGAGCAGCAGCTTTTGCAGGTGGCTCAGATCCCTTCCCGTCCAGGGATGTGGCTACGGTGCTCACCACTGCCCCCCAGTGGCGATGTGCTGACGTGGCACGGCTGGGCACTTGACAGAGGGAGTCCCTTGGAGTGCCATCAGATGCCATTCACTGCCCTGGAGGCTGGTGGATTTTGCTTTGGGATATATATTGTGAATTATCACATTTTTGTTTCACAGGAATCCTAACCATGGAAGCTCAGGGAGGGAAAAATCCGAAAAACCAAATGACATGAATGTTACAGGGTGTATTTTTGAAAATGGTTTTTAAAAATTCAGTTTAATTATATTCACACATAAAATCTCTGACTTATTTTGATAACTGAAGTATAGCATACTGAGGAAGAAATTGTAGAAATAATGTATGGGATTGTAGCTTAGCCATAACTTTGAATTTGAATAGTAATAAGGACATACATATGATGCCTTTTTTGTATTGACCAAAAGGTGGTTTTGGAACCAGATTTCTTGAATTTGAATTCTGGCTCTACCCCTTACTGCTGGGGTTAACTCTTTTCTCGTTAATTTTCTCCCATTATCGTTGTTTTCTGTATAACAGGTAAGTGTAGTTTGTCTATTTGTTGCAGTGCTAATATATTAATAACTTTTATTTTATTTTTAACAGAGACCTCCGGAACAATCTTATAAGTAGCATAGACCCAGGTGCCTTTTGGGGACTGTCATCGCTAAAAAGATTGTAAGTATTTGGATTGTTTGCTTGTAAATTTAAACTCTTCTTTTATAAGTAACTGTTAACCTACATCAAGCCTTACTATGATAAAAAAAAAAGGATTTTAAGCAATTTTTAGTTAACTAGCCAGGACTGGTGATAGGAAAAAAAAAAAAGAGTGATTGGAGTCATGTAAAAAGTGGTTAATTTGTATAATAATCTGATTTGTTTGATGGGAGGTGGTGTGTCCTTCATATGCTAATAAAATGATTACTGGCTTTGCCAGTGATGGTAATATGTAGAGGAAGGATTTTAAGTTATGAGCGGATCTGTTGTATGTGCATATCAGCTGAGGCCCCTTTCTATTTAAATGATTCAAAGTCTTGCTATTAGCATGTGTATTTTATCTGTGTATTATTATTTCAAAACCTACAGAGCAGTTCTTATTACTTTTGAAGCTCAACAACTCCCCTCGCCCCTTATTGTGCTGTTTTCGCAGCTGCCCTGTGAGCACGCTCATGCTTGAGAAGTAACCCTACACTCAGGCCGTGTGGGCTGTCCCGTTATCCTTTAGAACTCCTGAAGACATTTATTATTATTAAGTGCTGGCTGCTTACCATGGTCTGACTTCCTGGGAAGAGCTCACAGACTCTTGGGGGCAAGTAGACAATGAAAGTATACCCTAACACAGGCACACGTGAGCTGTCACAGATAAAGTTATAGCAGTAATAATCTGCCAATGACAGGAGCGGCCACCTGGGAGGGGAATGGCCTTGCCACAGGAGCGGTTGACTTTCAGATTTGACCTTGCTCCTGAGGGATGAATAATACATATGGAGGAACAACAAAATGGGTGTTCTAAGCAGAATGGACGTTGTCATGGAAGAATATGTCTCTAGGGGCAGTGGTTGAGCTCTTTGGCCAGTGAAGTACATAGCGGGGAAAGCGGGGTTTTGAAGTTAGGCTGGTCATGGAAGGATTAGGCCTTTGTAGGCTTTTGACGACTTGCCATGTTAACTCCGAATCTCTTTAGATAGTGCGGGGCTGGGGGTACCTGGGTGGCTCAGTCAGTTAAGCATCTGACCTGATTTCAGCTCCTCACAGTTGTGAGATTGAGCTCAGTAAGGGTCTCTGCACCGATAGCATGGAGCCTGCTTGGGATTCTCTCTCTCCTCTTCTCTCTCTGTCTTCGCCCACTGCACTTTCTGTCTGTCTCTCTCAAAACAAAAATAAACATTAAAAAAGTGTGGGGCTAGCAGAACTTTTTGAATATAGAGTTGACATCATATTTCTGATGGCAGGAAGGAGAAACCACTTAAGCACGGACAGAGTGGTGGGGACAAAGGATATTGAGGATAAGACCTGCCTTCATTCCTCGTAACAGTCATCCTTTCCCCTGTCTCTGTCTGCCTCTCTTTGTTGGTTCTATCGTACTCCTTTATTTATTTATTTTTTTTAAGATTTAATTTTTAAGTAATCTCGATACCAAATGCGGGTCTCAAACTCACAACCTTGAGATCAAGAGTTGCATCCTTTATAGACTGAGCCAGCCTGGTACCCCTATCATACTGTCTTATTATTTAACGTTTTTAAGGTATTGAGGGTGCCCGGCTATTTTTTTTTTTTATGCCTTTGTTTTCCGTATTATTTGTATAGTAAAATTGGCTGTTTGCTCTTAGTTGAATCTTGCCAGGACTTAAATGCTGACAGTGACCTTCCTTAATTTTTGACCCTCCCCAAATTTTTGACATTTGGTATCTATTATTCTCTCATTCAAAACTCGTTCCTTTTTACAGTCAGAGCCAGTCATAAGAGTTGGCCATGTTATTTTTGCATATTTAAAAAATTACTTTTGCAAGTAAAGTTTTCTTTCATTGAAAACATATCCTCTGAAGCCCTTCCTCTTAGTCTCGTCTTTTGGGCAGCGTTAGTGTTCAGAATTCTGGAAGGTGAAGCGTAGTAGGAGTTAAAGGATTCTCTCTTCATTGTGTAAGATTGTTTGAAATCTCAGACTTGGTAGGGGGGCATTTTATTACCATGGCTTTTGTCCATGGCACTAGATGGTGGTTCATTGTTTTTATCAGCCGTGTGTGCACTCGGGACGCCCCGGGGATGTCGGGAGGAGGTCTTGACCCTGCTCAGTTTTCTTCACTGTGCACTCGGGACGCCCCGGGGATGTCGGGAGGAGGTCTTGACCCTGCTCAGTTTTCTTCCTTGTGCACTTTGCTCTCCATTATTTTCCAGTTAAGGCTTTTTAACGAGACAAGTCAGAAAGGCTGGGCCTGTCTGGAGTAGGTCAGTGGTGTTAATGGACCCTGGAACTCTGGATCAGGAAGATAAGCATTGGAGGGGAGGCGCTTTACTTTGTGGGCGGCAGAGCTGCAGAGGATCAAGGTGTGGAGTTAGGTTTCAAGCCCAGTAACAGTAGTAACTGAGTACAGCCGCGGAGTCAAGCGCTGAGACAGAGATCAGCATCGTTCCGTCAAACAAGAATGGAGTCTGCTGTGGGTGCTCACCAGTGAGCCCGGCTCCAAGCTAAAGGTAAGTCAGGAACCCCAGAGGGGTTGGCAGCCTAGCGGAATCATATACGCCTACCAGGAACCTGGGTGTGGACTTGGAATCTACTTACAGAGAGCTGGAGCGGTAGCTACTGTATAGCTCCAAGAGCTTCTGGGACTCAGCTGTTCTGACCCAGGCGAGGGTGTGTGGAACTTGGCCATGACAGGCCTCAGGTACCTCTAAAACAGTCATTAGGGGACAGGAGGAACGGAGCTTAATATGCTTGGTTTATTAGCAAGGCGCTTTCTTTGCGGTTCTTACCAGGTGCACACAGACATCATGTTTGGATGGGTCAGTTTGAATCCAGGTGTAGGAACTGGAGTCCTCAAGTAGGAAGCAAGAGTGTTGGCGTTAAACTCACCCTATCAGAAACTGGGGCTGAGGCCGAACCATCCTTATTTTATTTGTCCCTCTTGGCGACGCTGATGCTAAAGTTTGGGAACTTCTAGAATAGCTTTCCCTCTAGCTTTTTTTTTTTTTCTCGCTGCGGGAGGGGTGTGACCTCATACTGCCAGATAAGACAACTTCTTCTCTCCCTCTGTGATTGGCACCGCCGGATCCCAGCCTTTTGGGAGGGAAGCTCTTTTTAGAAAGATAAACGCTAATAATATCTCCATGTCGAGAGGAGAATCGAAGGGAACTGGAGTGCTAACAGAAAGTTTCATCAGGACGTTTTAAGGATATTGGAGAATATCTTAGATTCTCTATCTAGTTCTTTATCCTTTAGTAAATAATGTCACAAGTACTTCCATCCAAAATAAATAAGTTTCTTGATCGGTAGCATTTAATTACTGATACTGTCCCATGCACGGCCTCAGCATTTCTTTATTGCAGCAGTCTCTTGTGTTCCTGCCCAAGAAGGTAATTGCCACTTATAATGATCTTCCCGCTAGAAAATACGTGCTTAATTTCAAACAGCTGACTTGTAATGGAACTTACGGTATCTGACTTGCAAGCTGAGGGTGTCCTGTGTGTAAACTCAATGAGGAACAAATAGATTCTGAGCCAGTAACGTTTGCTGGCTGCTTGTGCTGTGATCCAGGCGCTGTTTCTTACGAGGCTCTAAATCATCCATTTCATTTGTGCATCTCCCTCGACAGCCACGCATAAAGTGTTTTTGTAAGTGTACCGTGCCTTCGCCTTTATTTTATAGATAATTTGAATCAGGAAGATTAAGTGGCTTTCTGAAGAATAAACTACCAAAAGTAGGTAAAACCGAGACCCATTCAGTTTCTCTTTCGCTTTATCAACACATTCAGGCCGATTCTCCATCTAAATTAGAACCCGTTATCGATACCTAAATACCATTTTAAATAGGTATAGCTGTAACGAAATTGTTTCCCAAAGAATCAGTGGTAATTACACCAGTTAAAGCTCAGAAGTGAGACAAGATAATGAATAGAGCCCAGAAATGCTTGTTTAAGCAACAATTCACAAAATGATGCCTAATTTTCTTAAACAGTAAAGCCCAGAAATAAAAGGAAAATCAGCTGGAATAAAAAAAAGTCCCACAGGATTAAATACTTCACTTTAATATTCTGAGGAGCAGGATCCTGAGCACAGCAGGCACAGATAAAGTTTCAGTGTTCTGTTGCTTAAGATTCTTTTATCAAAAGTTGCTGTAAGAGGGGCGCCTGGGTGGCTCAGTTGGTTGGGCGGCCGACTTCAGCTCAGGTCATGATCTCACGGTCTGTGAGTTCGAGCCCCGCATTGGGCTCTGTGCTGACAGCTCAGAGCCTGGACCCTGCTTCAGATTCTGTGTCTCCCTCTCTCTCTGCCCCTCCCCTGCTCATACTCTGTCTCTATGTCTCTCAAAAATAAATAAGACTTTAAAAAAAAAAAAAGTTGCAGTAAGATAGAGAAGGCAAAGCCATGAAGTCAGGGAACACCAGGGCTACTAAGCTAGCTTTGGGACTGTCTGAGGGAGAACTTAGTGAGGAGGTGCCTGGTTCAGATGCCGGATCCTTATCAATTCTAGTTTCTAGTCTGCTAATACAGTCTCTGCCGTTACTAAGCATAGAGTTTAGAATCCCAACAGTTTTAGGTTAGAAACGGGTGGTGCAGACTGCTTCTCTAACAAAGAATTTGACTCACAGAATAGGTACTTTTCCTTTACGAGGAATAATCTGGACATCGAAGAAAATGTGTTCAAAATATTTCTGGAAATTTGGTTTAGAAACTTGTTCAAACTCTTTAATCAACATCCAAGAGGTAAATGATTCCAAGTCTAAGAACTGATAAAAATTAAGATTCATTGTTCTAGGGTTTTCTTGTGTATGGTTTCCTAAGTCTTATGATGCAAAAAATGCTGAAAGCCATGCTGTCTTATTCGAACGTTACAGAAATTGTCAATTACTATCTCCCGGTTAAAATGCAGTCTCCCAGGGGCGCCTGGGTGGCTCAGTCAGTTAAGCATCTGACTTCAGCTCAGGTCATGATCTCGTGGTTCATGAGTTCCAGCCCCATGTTGGGCTCTGTGCTGAGAGCTTGGAGCCTGAAACTTGCTTCAAACTCTGTGTCTCCCTCTCTGTCTGCCCCTCCCCTGCTTGTGCAGTCTGTCTTCTCTATGACTCTCTCTCTCTCTCTCTCTCTTTAGCTTTCTCTCTCTCTCAAAAATAAATAAATGTTTGGGGCGCCTGGGTGGCTCAGTTAAGCGTCTGACTTCGGCTTAGGTCATGATCTCAAGGTTCGTGGGTTCGACCCCTGCGTCGGGCTCTGTGTTGACAGCTCAGAGCCTAGAGCCTGCTTCAGATTCTGTGTCTCCCTCTCTCTCTGCCCCCCCCCACACTCTGTCTCTCTCTCAAAATTAAATAAACATTTAAAAAATTAAAAATATTTAAAAAATTTTTTAAGTATAATTTCCTGATTAAAATATACAGTCGTGGTCACTGTCCATGGTGTGAGGAAAGAACACGTAGTACAGAAGGACACAGTATCGACCAAACATTTTATGTAGATAAAAAGGAAAAAGTTTCATGGACTGAGGAGAAAAACATATTTAGAAAGTAACATTCGACAGGAACTATAAGAAGTTAAGAGTGATGGGAAAAAATAACTAGGCTGTTACGTGGCTATTGCTGAAGTAATTTGGCTTAGAGACTAAATGATAGAGCTGTGAAGTAAAAGCTAATTCCGTTTTTTCATTATAGTCAAAACTTCAGACTCTTTAGGAATGACATTAGAAAGCATTAAGTTTCAGGTATTCTTGAGGAAATAAAAGTTCAAACATTTTGGTTATTTGCCCCTTTATTATCTGTTAGATGTTCGCTGAGACTGGGCTCTGTCCCTAACTTTTCCAGCATAATGAACCGAGTAGGCCATCTAAGGAATTATATCACAGACAGTAAGACAGGTGGAGTCTCCTTTTTGCCACTCCGGTTTTATCTTGAGTCATTTTACAGCAGTAAATGCTTGAAATACAGAGGGCACCTGTAATTAGACAGTGTGTAGTCTGTACATGCTAGAAATAAGCGAAAGCAAGAATTCGTTTTTCTCTCGGTGCTACCCTTAACTCACTTGAGGTAGGTAAGCTTCTCAGAGATGCTGGAAAGAAAGGTCTTGTATGAAACCTGGGTTTTGTTCCTGAATATGGAATGTATGAAACCTTCATTAACCAAGAGAACTCATTGAAGATCCTTTTTTTCTTTCCCCTTTCTCCTTAGGGATCTGACAAACAATCGAATAGGATGTCTGAATGCAGACATATTTCGAGGACTCACCAATCTGGTTAGGCTGTAAGTACGCTTTTCTGTTAAAAAACAAGAAAGCATGTGAACTAGTACCCAGATATTTACAGATGCCTGTGTGACATGTTTAATAGTAAAGGAGCAACTGTCGGGGTTATAGAAGGAGAAGCAGAGAGCTGGAAATTCAATCCTGGGAGATGTATTGTCATCAGAACATGATACTATGTTACTGTGCCTGTGGGCGTGCGCGCGCGCGCGCGCGCGCACACACACACACACACACACACACACACACACACACCCCCCCCCCCCCCCCCCCCCCCTCTACTTTGTGGTATATGCCTCAGAGGACATGTTCATGTGGAGACAGAAGCTTCGCCAGTCTGGATACATTTCCTAGAAGAGGTAAAGCATGAGCTGATGGTCCAGAGATTGCAAAGATTTGGTTAGTTAGAAAGGAAAAGAAGCGGAACAAATGATGTATGAAAGTGGAAATAGGAGCAAGCCGCTGTCAAGGGGAAGGCCGCTGGTGTGAAGAGTAAAATAACCATTTGAATCATGATGTCTCTGACTTTGTGATTTGGGGTGAGTTAACTTTTCTGAGCTTTCCTGTGTTTTTTCATCTGTTAATGTAGGATAATAGTACCTCAAGGTTATTATAAAGATGAATTAAAATTTGAATTGTCTGTATCTTTTATAATTTATACATAATATAAATGCAGAAGAACTTGGTATAAGCCATCAAATACATTTTTAATTTTATTTTTAAAATGAAGAGGCTCTGTTAGGGAGTAACTAGAAATAAAGCTGATTATCTATAATAGAACTTTAATTTTTTTTAATGCTTTTTTATTTCATTTTTTTGAGAGACAGAGATAGAGTGCGGGCAGGGGACGGGCAGAGAGAGAAGGAGACACCGAATCTGAAGCAGGCTCCAGGCTCTGAGCTGTTAGCACAGAGCCCAGTGCAGGGCTTGAACCCATGAACGCAAGATCGTGATCTGAGCCAAAGTTGGACACTTAACCTACTGAGCCACCCAGGCGCCCCTATAATAGAACTTTATATGGGAGCGTATGAAAAGCAAAGCAGAGACTTAGAGCTGATTTAACAATAGGAAGCCACCGAAGGACACTTATCTGGGAAGATGGCATAAAATCCTGTTTTAGAGAATAGTAAGCTGGGAATAGGGTGCAGGATGAAATTCGGGATTTAGGGTAGAAGGTCTAGTTACAGAGATTGTCTGTGCTTGGTTCTGTCTCTCTGTAGCCTTTCAGAATGTTTCTTCAACTTCATTCATGTTAACTTTGAAAAAGCTATTAGGGGCCTCAAACAGTGAGATGACTTCACCCTCGCAGGAAAGGAGGGGACTTCGGATCACTCGTTAGAATACCACAGAGTACTCCTGTTTCTTAGCAAACTCATAGTACTTTCAGTGAGCCCTTTAATTTAGGGGGAGAGATATATGGACAAACTTAGGTGTTGAAATAGAAGACTGATTGGATGTACAGCTTTACTCATAACTGGAAATCAATTAAACCAATTGCATTTTTTTTTTCTCTTTTTGAGGCTGGATTGCAGCAATTTTATTTCAGTGCTTTTATTATCTCTTCTTGAGAGCTCCGTATTTTTGATTTTTGAGGACCGCACAAGAATTGGCAAAATGAGGAATTTATGGAGGAAAAGGCTGTTATATTTTTGGATAGCTGTGATTCAAGTAATGAAAAAGAGTCTAGAGTCTACTGTTTTCGTTGACTTTGGTTCCAGATGGATTTATAGCTTTGGCAAAAGAGCTAGAAGAGGCAATCTTTATGTTAGGGTGTTTCCTTACTATTACCTTACCCTTCCTTCCTCCCTCCCTCCCTCCCTCTCTCTCTCCCTTCCTTCCTTCCTTCCTTCCTTCCTCTTTTTTTTTTTTTTTGGTCTCTCGCCTCAAAAACTGAAGGTTTTGGAAGTTTTAAACCTCGGGTCCGTCTCTTACATTTTTAATTAATTGTGTGGTACCCGCTGTGAGAATTTATAGGACATTTATTCAGGTGAATCATTCAAACAGAAGAATAGCACCACCTTGTTTCCTACTTTAAGATTTGATTGAGATCATTTTGTAGCCCATGTAGTAATAGGTCATTGAGTGGCTCTTTTAAATGCAACAGTCAATGGCACATACAGAAATAAACGTGACTTACAACCTTTAAATACTGTTCTAAGAAAAATTGTCAGTTGAAGTAGCTTCTTAACGTTTAGGAATGCATTGCAGTGGAGATGCTTCTGATGATTTGGGTTGACCTCGGTCTAGAGCTATGAATCAAGAAACTTTGGACAAATGTCCTCTATGGGCAGTAGCAGTTTCCTGGTTTCTAGGCTCTCCAAGCCAGCCTGTATGCTTGTTGTGAAGGCTAATAACAATTTGTGTTTCCTACTGGGAAGAAAAACTTTTTAATTATTTTTTTTAATATTTATTTATTTTTGAGAGAGAGAGAACGTGCTAGTAGGGGAGGGGCAGAGAGAGAGGGAGACACAGAATCTGAAGCAGTTTCCCAGGCTTTGAGCTGTCAGCACAGAGCCTGACACTGGACTCAAACCCCGAGCCGTGAGATCATGACCTGAGCTGAAGTCGGACGCTTAACCGACTGAGCCACCCAGGCGCCTGAAAAACATATTTTTAAAAAATGTTTATTTACTTTGAGAGATAGAGAGAGCATGCCAGCTTGGAGAGAGGCAGAGAGAGAGGAGAGAAACAATCCCAAGCAGGCTCTGCACTGTCAGTGCAGAGGCCTATGCGGGGCTTGAACCCACAACCGTGAGATCCTGACCTGAGAGTCAGACGCTTAACCGGCTGAGCCACCGAAGCGCCCCAAAATAGTATTTTCTTAGTGTAACAAGTGGAAAAAAGAATTTGATTAGCAAGGGGGCGCATAGTGCATTTCTTACATAAAGTCTGTCTCCCACCCGAAAGACCGGGTGTACAGAAGAAGGGAATCCACAGTGGACCGCTCGTGTAGATACTTCCTCTACTGCTTCTTCAGGGGACTCTCTGGGTTGCCCTGGAACTTGGCATCCAGGACCGGCTGGGCTTCCTAGCCAAGGAGGCCGGAATGGAGGCCTCTTCGGCAGGGAGGCTGGATGAGACCTTGGCACACAGACTGTAGCCTTCTTGCCCTGGCTTCTCATTGTCGTGAAACAAGCTATGGCTTTAGAGGTTTAGGTTAAGAATTAAACAATAACTTTAAATAGTCTGAGGCTTCAATGGACAGGGATGTCAAGGGTCAAATTGATTAATTCTATCTATGGATCTCAGGCTTTGTTGATGGAGAATTTCTGAGGAGAACTGTCTCAGAGAAGTGAAGGCATAGCTTCCCAGAGGTTCCCACCCCATCCCACTCAACAGCAGAAATAACCAGCAAACCAAAGATGAGGAGACAAAAATGGATGCTATGTTAAAATTTTTTTTAATGTTTATTTTTGAAGGAAAGAGAGAGACAGTGTGAGCGGGCGAGGGGCAGAGAGAAAGGGAGACAGAATCTGAACCTGGATCTAGGCTCTGAGCGGTCAGCACAGAGCCCAATGTGGGGCTTAAACTCACGAGCCATGAGATCATGACCTGAACCAGAGTCTGATGCTCAACCGACTGGGCCACCCCTGACGCACCATGGACACTGTATTTAAAGTCCAAACCAGGGATGTTTTTTTGTTTTTTCTGAATTGCATTGTATATTTTCATTGTAAGTCTCTCTCCTTTGCTTAGGTAGTTAATTTCCGGAGAAATTGTCAGGAGATTAGCAAATCAAAAGCTTTCTTTTTTTTCTTTTTTATGAATTTCGATCAACTTAAACCTGGTATTTTTTTTTCCTAAGAATTATGCCTGTAATATTTTTCTATCAGAAATAATTGGTAAGTGATATTTATGAGAACTTCGTTTATACAATTGATGAGTTAGTGATGTCATTAAGTAATAAAACCATATAGAGATCTGAAGGAAAAGTTAAGCCTCCCTTCCATCACCTCTGTGAGGTCGCCTGTACCAACTGTCTGGTGTATTATTTTCGTATTTTCTCTTGCCCCCACAAATGTACAGGCATGCACACAGGGCTTTAAATGTATGCTGTACTCAGCAATTTGCTTAAAAAAAGTACCCATATATCATTAATATTTTTTCAGGGGGGCACATGTTGTGTCCTTGTTTGTTAGTAGTTACAGAATATTCCAAGTGTGGAACTCATTATAATTTAGTCAGTTCTTCTGTTGAAGGAGATTCTGTTTGATTGCATTTTCCCCTCCTTTAATCCATCAGCCCTGGAAAACATCCCTGTGTATACATAGGTGATGTATTGTATATATTTAACTTACAGGGATTCAAATGTATCTGTTTAGCAAAAAGTAAGTAAAGACAAATTAAGATGCTAAGAAACAACAGTGCGAGGGTGGGAGTGGGGGAGGGAGGGAGAATGCACCTGGCCTTCCACTCAGGGAGCTGATGAGACAGGGAGCAAGGACTTTGCTGTGCTGGTTGTCAATCTCTGTCCCCTTTTGCTTTTTCTGTGTAAGCATCTCAGAGCTGGAATGTGATTCTAGTGTTTTAAAATATGTGTAAGTTTTTATGGTCCCCAGACCAAAGCCAGTCACTCTGTTAGGTGTTTAGCCAGTCTGTTCCAATATGGGAGGAAAAATTGGTTTGCGTTGGGATTTACTAGGAAGATGGCGTGTCCCATCCAATGGGATTCCTTCCTCTGTGATTTCCAAGAGGAAATAGCTAATAATACCTAATAATTAGAATAAAATTACCTAATAATTAGAATCTAATGGTCCCTGTAAGGTGCTATTATTTTTTTATACTTAAATTTTATATTTATAGGATAGAGCTTTATTTTCAACTTACTATTAAGGAATTTTTCAAACTCGTAAACTTGTAAAAAAAAGACTTAGAGATAATTGTATAAGGAATCTTCACATACCCTTCCCCCTGTTTTAACACTTAGCAACTTTATAACCAGCCTCAGTTTAGTTATGCCTTCCATCTCTTTTCTCTTCCTGTCTACATTATTTTAAACAGATCCAAGTAATCATATAATTCCACGTAGGATAGCTTCATCAAGGTACTGTTGTTTGTTTTAATTGCGTCTAGGTTTTTGTTTTTTTTTTTTTAAGTTTATTTCAAGAGAAGGAGAGAGAGAGTGTGCACAAGTGAGCATACCTGTGTGTGTGGTGGGGGAGAGGGACAGAGAGGGGGAGAGAATCTTAAGCAGGCTCGACACCCAGTGCAGGTCCCGATATGGGGCTCGATCCCAGGACTGTGATACCATGGCCTGAGCCAAAATCAAGAATGGGATGCTCAACCGACCGAGCCACCCAGGTGTCCCTAGGTTACTTTTTAAAAACAGAACAGTGATTGACACTTCCATCAGTGGTGCCCTTTTCAAAATCCACATTCAGTATCCCTTCTGATAGGCCAAAAAGGAGAAGGGCATCTCTTTCATTATTCTTTTAATTGGCAAATATTCTTTTTTGTTTGTTTGCTTATGTTCCTAGGCAGCTCTCCTGTGAGAATCTGAACTCTTTTATCCGGACTTTTTCTATCAAAAATTCGTACAGCATATTTAAAAGCCAATCCAGGGATTTTTATTTTTATTTTATTTATTTACTTTTTGACTGAATTTCATTGTATATTAATTTGTGAAGGATTAGCATTTGTGTCATATTAAGTCTTTCCATCCAGGAATACACGGCTGCAGATGTCATGGGAATGGCTGACCTTTTCCAGAAGAATCCTGTCCCCTCTCCCCACCAGGGAATCCATCTACCTGATTGTCCACATACGAGGGATTCAGTCCAGACTCCAGAGACAGGCAGTCTTTTTCCCAAGTCTCAGGGCACCTTCCTTGAGAATTCTAGGTCTAAATCGTGTCTATTCTTGATACTACAATAGACAGAGAGCAGATCCTGTGGTAGTTAGACCATCCTGCCATTTTTCCAGAGCCCTCAGCCCCGATTTAGTGTTCAGAGCCTCCTGGGGTGGATTCCACATCCCGAATAGTCAGTCACCACTGACTGTGTACCACATCTTGTTACTAGTTGCCAGGGGTACCCTGGTAAATAAGACACACAAGTCCTTCTGCTCCTGGAGCTTATGCTCAAGCGTGGAATCCTTATGAGTTTAACAGACCACTCAAATTGTAGCATAGGATGTTCTGCGTTGAATTCATACAAAACTCTGCAAGGGTTTAGGTATTTATTAAAAGTCACCTGATACAAGGGGACAGAACAAGATTGGTTAAGTAATTTGCCCAAGGCCCACACTGAATTATGTTAGTCTTAAACCCTGGACTCATTCCACTCTGCTCATATTTTTAATTCAGTTTCTGTGGGTTGCTACTGCTGATCGATCATTCAGATCATCCTTGTCCTTGTCCTCTTCTCGTTTTTAAGTGTCTGCTTTCTTACATTTACTTAAAATGACTAAGGCTCCACCTTAATAATAAGGTAGCTTTTAGGTTCACCTGGTATTTGGTACAAAATCCTTATGTGATAGTACTGACTCTCATTCTATTACTTGAGATAGGCTGAGAACAAAGTTCTTCATTCTTGGATAAAGTATTTACTAGTTGATCCCTTTTTATAAGATTTAAAACAACTTTCATAAATTCTTTATGACATTATTCAGTGATTATAGGGACACTTAAGAAAATTGTATAAAATGATACGTAGTTGTTAGTATATTTAAAATGAAATTATTTTCTTTCTTTCTTTTTTTTCTTTTTCAGAAACCTTTCAGGGAATTTGTTTTCTTCATTATCTCAAGGAACTTTTGATTATCTTGGTTCATTACGGTCATTGTAAGTAAGAATTTTTTTTCCCTGTTTTGAAAAATAAGTCTTGATTTCTTAAGAATTAAAAACAGTTATTATATGGTTTAAGAGACTTCATGGGGGAAAATGTGAAATTTTGCAAAAGTTAGACTCTCAGGTGAGAGCATGAATTCTCATTGAAAAACACACTATAAACCAGAATAATGTGTTTCAGACTGGGACAGCCATTTTCTTCTTAGAATGCTATCTCTTTCTATATTTAGAGTAAAGTGGTAATTCATTCTCTTTCACTTTATTTTCAAATTAGAAAATATTTTATTGTTTGACTACTTGAATCCTCAAAGTATAAAATATCCTTCCCTATGAAAATCTGTTGTGAAAAATATTTTATACTTTAGGGTTTTACTTTTATCCTGTGACCCCTTCCCCAAACTGAACTCACAGCTAATTACTGACATTTCTAGGATTGTTTATGCAGAATCCCTGCTTTGTGAAATCAACGCAAGATCACACTGACACAGTTCTCTGTAGCTTTAGAATTGGCTGATCTTTTTTTTTTCCTCCCAGAACAGTTTTGTTAACTGAGATTGTACGGGAGTTCCTTTTGACAGTAATGGTATTTCCACATTAAACCATAATATATTTCAAACTATAAGTCACACTAATTTCTATTGGAGATACACTTAAATATAATGTTTTTCAAATCTTTATTTAGTAATTTATGGGATTGACTATTTTTCCAAGGGAAAATGTCGTCTTCTCTTGAAGATGCTGTGAGGTGTGTGCTGACTTCTCCCCTACTGTCCCTTCCCTCCCTGCCCCTTCTCTACTCTTCTCCTCTAATTTTCTAGATGTACCATTTACCAGTTTTCACAGAGGTGTAGCTAGTACTTAGGCGTTCATCTGTCTCCTCACCATTACAGATATGGACGCATGTATGCACTTCCAGAGCCATGTTGGATTGAAGTCTGTCTTACCTTTCTTTTTGTTGCCATTACCGTTGTTTCGTGAAAACATCTCTCTTTGGTGTAGGTCGTGGGCTCAAGTCAGCTGTTTCTGTGAGGTTTAGAAAATAATAAAGACTACAAAGAGTACCTCTTGAGACCCTGGGGAATAGGAATGTAGGAAGTATTGTTATCCAAAAATTGGGGAAAATGGCCAGTGTTTTTACCTCAGAGTTCTGGAAACCAACCAGAAGGTTGTGCTCAGGAGTTAGAAGTCACTCCAGTTGTCCTTCTGTATTGTTTTTTTTTTTTAATTTACTTTTCTCTTTTATGTATCAACCTTCCCAACTCCTTTTTTTTCCTGTGTGTGCCAGAATTAATGAGATGAGGCTTGTGCTGATGCACCATCCGTACTAGAAACACACACGTTATATTCCTTCTTTGCACTTTGATTTATTTGTACCAGACATGTTACATTCTGTGTTAGTCGTATCTGTGTTTTGTCCCTCTTTTGTATAATGTGTTAGTGCCCCCATGCTTTATGATGCATGGGTAGAAATTTGATAGACACAGAAGATGAAGGTTTGGTGTTCCAGACCCTGGGATTAAGGAGCCTGTTGCATAGAAGAGGGATGATGTGTAGATTTTGCTTGCATATCAGCTTTGATCTAAATCAGTCAGTCCCTGGATTAGCAGGGGGGAGCGTTGGGGTCACCAGTTCCTCCTGTCTTCTCATTAACAAAGAGAATACAACCAGTGGGCGGTGTGTACCCCAGGCATCCGAGGGTGAGTAGTGGTGTGCTTGTCAAAGCAGAAGCCAGTATTATAAAGCCAACATGCCATTTTATTATATTCACTATAATCACTAATTTGTATTTTTCATGTTACAGAGAGTTTCAGACTGAGTACCTTTTGTGCGATTGTAACATATTGTGGATGCATCGCTGGGTAAAGGAGAGAAACATCACTGTCCGGGACACGCGGTGTGTTTATCCTAAGTCTCTTCAGGCCCAGCCAGTCACGGGCGTGAAACAGGAGTTGCTGACATGCGGTAAGGGAGAAAGAGAAACAGAGAAAGTGTTTGCCATATTTTACTTGCTACTGTGTTATTTCTTGACAGACTGTAAAGTTTCTTTAAACCGTGATGCAGTTGATTACAGCCGTTAATCTTCATGGGTCTGATAATACATATTTAGTTTATGTGAACAGTTAAGTCAACTGGGTAAAATATTTTTTTGGATTGGTGTTTAAAGTTCTTAGGTTGTGAACAGCTTTCTTTATGAAAAGCGAATTCAGAGAGTCTTCAGATCTTCAGATTTTCTATCAGTTTGCAAATTAGGAATTTGTTGATAGTAAAAAAAAAAATCTGAGATTGCGATCATATTACTTGTTAGTTGGTAGAGTGTGAATCTATAGAGCCTTTTGGAAATATAGTTTGGCAGTATGTATCAGTGTTCTTAAAAATTTGATACAATTTGATTCAGTAACTCTATAGGAGGGTTTAATTCTTAATGATCAGCTGTGTAAGTCAGTATTTAAATACAAGCCTATCTTCAATCCTCAAAAATAGGCAGTTAGTTGAATTACTTGTGACACATCCATTTATAATAATGCAGCTATTAAAATTCATAATTTTGAAGAGTATTTGAAGACTTGAGGGAAATAAAACACATTTATTAAATGAAAAAGAAAAAAATACACATAAACCGAAAATAGTCCTCGAAACGTAAAAGGAGATTCCAGACTTTGTGTCTGGAAACAAGCAGTTCTATACTTGTTTACGTTTTCTCTCTATCATCATTCTTGTTGTAGCTTCACAAGTAAAGTGTGCTCATTAGATGAAAATTACGATTTGTGAAAAGAAACAACACATACATATATCAAATCATCAACTGTCCTACAATTTTGAATGTGGGTGGGGAGAATAAAATAAACAGACAAATAAATATATTATCATTTTATTTGTCAATTATACCTCAGTAAAGCTGGAAGAGAAAAGACACTAAAAGAAGCAAACCTTTGAAAAAGTCCATGCCGCATTCTTATTACCCAAAGGTAGCTGTTGTCAAAGATAACTCAGTATATTTTCTTCATCTTTTCCTTATGTTTTGACCAAAATACCATCATAGTCTAATAATATTTTGTAACCTTTTAAAACTGGAGATAATATAAACCCATTTCCTCATCATATAAAGTAGATGTGTACCAATCCATGGTATAGATGTAGTGATAACTTGACCACTTCCTTATTACTGCATATTTGGTTTGTTAATAATTTCTCTATAAATAATTACAAGGATTAATTTCCTTGTATGCGTGTTTGCATGTATGCTGCTACTCTTTAGGATAGACCACAGCCGGGGCACCTGGTGGCTCAGTTGGTCAAGCATCTGACTTCGGCTCAGGTCATGAACTTGTGATTTGTGGTTTGAGCCCTATATTGGGCTCTGTTCCATGCGAAACCTGCTTGGGATTGTCTCTCTCTCTGTCTCTCCCTTTCCCTGCTCATGCTCTCTCCTCTCTTTCTCCCTCTCTCTCTCTCTCTCAAAATAAATAAATAAACTTAAAAAAGTTTAAAAATAAATAAAAATAAAAAAGAGGGTAGACTACACACAGCTAAAAATAGTAGTGGGCTAAATATTCTAAAGGCCTTTAATGAGCACATGGTATTTGTGTGTAGTTTTGCACATATATTCCTCCCTTTTGTTTTTCTGACTGGAAGGAAGTATATCAGCTTTTTATTTTTTAATTATTTTTTTAAAGCTTATTTTGAGAGAGAGAGAGAGAGTGCACATGAGCAGCGATAGGGCAGAGAGAGAGAGTGGGAGTGAGAGAATCCCATGCAGGCTCCATTATGATAATGCAGAGCCCAACGTGGGGCCCAGACTCACAAATCATGAGGTCATGACCTGATCCAGAACCAACAGTCCCATGCTTCACCTACTGACCCACCCAGGCACCCCATGTCAGCTTTTTAAAAGTGATGATAATATGTGGGATCTTAAGAGATTTTTCTTTCCCTTTTCTTTAAATGTTCTAGGTTTTCTCAGTGAGTATTCATTACTTATGTAAGCAAAAGGCAGTGGTTTGATCAAAGGTAATACAGTCTTCTAAATGTATTCTAAAATTGTACAGATAGTATTTACTTATCACCAGCTCCATTCTCCAGATTTAAGTATTATTTTACAATTTGTTTTCTTAGTAATTGCTTAGATACCACAAAATGGGAACAACTTTAAATGTCAGAACTGATTATGAAATGGTTTCATTTTAATTTTACTAATTTTGTTTTCATCTAGGAGCCACTTATCTCAGTAGGAGCCTTGTTGGTGCTAGCATGAAAATTCTGGTCACTGAGGAAAATTTGTTTTTTCATTTAAAAATTTTAAATTAGAATTTCTATAGCTTTTGGGGCACCTGGGTGGCTCAGTCAGTTAAGCACCTGAATTCATCTCAGGTCGTGATCTCACAGCTCGTGAATTGGAGCCCTGTGTTGGGCTCTGTGCTGACAGCTTGGAGCCTGGAGCCTGCTTTGAATTCTGTGTCTCCCTCTCTCTCTACCCCTCCCCACCTCATGCACACATGCTCTCTCTCTTTCTCTCTATCACTGTCTCTCTGTCTCTAAAATAAATAAATGTTAAAAATAAAAAATTTTTTTTCCATAATAGAGGTTTTATTTCTTTATTTCTTTATTTACTTATTTTTGAGAGATAGAGAGAGAGAGAGAGACAGACAGAATCTGAAGCAGGCTCCAGACTCTGAGCTGTCAGCACAGAACCGGATGCAGAGCTCGAACTCCACAACTGTGAGACCATGACCTGAGCCAAAGTCAGATCCTTAGCTGACTGAGCCACCCAGGCACCCCCCAGAAAAGAATTTCTATAGCTTTTAATTCTGGAGTGTGAATATAGTATGTATTTGTTTACATACATATTCAACACTCCAGAATATGTATCATTTTGTTGTATAGTATGTCTCTGTTTTATTGTCTGTAGATCCACCCCTGGAATTACCATCTTTCTACATGACTCCATCTCATCGTCAAGTTGTGTTTGAAGGAGACAGCCTTCCCTTCCAGTGTATGGCTTCGTATATCGATCAGGACATGCAAGTGTTGTGGTATCAGGATGGACGCATAGTTGAAACTGATGAATCGCAAGGTATCTTTGTGGAAAAGAACATGATTCACAACTGCTCGTTGATTGCAAGGTAATTTTTTTTAGATGAGGAATTGTCTCTGTGGATTTTATGTATTTCAGAATTGAAGTGTTTAGTTAGAATTTGAATTAATATTTTATCTTCTTGCATTTAAAAATGCACGCATTTGGTTTCCTTTTCCTGATTGTTACTCCTCTCTGGAAATTAAATAGCTACCTTTTCTATCCAGTTGTGGAGCAAAAATGTATCGGGATAAAGGGAAAACGCTGTTAAAAAGTTGGAGACTTTTTGTTTAAAGTTTTAGGAGGAAAAATGTAAACTTTTTGTGCCAAACTTAATTTCTAACCATTTTACTGCTGCTAAACTCAGATTTTCACTTTGAGCAGTTACCTAATTTTCACTGTAGATTAATGCTACGTTTTAAGATACTGTACTTCCTTTCTCTACTCTACCAGTGTAAAAGATTATAACACCTGTCCTGTTAACCCAATGACTGGTATGATCATCAAAAATTTCCAAACTCTTTTAGGGCACCTTAGAGTAATATGATTACAGATTCACACAAGCGCCATTAAAAAAAAATTATCAAGAAGTTAAAGGCTTTCTTACTTGAGAATCCTGTCTGAGAATTTTGGGGGTAGAATATTCTATTTTATAATTTCTGTTTTCCTCCTGCAGTTTCCTGTCTGTTTATTAGAAGCATTTTTTCCTTTGTGTCTTCTAGCATATTTATAGTAGATGCTTTTAAATCCTTGCCTGCTATTTCCAACATCTAGGTCATCTTGGAATCATCACCACTGACTCCTTTGCTTTCGAATATGTTCTATATTTTCTTATTTAAGAAATATCGTTGGAGCACCTGAGTGGCTCAGTTCGTTAAGCGTCTGACTTCGACTTGGGTCGTGATCTCGTGGTTTGTGGGTTCAAGCTCCACGTTGGGTTGGACTCTGCACTGACAGCATGGAACCTGCTTGGGATTTTCTTTCTCCCTCTCTCTCTGCCCCTCCTCCACTGTACTATCTCTCTTTCAAAATAAATAATCTTAGAAAAAATATATTGTTCATGTGTCTAGTAGTGTTGGATTCTATCCTGGACAGTGTGAGTGATTCACTTCAGAGAAGCTGGCAAAATACAGCCTATGAGCCACATCTGACCTGATGGGCCTATGGGCTAAGAGTATTTTTAACATTTGTAAATGGTTACATAAGCACCTATATAATATCTTCCATGTTGCTTCTTGGCCAGCAAATCCTAAAATGATGACCGTCTGGCCTTTGAAGAAAAAGTTTTCACACCCTGACTCTGGATTCTCTTCCATTTACTTGAAGTCAGCTGACTTTTGTTCCCTCAAGCAGTTAGTTTGGCTAAACTCAAACTCCTGCTTCTGTCTCTTCTGTGCTGGGCAGCATCTGAAATCTGCGTGGTGTCTGCCCTGTGTGTGTGTGCATCAGGGGCCGGTTAGACGTCTGGGTATGTGTTATATGCAGAAGTTTGGGCTTCCAGCCAGGTTCCTATCTACCTCTGTGCTCTGATTTTTCAACAAGTATGATTGTGAATTTCTATTCGAGTAGGGCCTGTCCTTGGGTAAAAGCCGCTGAGAACACTTTCCTGGTCTCACTCCCCAGTGCTGATCCTGCCCTCCAGGTGTCAGCTTCTCTCTGGCTTCTGCCTGCCTTGGATCACTGGCCGTGTGTTCAGATAGCTGACATGTTGTAGTTTGTCCAGAGCTTATAATTGTTAACTGCAAGGAAGGCAGTTCGATGGGAGCTGCCCTGCTCTTCCCAGAATCAGAGTTCTTTTGTTGGGGAGTAAGATTGTTAGAAACAGTTTGTTAGGTCCCGGTGAGAAGACTCTAATTGTTACCCTACTTGTATTCTGGTAATTTCACAAGCATGTGCGTATGTTAGAACTCACCGAGTTGTGTGCTTTAAGCAGTTTATTATATGAATAGATAAATAATCGATATATGATACAGCGACAATAACATATTAAAAATATATAGAACCTTCTTCTAAATAAAAGAGCTCTCATTCGTTTAGAACTCTTAACATTTTGCAATTACAAAGTAACTAGATTAACTTTATACATTTATTTCTGCAAGTTATACTTTAAATTCTTTATAGTAGGATAAAAAAATGAATTCTGAGGTTAACATCCTTGCCTAGTAGTTTTTTGGGAGGGACACTTGACCAATGTGAAAATCTTTCATATGAAGTCCTTTTACCTAAATTTGCCTCCGAATAATAAAGAAGTTGCAGAAAAAGGAAATAACGGTTATTGAATTGGTTAACCTGAGATAGTTGTTCATTCTTCATTGGTTTCCTCATGTTATCCATCCTTCCTTAGTAAGAATCAGAGTTCGTACGTTTCCTCAAAGATAAAATTGAAGCTGCTCTTCCTCCTTAAATCTCGAAATATGCTGCCTTGGGATTCCTGAAAAGTTTATTCCGATAATTGGTTTTAGAGCATTGACGGTATTGCTAAAGGTTATCTTTAAAAACATGTTGGTGATATATATTAGGACCGTAGTTCCCAGTGGGTGTGCTAAAGTGCCTTGGAATATCAAAGTGAATTTACAGAGGTACTGTGGGGTATTTTAAGTTTTTTTCTTTTTTTAAAGTTTATTTATTTACTTTTGAAAGAGAGTCCGGGAGGAGCAGAGAGAGAGGGAGGCAGAGAATCCCAAACAGGCTCCGTGCTGTCAACACAGAGCCCGATGCAGGGCTCAAACTCATGAACCATGAGATCATGTCCTGAGCCGAAACCAAGAGTTGGATGCTTAACCAACTGAGCCCCCCAGGCACCCCTGTTTCAAGTTTTTGAAGAAGCATGGTGTTACTTGACATTTGTTGGACCAATTTAGGCAGTTACGGTATCATTCGATCATGCTGCCTTCCTTTTGCTGGTACCACACTGGAGGGCGCCGAGTTTTTGGTGATTAATATGGTGCAAAGCAGATATTGCATGAAAGTCATTTTGGAAGGTAAAATAAGGGTATCATTGATCTGTATCTGACATTTGATTAATTTGAAGTGCTCGTCAGGAAGTAGTGGTGGTTATTTAAGAATAAAATATTTACCTCAAATTATTGTGCATTATTTTTTCAAATGGCTCTTAAGATATTAGGACATCAGTATACAATTCTGGAATTTAATTTAGTAATTAGACCATTGTAGGTATTTCTTTTGGGCTTGGGGCTCTGCGAAACATTTTCTGGTCAGTGAAGATTCTGTGAACCAAGAAGGTTTGGGGACCTCTGGATTAGAGAGTGATTGGTTATTTTAGAATTTGGTTATTTAAATTTAATGTAAAGTACTTTTTGTGTCACTTTATCTTGAATATATTTAGTGCCGTGTATTGGTTTGTTCACTGACTTAATTAACAAAGATGATAAACATTTTCTTTGATTCAGAGTAACAGTGCCTCAAAGTCTTTATTGGAACATATGATGTTGTATAGCCATTAATGATTGAGGAGACTGGAAAAACGTGTATTAACTTCAAGACATAATTTTGTCAGTTAATTAAAATTATACATCCTTTATGTCTAATTATCTCTTAATTTTCTATTTACATAAAAGCATAGCATGGTGGGTCATGTCGGAGGGAGAGAGGCTAATTGAAGGTTCTGACATTTGCTCTTTAATTAATAGATTTTATATTAGAGAATTATGATTTCATCTTGAAAATTGAATATACTGACAGCTATTTAGACATATAGCTGTTTTATAAATTGAAGTATACCTTTACATGGAAAACTCCTTTTGTGAAAGCATTAGTTGGTAATTTACTAAATCTTTGTAGAGAATGAGTTCTTCCACAAGGTATTTTACCTTAAATATTTTCTTAATTGTTCACTTTAGAATATTAGTCTCCTTCCTTCATGCTTGAGTATTTTCCTCCAAATTAGTGGAAGGGTAGACGTAACTTGGAAACGTCTCTGTTAGTTTTGCTGAAGACTGTGCCGTGATATTTCTGCCTTTGCCCTTAGGCTGTTCCCCCACCTGGCTGTGTCCTGCTTTCCCTCTTTCCGGAAGGAGAAGTGTCAGGCATCATGTCCCATCTCACTTCCACTTTGTTCATACTTCTTTTTTTTTTAATGTTTGTTTATTTTGAGAAAGAGAGAGTGGGGAAGGGGCAGAGAGAGCCTGATGCAGGGCTTCATCTCACAACTGGGAGATCATGACCTGAGCTGAAATCAAGAGTTGGTCGCTTACCTGACCGAGTCACCCAGGCACCCTGTTCATAGTTTTGTTATAGCTCTGACCATAGTGTTTTAAGGAGCTCTTTACCTGTTTGTCTTGATTTACTGCTGAAGCGCTTAAATGGAGGGATCATATATTTATATATGTATATGTTTTAATGGTTACCTTTGAGAGAAAGCATGCAAGAGGGGCAGAGAGAGAGAGAGAGAGAGAGAGAGAGAGAGAGGGAGACAGAGGATCTGAAGCAGTCTCTGTGCTGAGAGCAGAGAGCCCGATGCGGGTCTTGAACTCACAAACCAGGAAATCATGACCTGAACCAAAGTCGGATGCTTAACCGATTGAGCCACCCAGGTGCGTCTGGGGGGATCATTTTTTAAATTTGTTTTTAATCCAGCAAGTGCTTTGCCCACAGTGTGTAGTCAGACATTTTTGCTAAGTGAATGATAGAAGCCTGAGTTGTCTCCTTTTTTCTGGTCTAACCGTATCTTCTCTCTTTTTAAAATCTTTCTTGCAGTGCCCTAACCATTTCTAACATTCAGGCTGGGTCGACTGGAAATTGGGGCTGTCACGTCCAGACCAAACGGGGGAACAATACAAGAACCGTCGATATTGTGGTATTAGAAAGCTCTGCACAGTACTGTCCTCCCGAGAGGGTGGTAAACAATAAAGGTGATTTCAGGTCAGTGATGTGGAAAGTGCTGGAAAAGTGATTTGCCCACATCTGTTTTTATTCTTTTTTAAAAAAATATTTTTTAATGTTTATTTTTGAGAGAAAGAGACAGAGTGTAAGCAGGGGAGGGGCAGAGAGAGGGAGACATAGAATCTGAAGCAGGCTCCAGGCTCTGAGCTGTCAGCACAGAGCCCAACTCGGGGCTGGAACCCACAGACCGTGAGATCATGACCTGAGCCGAAGTTGGACGCTTCACCAACTGAGCCACCCAGGTGCCCCTGTTTTTATTCGTAAAGGTGCATATCATTGGTCTCTCGTTCTCGAGAAGAGAAATTGAGAAATATATGTATATTCAAGTAAATATCCTTATATATCTAAGGACTATCCTTTAGAAAAGTGATTCCAGGGCCATTTATGAAGGTTAGGAAAAAAAGGTGCCTAAATTTTATCTCAGATACGTTGATTTAACAGCCTCTGCAGGCAGAGTGTTTCATGTTTAATAGTTTGTTGTAAAAGTTAAGAACCACTACTTTGGGGAAACGTTTTGGAAATTGTACTAAAAGTGTGAAATTCAGACAGGCTAATGGTATGTTCTGGTTTTCCGGGGGCTCTTTTATGGATGGACTTTGCTTCATATTGCTAAGTTACTTTTACCTACTCGCAGTTAGTAGACATGATAATTAGGAGAAACCCATGTCCCTTTATCCTCCCCAGTTTGTTTTTTCTGGCAATTAAGCGAGAAAGACTTTGAGAAATGAAAGCTTTCAGGTGGCCTGTAACTTTGGGAGCCATTGGTGGTAGACTCTGTGTTGAGATAAGCAGAGGGAGTTAAATATTATATATTTTTTAAATAGAAAATTTAGAATTTGTGAGAGGTAACAACTTTTACCTTAGACTCTCCTTAACTTTCAAGGTAGTTTAAAAAGCATCGTTAAATATATTATTTATATCATGTTCTTTACGTTCAGGAATTTAATAATGACTTTATAGTCGATGTAAATACCGGGAAATATTTCTGCTCTTTAAAGCAGCATAAATAGTTTGTTGAATATCCGGTTTGTACTGTCTATGATTGGTGATCCTTCTCCCCAAGTTTTAAGGGTAAGAAAACCCTTGGATATTAATGTTTCAAATCCAGGGTGAAGAAGCAATGCAACATCTTTAGCTCAGCTACTACTTCATTGCTTTTTTTAAAAACTGTCTTTTTGTCCTTTAAAAACAATCTCTCTGACCCGAGTTTATGGAAATTAACATTTATTATTGCTGATAGCTAAGTCCTTTATGTAGAATAACTGTTAATAGATAATATTTACACTGTATACTTTAAGCCAAAATAGACAACATATGAGAATTTTCTTCTATTCTGCATCTTTTATTAAGTACTCATAATGTTTTCTATTTATGGTGGATTTTCTCTTCCTGCTCATAATTGGAGTATTTTGCAATTTTAAAAATAGAAGAATCTAATTATTTAACTGATTAATGAATTAGCTTTTGACACTCCTTAGTCTATTATGTGACTGAACTTTCACTGCATTAATAAGATTTAGTTTAGTGTTGCTTAGTCTGTTTATGCAGATTTCGGTAATGAGTTATATTTGGGCATGACTGATGCTGTAATGTATCAGTTCCTGTGTTACAGGTCAGCTGTAACTTTTATTAAATATATTCACTTCAGTCTCACTTTTGGAGAAATGGAGCTCAAAGGACAAAGGTTTCTCCCGGCTGTTAGCGGCAGCCCATGCCCACAGGTTTGTGTAGGCACTTGCGTTGGGAGCAGTTTCTCCCAGAGAAATTCAGTTGTGTGCCATGTCGGAGGTCTGCTAGGCAACCCCAAGTGCAGAAATTTGCTACTAGGACTTGCGTGGACTCAGCGTGGCGTTGTGGTCACAGCTCAGATGTATTATAGCGATGTAGTAAGACACATAGCGGGATAACCAGGGGAAGGACACAGGGGCCTTCTGGAGAGATCCACATGCAGGCTTCCTCCTACTCCCTCCCTCCCATGAAGATCACACAGAGCGTGTTCGTCCTCCAGCCATGAAAAGGCAGCAGCCTCCATGCAGCGTTGTTGCCCAGGGAAGCCCATTGGAGACTCAGTAGGCCACGTTCTTATCGCTGCCATGTAGGCACCCTCTGCCTAGCATGTACCAAAATCTCAGAGGTTCAGCATAATCCGTACCGTTTGTCTGAACAGTCTAGGCACGGTGAACAACCCTTACCAGTTAACTCTTCGAGGGAATACTCCAAGTCCCAAATACTCCGCGTCCCATATACTGCAAGTCCAAACTACTCCAAGTCCCCAGTTGTCCCAGAAGGTGAGGCAAGCAGGCCTTTCTAAGGAGAGCCAACCTGGCCCTGCTGTGGTGACTCCCGTCTGCACATCTGCTAACTCTGCATTGTCCACAACTCTGCACATAACTCTATGTATGTTGTATTGTTTTCCTTTTTTAAGACCGTTCTCCTGTGTGTTGATAGCAATATTTAGAATATTTTAAGAAAGTATGCTATGCTATGAAAATAGATGTGGCTGATAGTTTAAACAGTTTAGTCCATGCTCACTTTTTTTTTAAAGTCTTTATTCTGAGAGGAGTTTGTTTCTTCTTGACTTTTCTCTGATTATACGTGACCCGTTCTCCTTGATTTTCCTCCCCTATGACTCGTGTTCATGTAAGTTTTCTCATACTATTTTGTCTTCGTCTTCCTAGATGGCCCAGAACGTTGGCAGGCATCACTGCGTACCTGCAGTGTGCCCGGAATACCCATGGCAGTGGGATCTACCCCGGAAGCCCGCAGGACGAGAGAAAGGCTTGGCGTCGATGCGATAGGGGCGGCTTTTGGGCAGACGAGGATTATTCTCGCTGCCAGTATGCAAATGATGTCACCAGAGTTCTTTATATGTTTAATCAGGTAACTAGAGAGTCTTCACGTTGACTGAGGTTGTTCGTTTCTTTTAGTTGAAATGCCAGGTGTGTGGTCGTATGGATTAAATACTAGTAAAGGATTTGGTGTTTCCATTCAGTTGATCTGTCTTCGGGATCAGGCCTCGACACCTCAGCCGGTATTCGAGGCCCTGCGTGGTGTCGACTTTCCTTTTCAGTCGCTGCGTAACTCGGTGCCTTTGTTTGAATATCTTGATCATCTGTATTCACTGGATCAGATCCATCTGGGAAGCCACCAACATGTTGGGTTCCTTTTATAACGCTTTGTCACAAGGGATCTCCTGTTGTCCTTGTCCTCCTCTGTGTTCTCTTGTATTCACTCCTGTGCAGCCTTTTTAAACCTGACCAGATTGTAGGCAGCGGGAGCATGGCCTCTGTGTGACACGTTCCCTTATGCTCCTCGGTACCCGTTCTACCCTTGGTGTAATGGTTGGTGCCGAGTTGTGTTTAAGTCAATAAGTAAGCAAATGTAAACCATTACTGGGAGAGCATGGCGGCATAGATAAATGCTCGATAAGTGCTTCATACGCTCGTGCGCTGGGGCGCCAGGGGAGTTATCGATCCCTCCCAGTTGGAATACTCAGGAAAGGCTTTACTAAGCAGTTGGAATCGAGTATGTGAAGAGTTTGGATAAGTAGAGAGGAAGAGACAGTGCCGCGTGTTTACCAGATGTGTTTTCCTGCATCACTATGTTTCATGCCAAGTTAAAAAAAAATTGCCTTAGTTTAGTTACCATTATAATTCCGGTTTTCTCAGGTTTGAAAAAGCGTTTTAAAAAGGTCCCGGGGATAAATGATAAAGACTTTGAATTCCTCGCCATGTTTTGAAATGCAAAGATAAAATGTCAAAATTTTTGCCTTTTTAAACACAGATGCCTCTCAATCTTACTAACGCTGTGGCCACAGCCCGACAGTTACTGGCTTACACTGTGGAAGCTGCCAATTTTTCTGACAAAATGGATGTTATATTTGTGGCTGAGATGATAGAGAAGTTTGGAAGATTTACCAAAGAGGAGAAGTCCAAAGAGGTATTTTTCCGGTTCACTTTTGTAGCATATAGCATGTCAACAAATAGTCATATGGTAGAGTTGAGTCTGTATTTTGTTTAAAGAGAGAGAGAGAGTGAGAGAGAGAGAGAGAGAGAGCGCAAGTAGGAGAGTGGCAGAGAGAGGGAGAGAGAATCCCAAGCAGGGTCCATACTGTCAGTGTGGAGCCTGATGCAGGGCTCAGCGCCACAAACTGTGAGATAATGACCCTGAGCTGAAACTAAGAGTTGGACATTTAACCAGCTGAGCCACCCAAGTGCCCCGAATCTGTATTTTTAAAGCATCTTTATGTTTTACTATATTTTAATTAAATGTACTTTTTAGTTTCCAAATTATTGAGAAATTTATGCCCCATTTACTCCAGTGATGTGTTGTTGGAAGGAATAGAGGTGAAGAACCTGTTCTTGGGAATTAAGGTACCGTGATAGGGCAGAGCCAGCCTGTGAGTGAGCAACTTCCTATATCCACACTGTGGGTCGGCTACTGCTACTTCTCCCAGGCATGCTACGATTTCTCCTCTCTACACAGACATGTGTTTCTCCTTTTCTTTCTCCCCCTCCCCCCATGGTTTATCGAGAGATAATAGACACTCGTCATTATATAAATTTAAGGTGTACACCATGATGGTTTGATTTATATATATTGCAAAATGATTACCACGATAGGTTAGGCTAACGTCTATCTCCCCATATAGATGGAAAGAAGAGAAAGAGGAAAAGAAAAAAGGAGAAAACAAATTGCTTCATTTGATGGGAACTGTTAGGATTTACTCTAACAACTCCCTATACACTGTGCGACAGCGTTAGCTGTTTTCATTTGTGCACCTCATCCTTGGTACTTACAATTGGAAATTTATATCATCTGACCACCTTCCTTCTGTTCCGCCCCCTGCCTCTCCAACCCTCTGCCTCTGGTAACGCCAAGTTTGTTCTTTTTCTAGGAGGTTTCTTTTTGTCCATATGTAAGTGAGATCAGGTAGTATTTGTCTTTCTCTGACTTATTTCACTCAGCATAATGCCTTCAAGGTCCCTCCATGTTGGAATAAATGATAGGATTTCCTCATGTTTTAACGGCTGAATAAGATTCCTTTGTGTATATTTACCACAACTTCCTTTTCCTTTCATCCGTTAATGGATACTTAGGTTGTGTTGATGTCCTGGCTATTATAAATAATGCTGCTGTGGACATGGGGGTGCAGATACATTTTTGAGTTAGGTTTTAGTTTCCTTTGGATGTATTTCCAGAAGTAGAATTTTGGGATCGTGTGGTAGTTCTGTTTTTAAATTTTTAAGGTCCTCCCTATTGTTTTGCATAGTGGCTGTACAAATTTACCTTCCTATCAAGTGCACAAAGGTTCCCCTTTCTCCCTATTTTTGCCAGTGATTTCTTGTCTTTTTGGTAGTAGCCATTCTAATAAGCCTGAGGCGGTACCTCATTATGCTTTTAATTTGCATTTCCCTGATGACTAGTGATGTTAAAGACCTTTTCATGTACCTGTTGGCGTTTGGTGTATCTTTGGAGAAATGTCTATTCAGGTCCTTTGCTCATTTTTTAATTGTGGTGTTGTTTTTCCTGTTGAGTTATATAAGTTCTTTATGTATTTCGCATATTAACCCCTTACCAGATAGATGGGTTGCACATATTTTTTCCCATTCTGTAGGCAACTAGGTTGTCTTTTCACTTCGTTGATGGTTTCTGTTGCTCTGCAGAACCTTTGTAGTTTGAGGTAGTCTCATTTGTTTATTTTTGATTTTGTTGTTTGTATTTTAGATTTCACATCCAAAAATCATTATCAAGACCATGTCAAGGAGCTTTATTTCTGTTTTCTTCTTGGAGTTTCATGGTTTCAGATTTTTATTTAAGCCTTGAATCCATTTTGAGTTAATTTTTGTGAGGAGTATAAGATAGGGGTTCAGTTTCTTTCTTTTCCATGTTAATATCCAATTATTGCAACACCATGTATTTTGAAGAGACTGCCTTTTCTTCATTGAGTATTTTTGGCTCCCTTGCAAATATTAGTTGACTGTAGAAGCTTAGGTTTATTTTTGGGATCTTGATTCTGTTCTGTTGGTCTATTTGTTTTTATGCCAATACCATACTGTTTTGATGACTATCGCTTTATAGTATAGCTTGAGATCTGGAAGTGTGATGCCTCCTGCTTTGTTTTTCTTTCTCAGTATTCCCTTGGCTGTTCAGGATCTTTTATGTTTCCACGTAAATTTTAGGAGTATTTTTTTCTACTTCTGTAAAAACTGCCATTGGAGGGGCACCTGGGTGGCTCAGTCGGCTAAGCATCCGACTTCAGCTCAGGTCATGATCTCACAGTTTGTGGGTTCAAGCCCCGTGTCAGGCTCTGTGCTGACAGCTATCTCAGAGCCTGGAACCTGTTTTTGGATCCTGTGTCTCCCTCTCTCTATGTCCCTCCCCTGCTCATGATGTTTCTCTCTCTCTCAAAAAACAAAAACAAACAAACAAAAAAACTGCTGTTGGAATCTTGATAGGGATTGCATTGAATCTATAGATAGCTTTTGGTAGTATTGACATTTTAACAATATTCTTATAGTCCATGCACATGGGATACGTTACCATCTATTTGCATTTTCTTTGATTTCTCTCATCATTGTCTTGTAGTTTTCACAGTAGAGAACTTTACTTCATTAAATTTTTCCTAAGTATTTTATTGTTTTTGATGCTCTTATAAATGGAAATGATTTCTTAAAAAATTTTTTTTTATTTAAATTTTTTTAAGTTTATGTGTTTATTTTGAGAGACAGAGAGACAGCAAGCAGGGGAGGGGCAGAAAGAGAGAAGTCCCAAGCTGGCTCTGTGCTGTCAGCCCAGAGCCCGATGAGCGGCTCGAACTCAACAAATTGTGAGATCATGACCGGTGCTGATACCAAAAGTTGGATGTTCAACTGACTGAGCCACCCAGGTGCCCGGGGATTGATTTCTTTATTTCTTTTTTATAAAATTCATTGTTAGTGTGTAGAAATAATACTGAGTTTTAATGTTAATTTTGTGTCCTGCAATTTTACTGAGTTCACTGATAAATCTAATGGTTTTTTAGTTGAGTCTTTTGGATTTTCTTTACATAAAATTATGTCCTCTGCAAATAGAGACAGTTTACTTCTTTATTTCCAGTTGCAATGCCTTTTAATTCTTTTCTAGAGTGGTTGCTCTAACTAGGACTTCTAATACTATATTGAATAGGTATGGTAAAAGTGGATACCTTTGTTTTATTCCTAATCTTAGAGGAAAATCTTTGAATCTTTCACCATTGAGTATGAAGTTAGCTGTGGTCTTGTCATATATAGCTTTTATTATGTTGAGATATGTTCTTCTATGCCTAATTTGTTTGGAGTTTTTATCACGAATAGATGTGGAATTTTGTCCAGTGCTTTTTCTGCATCTATTGAGATGATCATACGGTTTTTTTAATTCCATCCATGTGATATATCATATTGATTGAATTATATATGTTAAACCATCCTTGCATCTCAGGGATAAATCCCACTTGATAATGGTGGGATCTTTTTAATGTGCTGCTGAATTCGATTTACTAGTATTTTATTGAGAATTTTTGCATCTACATTTATCAGGGATATTGGTCTGTAGTTTCCTAGGAGTGTCATTTTCTCGTTTGGTATCAGGATCATGCTGGCTTTGTAAGCTGAATTTAGGAGTGTTTCCTCCTCTTCAGTATTTTGCAAGAGTTTGCATGTGATTGGTTTTAATTCTTCAAATATTTGGTTTTAATATTTAATTCTTCAAATATTGGTTTTAATTCTCAAAAATTCACAAGTAAGACCATCTCATCCTGGGCTCTTCTTTGTTGGACACACACATACACACACACACACACACACACATACACATATATACACATATATATATATAGTTTTTACATTTATTCATTTTTCAAAGAGTGTAAGTGGGGCAGGGGCAGAGAGAGGGAGACACAGGATCTGAAGCAGGCTCTAGGCTCTGAGCTGTCGGCACAGAGCCCAATGTGGGGCTTGAACTCACAAACTGTGAGATCATAACCTAAGCCCAAGTTGGACACCTAACTGGCCGAGTCACCCAGGTGCCCCGGAATATTTTTGATTATTGATTTAAGCTTCTTACTAGTAATTGGTTCGTTCAGATTTTCTATTTCTATCTTATTTAGTCTTGGTAAGTTGTATGTTTCTAAGAATTTTTTCATCTAGGTTGTCTAGTTTGTTGGTGTATAGTTTTTCATTGCACCCTCATGATCCTTTGACTTTCTGTGGTATCAGTTGTAATGTCTCCTGTTTCATTTATAATTTTGATGATTCTGAGTTTTCTTTTTTTCTTGGTTGGTGTAAGGGTTTATCAATTTTGATTTATCTTTTCAAAGAACTGACTCTTTGTTTTGGTTAATCTTTTCTGTTGTTTCTTTGTTCTCTATTTCATATATTTCCTCTTTAATCTTCATTATATACATATTTTTTCTTCTGCCACCATTGAGCTCACTTTGCTCTTCTTTTTCTAGATCCTGAAGGTTTAGAATTAGATTATTTGGGATCTTTGTTGTTTCTTAATGTTGGTGTTTATTGCCATGAGCTTTGCTTTTAGAATTGCTTTTGTTGCATTTCCCAAGTTCTAATATGTTTGTTGTGTTTCCATTTTCATTTGTCTCAAGAATCTTTTTCTTTCTTTTTTTTTTAAGATTTTATTTTTAAATAATCTCTATACCAAACGTGGGACTCGAACTTAGAACCCTGAGATCAATAGTCACTTGCTCTACTGACTGAGCCAGGCAGCCAGGTGCCCCTTAAAAACCATTTTCAATTCTCTTTAATTTCTTCTTTGATCTATCGATTATTGAGTAAAGTGTTGTTTGATTTCCATATGTTCATGAATTTTCCAGTTTCCCTCTTGCTACTGATTTCTAGTTTCATGCCATCGTAGCTAAAAAGATAATTGGTATGATCTCAGTCTTCTTGAATTTGTTAAGACTTGTTTTGTGACCTGATACGTGGTCCATTCTGTGGACACACAAATTGTTCTGGGTATACTTGAGAGAAATGTGTATTCTCCTGTTGTTGGGTAGAATGTTCTGTATATGTCTGTTAGGCCCATTTAGTCTCTAGTGTCGTTCAGGTATACTGTTTCCTTTTGATTCCGTCTGGGTGATCTGTCCATTGTTGAGAGTCAGGTATCAAAGTCGGTAGTTTGTTTTACTGTTTCTCTTCTTTTAGTCCTGTTAGTTTTTGCTTTGTATGTTTAGGTGTTCCAGTGTTGGGTACACGGATATTTACAGTTGTTAGATCTTGTTACATTGACCACTTTATCATTGTATAATGAGCTCTGTATCCTTTTACTACTTTTAAAGTCTGTTTTGTTTTTGGTTACTGTTTGCTTGAAGTGTCTTTTTCCATCCTTTTGTCTCAGCAGAGTTGTGTCTTTAAGGCTGAAGTAAATCAGCATATTGTTGGATATATTTTTTTTAATCTATTGAGCCATTCTCTGTCTTTTAATTGGACAATTTAATCTTCTTAACATTAAAGTAATTAATGATAGGTAAGGACTTACTATTGTCATTTTGTTAATTGTTTTTTGGTTGTTTTGTCAATCCATTGTTCCATGATTCTTATCCTGCTCTCTTTTTTGTTGTTTTGATGTCTCTTGGTATCAGTTTGTTTTGACCTCTTTATTGTATTTTTTGGTGTACTTAGTATAAGATTTTTCTGGGTGGTTGCCAGGAGGCTCACATAAAATATCTTAAACTTATCACATTCTATTTTAAACTGAAGACCATTTCAGTAGAGTTTGTAAACTTGCAGTTTTTCTTCTCCTCTCCCTCACATTTTAGGCTGCTGCTGTTACTATTTATACAGTACAAAAAATACGTGGAGATGCCTCTCTCCCTCAGTTAGTAGAGCATGTGATTCTTGGCCTTGAGGTTGTGAGGTGAAGCCCCATGTGTGGCCTAGAGTTTACTGTTAAAAAATTTTTTTAATGTAAATTGTAACAGATTATTGTCATCATAGTTGTTTTAAGTATATTCTTTTAAATTTTAAACTAGAGTTTTAAGTAACTTATGCACCACTACTACCATATTGCAGAATATAAAATGCCTATATATTTATTGTTACCAGTAAGATTTACACTGCCTTTAAAAAAAAATTAAAACTGTTTATTTGAGAGAGAGAGAGAGAAAGTTGGGGAGGAGCAGAGAAAGAGAGGGGAGAGCCCAGTGCAGAGCCCAACATGGGGCTCCATCTCATGAACCGTGAGATCATGACCTGAGTTGAAATCAAGAGTCAGATGCTTAACTGATGGAACCACCCAGGTGCCCCAGCCATTATTGCTTTAAGTATACTTTCTCTCTCTTTCTCTTTCTTTTCTCCCTTTGGAATTCCCATAATGTGAATATCGTTTTGCTTCATTTGTTTTTTTTTTTTCCCCATTGTGTCCCATAATTCCTGTAGGCTTTCTTCACTCTCATTTCATTTTTGCTCCTCTGACTCTGTAATTTTCAGTGTCCTGTCCTCTCCAGTTGTGGATTTTTTTTTTTTTTCAAATTTTATTTATTAAAGTAATCTCTACATCCAACTTGGGGCAACAACCCTGAGATCAAAAGTCATATGCTCTTCCAACTAAGCCAGCTGGGTGCCCCTCTAGTTGTTGATTCTTTTTTCTGCATGGCTGAGTCTACTTTTGAAACTCTGTTGAATTCTTTAGTTATTATATTTTTCAACTCTTGTATTTGTTTGTTTTTTGATGGTTGCTGTTTTCTTATCAGGCTTCTTGTTTTATTCATGTATTGTTTCCCGAGTTTTGTTTAGTGATGTCTGTTTTCTTGTAGCTCACCTGAACTTCCTTAAGAGGATTTTTTTGAATTCTTTGTCTGACAGTTCCTGGATCCCGTGTTATTGGAACTTTTCATATTTCCTTTGGTAGCGTCATATTTACATGACTTTTCATAATCCCTCATTCCTTATTTATGCATTTGAGTAATGGGGCTCCTCTTCTAGACTTAACAGGTTTGTTTTTTCACTGGTTAGCTCTGTTTGGGTTTCTTGGTGTGTCTGTTGGTAATGGCCTTGGGCAAATGGGACCTGCTATTATCATCTTCTTTTGGGCTAGGCAGCTATTAGAGCTCTGAGAATGGGACAGGGGCTTGTGGCCCTGACTTGGAACTGCTGGCTTGGTTCCTTACCCAGCTGAGGTTTCATGGTTGCCACAAAATTCTCTGGTCAGGCTTACTAGATATGGTCTGGACTGGATACCATATTCAGGAGTCGATGGGGCCATGGATTAGCTTCCCTGCCAGGGAAAGCCATCCTTATTGTGATTTTTAGTCACCATATCTTGTATTAAATTGCTCAATTTCTTAATAATATCTTGGAAAATGAAACCATTTTTAGTAACTGTTTCGAAATTCCAAGTGATTATAATACACAAGTTAGGAAAATTTAGTGACTTTGAAAATGAGTATAGTTTGGGGCGCCTGGGTGGCTCAGTTGGTTAAGTGTCCAACTTCAGCTCAGGTCATGGCCTCACAGCTTGTGAGTTTGAGCCTGCTTCTGGACTTTGTGCTGACAGCTCAGAGCCTAGAGCCTGCTTCTGATTCTGTGTCTCCCTCTCTCTCTGCTTCTCCCCTGCTCATGCTCTGTCTCTCAAAAATAAATAAACATTAAAAAAATTGAAAAGAAAACGGGCATATTTTAACAGGGCCATGTTCTTAAAACTATGCTTGCCAACATGATACCCTTTACGTAAAAATATTGACAACCACCATTTTCAGAATGAATGAGCAGAAAATAATGTTTTGAGTAAGTTTTTGGATGCAGATTAATGTATTCTTAAACGTTAAGTTTCAAGCTACTTGAGAACTAGTGGTTCTTATGTGATAGAGTCACTTACACTGAAATGGACTTTAGAAGTAGACAAAATCTAGATCAAATCATAAACAGAAGCCCAAAGGAACTTAAATTATTTGTCTGAGGTTATATATAGCTAGTTTAGGGCAGAGCTGAAAACAGAACCCAGGAATCTTATCTGTATAATCCAGAAGTTTTCTGCTATATTATGTACTTTTTTTTTAAGATTTATTTATTTATTTACTTATTTATAGAGAGTGAGCAGGGGAGGGGCAGAGAGAGAGAAGGTTAGAGAAATTCCCAAGCAGGCTTTGCTCTATCAGCACACTGTCAGCTTGGAGCCCAGTGGGGGACCTGGACTCATGAACCGTGAGATCATGACCAGCCAAAATGGAGCATCAGATGCTTGACTGAGCCACCCAGGTGCCCCTCGCGTTTACTTTCTGGTAGTGTTGCCCTGTCGTGGTCAAAGTACTCCGTATACAGCTGTGGGGGAAACACTGGGCTGAACAAAGTCTAATGTATTTCTTGATGTAGGACCTCCCAGATTCATTAATAATGTTCAAAGGTAAACATTGTGCCTAGTTGTTCTGCATCGTTTAAACCAAGGAGGTTTTTTTTTTTTTTTCCTTTTTGGTACACTGCTTATTAATATCTTACATTTTGGTGATAAGTTTTGGAACTTGGAACTACAGCCCCAGTACCGTACGTGCTTTCTTTGACAGGATGTAATTACTAAAGGAAGGAAAATAGTTACATGTATTTAAATGGGACTCAGGTCAAGGGACCACTCGATAATGAGATCACATTTCAGTGTTGCTCTCCAGACTTCAGACCACAGTTTTCTCAAGAACTGTCTCGCTACTTGATGGTGTCTCTGGGCCACAGCCTGCTTCTGGTGGTAAATTTTCCCAGTGGTGGGTGAGGCTGTCTGGGTTCTGGCTCTGTGGTAGGCTGCTTTCCGTTTTGATTATAATCACAGGTTGGCCGCTACATGGTGAGATACCATTCATGGAAGTGGGAATGGTTTGAGTCCCAGGAATAAATGGAATCTCTTCTGGAATGTGGATATTGAGAAATATTTTGCCAGTGTATAATGCCTGGTTATTCCCGTGCTGCCTGGTTATTCCCGTGCTGCCTGGTTATTCCCGTGCTGCCTGGTTATTCCCGTGCTGTCCTGTTTTGGCCCAAAAGAGCTCTGTCCACCTCCCACCTCGTGAGGAGTAACATGGTGCCCAGAGGTGTGCATTTCCCCGTGTTTACTTGTGTCTGTGGAAGATGGTCTCCACTTTGGTGTGCTCTCAGATAGAAGCATCGCGTTGAGGACTGGAAGTACATAGGGTCTCATAAGTTCCTTATTAACCTGGGGCCCTTTCTTTATTCTCAAAACAGGGGATGATATATTTGCCCTCTTTAACTCACGTTTGTGGGCACAAGTGAGAAAATACAAGTGAAACTATTTTTGCGGAATCATTGAAAGCTAGGTTATACTTTCATAAAGTTAGGAAATTTAACTTTCTTATCTCAGAAGCTAAGAAATAGATTCTTTTAGAAAAAAACAATCACAGGAGTACTTTAATTACTAAACTAAAAACTTTGTTTGGAGGAGGTTGCTGTCACTTTCACGGATGACATTAGAGGTAAAGTGTGAATTAACTTTGGACACAAATGATGGCAAATTATTAAGTATAAGTGGGGGAAACAGAAGAAAAATATTCAGGATTGAATAATTGAGGTATCAGTGTAATATTACCTGTGGTAGTGACAGACATGCTATCAGATTTCTCTGGAAAGTTAAAGTATAGGCCGTGGCTGTCACCGTTTATTAGAACAGTAAAAAGAAAGCACTATGTTTAAGGGCTTCCCTTTATGTTAATTACCATGAAATTAGTCTAGGGTATCCGGAAATGCATATGGCTTAGTTGGACAAATAATTAAATTGATTTTTTGCATTATGTCCAAAAAGTTACTCTGCTATGAATAATTCATAAGGGAAATATTGTGAGGCAATTGCTTTTTAACCTGTGATTGAGTCTAGGTAGCACCAGCCAGTGCTCTGTGATCTTAAGGTGGGTGCTTAAAGTTTTCCAGCCCCTAGATCTAAATGCCGTGTTTAGTGGGGTTTTTTTTTTTCCTAATGTTTATTTATTTTTGAGAGAGATAGTGTGCGTGAGGGGCAGAGGGAGAGGGAGAGAGAGGATCCCAAGTGGTCTCTGCACTATGAGCATTTCAGAAGATGAGAATGTATATAAAGATCAGGTTTGGTTATGCGTAATAGTCCTCACTGTGCTCTAGTTTTAAATTATAATTAATTATATATATATTTAAAACTTGTAATTTTTTAATTAAAAAAATTGTAAGTTTTTATTTACTTTTGAGATGGAGACAGAGCATGAGCGGGGGAGGGGCAGAGTAAGAGGGAGACACAGAATCCGAAGCAGGCTCCAGGCTCTGAGCTGTCAGCAAAGAGCCCAACACGCAGGGCTTGAATTCATGAACGGTGAGATCATGACCAGAGGTGAAGTCGGGCACTTAACCAACTGAGCCACCCAGACGCCCCTAAAATTTTTAATTTTTTGCTGTGCTCTAGTTTTAAATGTCTGAGTGAGGCATACACCCAAACGCTAGTTTGCCACAAAGTTCATTCGGCACATTTTTATGGCCAGATCTTTAAAAATGTAAAGTTCTTTCGCTCATCTTGAAACATAACCACTTCTGTATTAACTGTCTGTCTTGTTTTCGGTATTGCTAACTTTTTTTCCTTGATTTTTGTCAGACTTTAGGGTTAAACTTTTCTGAGATGGCTCCCCCTGGCTTTGTTAACATTGTTTCTGAAACTTGAGTCTGTTTCTCAATTCCCTGGAAGATTTTGTTAAATGGATTGATGGCCCTGCCCTCTGAGTTTCTGATTCAATATATCTGTGGGGAGGTCTGAGAATTTGTGTTTCTATTAACGTGATACTGGGTGTCCTGACTTTGGCACAGGCTTTGAACCATTATAGTATCTCCATTTTCTGTCCCTGTCTTGCTTTAAAACACACACCCATGCACAGACTTTAGGCTTACCTTCCTAAAAACTTTTCAGAAGTTTTTTTTATTGGAAAATTCTAAAGTGTAGGAGAGAGAATGTTCTTAATGCCTAGGTTTTCCTTTTCACCAGGCTTCACCATTTTTCAGTATCGACTAGTTTTGTTTCATCTATCTACTTATTTCCTTTGTCCCCATTCCTCCACTCTTCTATTTCTTTTCATTTATCTTTTTTCTTCTTTCTTTCCTGTTTTCCTTCTTCAGTGCTGGAACATTTAATAGCAAATTCTAGATGTCCTACTTCATCCATAATTTTCCTGAAATAAAAGGCCCTTTAAAATAGAACCATGGGGGGTTTCTGGGTGGCTCAGTTGGTTAAACGCCCAGCTCAGGTCAAGATCTCACAGTTCGTAAGTTTGAGCCCCGAGTGGGGCTCCATACTGACGGTGTGGAACCTGCTTGGGATTCTCTCTCACTTTCTCTCTGCCCCTCCCCCACTTGCACACACTCACATGCATGGTCTCTCTCTCAAAATAAATAAATAAACATTACAAAAAATAAAATAGAACTGTGATACTGTTATATGTCACCCAAATGAGCTCTGAGTCCTTAATATCATCAAATATCTAGTCCTTGTTCAGTTTTCTCTAATTATGGTTTTTGAAAATGTATTAAGGAATTTGTTCACATAATTTTGCAGTTGGTTATGTGGGATTTTCTAGACATGTCACCAGTGAATACAGTTGGTTTTTCTGTTCTTATTTAAATTGTATCCTTTTTTTTTTTTTTTTTTTTTTGGCCTTCCGGTTGTTCATTAGTGAGAACCTCCAAAACAGTGTTGATTAATATTGACGATGAGGCGTCTTCATGGGAATAGTCTAATGTATCCTTATTATGTGCGATATTTGTTTGCTTCTGTTAAGTGCCTAGTGGCAATACCAAGGTAAGGGGTTCGCTTTGAAGTTAGTTCTCAGCTTGAGGGTTTTTAGACCTCAGAAATAACGTGATGGCTGACCTTAGTCCTGTGTGATCAGCTGTGTTTACAAATTGCCAGGGAAGAGGTTTTTCACCTCCTACTCTGTGCCAAGGTCAAGACGGTTTCAATTTTGCCTGCTGGTTCGCCCTGACCCTGGAGGTGTCCCCTTTATGTTATCAGCTTAATGCAGCAATCTCCTAGTAGGCCCGCGTTGCTGGACCCTGAGCCCTGCCTGGAAATCAAAACAGAAGCGGCAGCCATCAGTCCAGCCTCGGAGCTTCTTGGATTCCTGCTGCCGCTTTGCTATTGGCCTCTGGAACAGTCTTTATTATCTGACTGGTCAGTGGTGCAGTTTTTTTCTCACGAGTTTTCACTCAGCGTTTCTCAGTGTTAGCAGGAGAGTCACCCTGAGTCCCTAGTTCTCCGTACTCCCAGAATGGAAGATGTGCGTAGGTTTCTGTAATCAGAAGAAAAACAAAACGTGCTTCCCTCTGGAGAACGGGAGGACTCTGAGGAGTTAGCTTTCCTGTTTGTCGTGAAGAGATGGCCGAGGGGGCCGCCCATCCAATTCCGCCTCTCTCCAGTAGCGTTCCTCATACATGGTTCCAAGAATTTGTCACAAAGGCAACTTGGTTGACCTGGAGAAGGTGTTGTTTCTGTTGATGACTGTGGTGTTGTCTTCATCACCTTGCCTGGAAACACACCATTTTTTCCTGTGTCATAGAAGCTGTGCATCGATGCATATTTTTACTTGTGTATCTTTTTCTTCTATGTCTGTATTTCCCACTCATTGTTTGCTTTTCTAATTTAAAAGAATAATCCTTTTTATTTTACTAAGCTCCTTAAAATCGTTTTTGGGGGCGCCTGGGTGGCTCAGTCGGTTAAGCGGCCGACTTCGGCTCAGGTCATGATCTCGCAGTCAGTGAGTTCGAGCCCCGCGTCGGGCTCTGTGCTGATGGCTCAGAGCCTGGAGCCTGCTTCGGATTCTGTGTCTCTGTCTCTCTGTCCTTCCCTTGCTCATGTTCTGTCTCTATGTCTCTCAAAAATAAAATAAAAATGTTAAAAAAAATTAAAAAAAATCGTTTTTGTAAGGAAATGGAGAATAAATGGGACACTTACCCCACGTAGCATTATTCCCAGCCTTCCCCCCACCCCCCACTTCTCACCTGTGTCCCTGGGTCCCCCATGGTCATCATTGTCCTCTTCATTACCTTCTTTGCTCCTCTACCACTGTAAAATCAGAGCTGTAGTCTTTGCCGCGGGCCCTGATGATTATCACAGCAAGACGCTCGCTGAATATTGACCGCTTTACTAAGCACGCTGAGAAGCCTACGGTGGGATCCGGAGGCACTCAGGACACTGAAGCTAGTTAAGAGGGACATAAATACACTTTTAAAACTTGGCTCTCACAGTGGAGCAGCCCCTTCATTAAGAGTATGCAGGGCAGCCATGCACTTTGAGATAGGCGTGATCTCAGTATCATGTGTAATTTGTAACTAGGAGAATGTCATGAGGGCTTCTTGAACTTAATAACAATACCAGCCGCCGCTGTTATCCCGTTATTATTACCTAGTCAAGTTTGACACCTGTCACCATCTTAGCTGTCCCCAAACAACTGCCCAGCTCACTGCCCTGTCCCACGCAAGTCTGTTCTTCCTTTTCTGGTTAGTAGGTTTAACAGGGGTACCTCCTGCTGCTTTGTGCTCAGAAATGCAAACTGGGGTGGGGAGGGCTAGATCCTTCGGCTTTTCTCAAAAATGGCATGGGTTGCTTATTGAAGATAACTTTTGTTTTCTTAATTTGCTGTGGCATGAAACCTTCTGAGCCCTTCGCCTAGGGTTCTTGGTCTCATTTTACAAGTGAGCAAACTGAGTGTCGGGCAGGCTCAGTAACGGATTCATGGGCATTTAACTGCCAGGTGACAGAGTCGAAGTCTCAACCCAGGATCGTTTAACTCGAAGGCACATGAATGCTGTCTTCATTGTTCTGCTACCCTTCTACATTACAGTCAAATACCAAGTTTAGTTTACGTATTATCCTGTGTGTTTCCTATGCTAACACATCAGACATTCATGAAATTTACAGATGATTTTGATCTAATTTTGATCAGAATTCCAAACACACATATTGAGAACGTGGACTCTTCTTACAATGAATGACATTTAATGCTTCCTTTGTTATTGATGTGGCATTTCTATTTCCTTACCCTTTTTCTCTTTGATAATGTGCGTTCACATGTGTTTCTATTTGAGCTTCAACCATTCAGCGTGACAGGTGGGAGAGCAGGTGTGCGAATCCTTCTGACCCTTTTGTGGCTGGAGTGGCCTTCAGGAAATGAGGTCAAGGAGAGATACAATGCTTTTTAATGCTCGTTGGAGTTGCCAGACTATCTTGGTGTGTCAGATTTTAGGAATACTTTTTTAATCCAATGTAATTTTTCATGCACTGTCACCCTTTTTGTGTCCTTTTTTGCCACTGTGACAGATTCAGAACCGCTTCCATAACCAAGCTACAGAAGTTTACAGCATTTTGTGATTACCTGCTCTGGGGAGTATTTTGGCACCAAATCCCTTTCCTGAGTTCTTAGCCATTCGGAATGAAGTAATGAGAAAGATAGCTTATTCTCAGCTAAAGCAATCACTCTTGCTAGCTATATACCTGCTTAGAGATATTTCTTTTCTTTACAGTTATTAACACACGTTAAATTCCATTACTGGCATTATCTGGTGGGCCATAGCAGTAGCTTTTTGATCATGCAGTAATTACAGTTTTTCAGTGGAGATGATGTGTCTGTCAGGTTTTATGTTGAATCTTCATAAAGTCCGTATGTTTAAAACTTTAAAAAAAAATGTGAGACAAGTTGAATTGTAATGGTGCTAATCTATAAATGCAACCTCATATATATTTATTTCTGTAGTACCTCAGAGTCTGTGTTTTCTTATATGCTATCTTTTAGGTGTTCACAGCCAGTGGGAGTTTCTTTGATGCCTTAGAGCATATTTTAAAATTCATAATAGGTAAGAATAATAGACACAAGCTTTGCCAATTTATTCCGGCTACTCTGAATTCCTGGTAAGAGTTGGCAGTTACTATTCAAATTGCTGTGTAAATAGCTGATCGACATGTTCAGTAATTGGCGAATCGGAGTCAGCACCCTCTTTAAGTTTATTTTATTTATTTTATTTTGAGAGAGGGGTGAAGCAGAGAGAGAGAGAATCCCAAGCAGGCTCTGTGCCGTCAGCGTGGAGTCCAGTGCAGGACTTGATCTCATGAACCGTGAGATCATGACCTGAGCCGGACGCTTAACTGACTGAGGCACCGAGGTGCCCCACCACTGCCTTCTTTAGAACTCCAGAAATAAGAGCTTCTGTTAGAATGAAATTCCCCACCCCCCATACCTGTTTGTTATTAGGAATATAGAGAATATATACGAGGATGCTGACAGTCCATGAATTGTATAAAAGGACTAGGCTCTGGGTTGCATTGAGGTTGATTATAGGCCTTTCTGAATCTCAGTTGATCTTGTTAATGTCTTGGGTCTTGGGAATGTCTGAGTCCATTAAAATAATGTTTGGATTAAATTCCATTCTCTTCATCACTCTGGTAGGTTTGCAGTTATCACAACTTAGTCACTTTTAAAAAATATGTTTACTTGTTTTGCATTTTCCTCAAAGATTATAAGTCACCTAATAGATCTTATATGTTTCTCTTACTGTTGTATCTCCATCACCCTGGACAGCGTCTGTCTCACCTTGGTCCTCAATAAATATTTAGTCAGTGAGTAAATGGAACTGTGTAGCTGTTGGCTTTTATACCAGGAATACTACTAGTGAATAAGGGTATAAATATAAGTAAGACATTGCGTTGTCTCTGCCCCCAAGATGTTTACATTGGAATAAAATAAGGAAAGAATTATGATATACTGTGTTAGAGGCATTAAGAAGTCCATAAACTATTTTTAATTGGATGAGGTGGTAGTGCTTTAGAGAATAGAGAGAGACAGCTTTGCTGGATGCTTTGATTCTATTTATATATGAACACAGACTTTAAAAAAAATTTTTTTTTGTGGGCGCCTAGGTGGCTCAGTCGGTTAAGCGTCTGACTTCGGCTCAAGTCATGATCTCAGGGCTCGTGAGTCTGAGCCCACGTTGGGCTCTGTGCTGACAGCTCGGATCTTGGAGCCTGCTTCAGATTCTAAGTCTCCCTCTCTCTCGTCCTCTATCCTGCTTGCACTCTGTCTCTCTCTCTCGAAAATAAATAAACATTAAAAAAATACAAGCGTGAGCCGAAATCAGACATTTAACCGACTGAGCCACCCAGGCACACCTGAACACAGACTTTAAAAAAGCACTCCTCTTAATAAAATAAAATAGAATAGAATAGAATAAAATAAAATAAAATTTTTGGTTTTTGTTGAGGTGTAATTGACCTGAAACCTTGTATTATTTTTTAGGTGTACAACGCAATGATTCGGTATTTGTGTATATTGTGAGGTGATCACCAGAATAACTATAGTTCAATCCATCAACCACACAGTTACACAGTTCTTTTTTCTTGTCATGAGAAAGATCTGCTCTTTTAGCAACTTTCCCACATATGCAATAAGTATTATTAACTAAAGTTACCACACTGTACAGTACACCCCAGGACTTATTTATAACCGGAAGTTGTACCTTTTGGTTCCCTTCACCTATTTCACCAACCCCCTCCTCTCCCCTCTGGCAACTACCGGTCTGTCCTCTTGATGGTTTTTGTCTCTTTGTTTTAAGATTCCACATATAAGTGAGATCCTATGGTATTTGTGTTTTTCTGTCTGACCTATTTCACTTAGCACAATACCTCAAGTTAAGGCCCAGCCATGTTGTCACAAATGGAAAAATATCCTTCTTTTTTTGGCTGTGTAAAATTCCAGAGAGCGTGTGCGCACACACGTGCGTGTAGGTGGACACTACGTTCTTTCCATCCGTTCATCCATCGGCGTATACTCGAGTCGCTTCCATGTGTTGGCTTTTGTAAATACCATTACAGTGAACAGAGGGGTATAAGGACCTTACGAGTTAGTATTTCCGTTTTCTTCAGATAAGTGGAATTGCTAGATCCTATTTTTAGTTGAGAAACCTCCATACTGTTTTCTAGAAGTAAGTGGTTGTACCAATTTACATTTCCACCAGCAGTGCACAGGGCTTCCGTCGTCTCCACATCCTCGTCAGCTGTCTCCTCAGTAGCCATTTTCATGGGTGTGAGGTGACATCTCATTGTGGCTTTCATTAGTGTTTCCTTGCTGATGAGCTGTATTGAGCACCTTTACGTGTAACTGTTGGTCATCTGCATGTCTTCTTTGGAAAAACGTCTATTCAGATCCTCTTCCTAATTTTGAATCAGATTATTTTTTGCCGTTGAGTGATATGAGTTCTTACATATTTTGGGATATAAATGCACCATCCCTCTATAACACTCCTAGAGCTGTCTTCAGAGAGGGGCCTATGCTGGACTTGAAATGTCAAACAAATAAAGGAGCGGTAAATAAAATAATGAGGACAGCTGAGCAGGCATGGTTTCAGGAGCCTTGTATTTATCGTAGGAACATAATCTTCACAACGTTCAGAAAAGACAGGATTGTTATAATCTGCCTTTTACAAATAAAAGACGGCATCAGAGGGTAAGTGTCCAGCTCAGCTAGAGGTCAGACTTGAAGTCCTGTTCCTCACCCCTGTACTCACTTACACGCCTCACCTCATTGCGTTCCGCTCCTGGGATCTATCTGGTAGATTTCCACGGGCTTGTCTCCTTTGTGACGTGAACCCTGGGTGGGATGGACTGAACATTTTCCAGTCCCACCTCAGCCTCATAACTGTACATCTTGGGAAGAGTGTCAGATGCAGAACAGGGTTGAAAAGCTCATCCGGGACCTTCTGAGATGATCAAAAGACATTTGCTAAAATAGCCTTCGCTTTCTCACTTGGCTTGGGGCCTTCACGCCTCTACTGCTTGTTTCTTGATTAGAGGACCGGCCAGCCTGTAAATGCTGTGATCCTACCTCTGGAATGTTTTTGTAGTTTTTTCTGCCATAGATCTCCCTCTCACAAACATCTTGCTTGCTAGCAAACCCCCTCGACACCAGTGTGTCTCATTAGCCTGGACTATTCGTTCAATGCATGGGACATACAAGTCCGTGTCGACAATACTTAATGGACGTTTTTGGTGGCATTGTGTGACACATGCTTACATCTGTAAGTCATGGACTGAACTTAGTAAAAGGAATTCGTTAAATGAAACAAAACAAGTGGTGGAAAAGTACCTCTTAGGATCCATTTATTTCATGGCACTGATCTTAAAGCATTCATTAAGCTGAGAAGGACGGGATTCACTTGAGGTCGCGGAAACCACATGCACAAAGACCCATCCAGTGGCCTGGCGTATGCAAGGAACTCACAATAGCTGGACATCCCTAGGGTTTGGACATGACAGGATACTGAAGAGGCAAACCGCTTGTATTTCTTAATAATAATACTGAGTTAACACACAGAAAGAGTTCTTTATAAATGTTCTTCCAAAGAGTTGACATCTCTTTGTTCTGGGACTCATGTGATGTCTCTCCCTTCTCCTTGATTAATTTAATTGCCCTTTTCCCCCTTGTGAAATTGAGTACCACATGTCATTCTTTACCAATGAGTTGGTAGTTATTTAAGTACATCGTTTTGAGCTAAGTGTGTTTTTTTTTCACAGAGAGAGAGAGACAGAGTACGAACAGGAGGGAAGGGGTAGAAAGAGAGAGAGAGAGGGAGCTACAGAATCCAAAGCAGGCTCCAGGCTACGAGCTCTCAGCACAGAACCTGACAGGGGGCTTGAACTCACAAACTACGAGATCATGACCTGAGCCGAAGTCGTGTGCTTAACTGACTGAGCCACCCAGGCGCCCCTGAGCTAAATGTTACCAACTGGTCATAACTGTATGTGCTATTCATATCCGAAAACGTTTCCATGAGAAAAACTAAAGTGCCTGTTGGGTTTTCATGTGAACATGAAGACTGAAGGCCAATCTTGGTGCCTCTTGTGATTTTGATTATGTAAAACAACCTGTATTGGTTTTAAAGGTCTTTCTCTTCTCTCCTGCACACGTGCCAGCTAGGGGACGTGATGGTTGACATTGCAAGTAACATCATGTTGGCTGACGAGCGTGTTCTATGGCTGGCCCAGAGGGAAGCTAAGGCCTGCAGTAGAATTGTTCAGTGTCTGCAGAGCATCGCTACGTACCGATTAGCAAATGGAGCTCATGTTTATTCAACAGTAAGTGTAACATTGTCCCAGAATTCTAAGAAAAGAAATTCATGGAAAGCAACTTGAATTTGTAAAAGATAGTTGTTTTTTTTCCCCCTCATGATATGGTGGGTATTTTCTGTTCCTGCTGATTATTACAGAATTTCCGGTTCTCTAACATTTTAAAAGCTCATTTTGCTTTTGAATAGTCTGATTTCTTGCTAACCGGAAATTACTTTTTTAATTCGCAGTTTGAATGGCTATCACCATTTAATCTGGAAGACAAATAAGCACACTTACAGTAGGATTGCTGTACTGGCACATGCCACCGCCCCTCCCACCTAATACTCTGTTCTGCGCCCTGAAGGATGTTTTGAGAGAGTGTCTGATTGTTTGCCCAGGTTCCAATTTCAAAAGAGAACTGGGTAGCACCCGGGTGGCTCAGTCGGTTAAGCCTCTGACTTTGGCTCAGGTCATGATCTCACTGCTTGTGAGTTTGAGCCTCATCTCGGGCTTTTGCTGACAGCTCGGAGCCTGGAACTTGCTTTGGATTCCGTGTCTCCCTCTCCCTGCCCCTCCCCCACTCACACTTTGTCTCTCTCTCTCTCAAAAATAAACATTAAAAAAAATTAAAAAAAAAAAAAAAAAAACAGAATCGGGAGACCCTCCAACCTTTGTGCACTACCGACATTTCCAGTCAGTTTTACTCTTGAAATAGTGAGAATTTAAATTTAATAATCACTTAAATTATATTAAATTTTATTTGTGCTAAATTGAGCTATTCTAAATTTCTTAGTGCACTGATAAATTTTTCTACAAATGCGGTAAATATGATAAATACTGTGTCATTCCCTTATTACTCATGCTGTGATCTCTGGTCCATGGTTCTCATTTCCTAATTATTTTAAGTGGGTTCATAGACTATTCTCTACTTCCTCCTATGATTTTATACAATTCAAGGTTACTATTTTTGCAAAGGTCAGTGAGGTCTTTTTGATGATACTGTTTTATTGTTGCTTTTGCTTAATTAAGTTTAGGATTACTTTCTTGAATAGTGAATACAGTGGAGGGCTACCTTGGCTACTGACTTGACAACATAGTTCAGAGTAATTTCTCGGACACATGACCTTACTGGGAACTGGCTCACCATTTTTGATGGTCATGTTTGGCCTTCCTTGGTCATTTAGATCTATTTTAAATTCCTTGCCTGAGCCTTAGTACTCAGCTCAAAGAACTTCTTCCTTTCCCTAAGCTTCATTGGTTCTTTGGAGAACTCAAGGATATAATAAAAGTGCATAGTAGGTATTTGCCCTCCATTTATTTTATTTATTTACTTTTTAATTTTTTAATGCTTTTTATTTTTGAGAGAGAGAGAGACAGAGTGCAAGTGGGGGAAGGGCAGAGAGAGACACACACGCACACACACAGGATCCGAAGTGGGCTCCAGTCTCTGAGCTGTCAGAACCTGACAGAGGACTCAAACTCATGAAACTGTGAGATCATATCCTGAGCCAAAGTCAGACACTTGACTGACTGAGCCATCCAGGAGTCCCTATTTTATCAATTATTTTAATTCTTTTTAAAAATTTATTTAATTTTATAGAGGCAGTGAGCACAAGCAGGGGAGGGACAGAGAAAGAGAAAGAGACAGAATCCCAAGCACTAACAGTGCAGAGCCCGATGTTGGGCTCCACCCCACGAACCATGTTCCTCAGTTGGTATCTTTCTAGATTAGGATATCCTTTTGTTTCCAGCGTCTTTTTTTATGTGCCACTTATCTACACAGTGTCTTCGTTACATAAGAACCTGAGCTTTTTGCCTTTGGCTTATGTACAGTGTTTTATGTTTGAAAATTCTTTGAAAGTGCTTTTCCCTCATGTTATAAATCTTTCATAACTCCTCTTTGACTTTTGAAGTATTCACCCAATATCGCTCTGGAAGCTTATGTCATCAAGGCTGCCGGCTTTACTGGGATGACCTGTACCGTGTTCCAGAAGGTAGCAGCCTCTGACCGGACAGGCCTCTCCGAGTATGGGAGGCGGGATCCGGATGGGAACCTGGATAAGCAGCTGAGCTTTAAGTGCAATGTGTCAAATACGTTTTCAAGTCTGGCCCTAAAGGTACGTTATAGTCTATAAGCATTTAAGACTTTTATTATTAGAATACTCAAAATGATTTGCTTTGCAGAATCACCTAATTAGAAGTTATTTTGGAGATGGAGTGGGAATTGGTATTGTTTTTGCTGTTGCTTTGAAAGAAATTCAGACCAGGAAGGGACATGTAGTGACTTTCATGGGCCTAGACATGTCTGCCCTTTGGACCCCGTTCTCCATACAAAAATATCAAAATTATACTTTATGACTGCAATGGTAAAAAGATGAATATATTAATACATATTAGAACATTTTCTTTGACCTGAAAGTTCATTTTTATGCTCCCGATTTTAAAGACATGAAAACATTTCCCTAGACCTCCTGAAAGTATTGTGTGCCCTTGGCTCTGTGCCTCTTGGACCTAATGGAAAAGCCAGTCCTGAGATTGGGCATTTAATCAGGCAAGCTGTATATCAGGGTTTTTGGCGAAGAAGGGCAAACATGTGATCTGTCTTCAGAAAATGTGTGTTTTATTGCATCAAGGAAAACGAAAAGCATTTTTATTGAGTTTTAAAATTTGGGGTTTAGATGCGTTTCATTAAAACTACATTGAAGCAAATAGTGGCAGTGCAAATCCTACACCCTTATGGAACCACATTTTTTTTCATTTAGCTTTGTGTGGCCACGTGTAGCTGTGTGGCTCTATGGATTTTAATTACACCGGACTTTGTTTCCGGCTTGTCCCTGAATTATCTCACAAACAATATTCCCTTCACTTTAATGGCTGCATAGTAATTGATCAAATAGGTGTTAGGTATCTTGGCACATTGTGGGCATTTAGTATATATTGAATGAATGAATGAATGAAAGTTAATGTATTTTGTTACACCTTGCTTTTGGTGACCTCCATAAGGAGAGTCAGTTTGCCAATTTGGAAGCACTCCAACTTTCCCCACTTCCCAGGACAATCTCAGCTAGGTCAGAACGTCTAATGATAATATATTTACTTGATATAATATACTCAGAGGAAAATTCGCAAGATTTATTTGTTACTCTTGGCTCTGTGAGGGTACTTAATGCACCCAGCAATGCTTCTGCAGACCTGTTCCTTTCCTCGTTGTGTTTTTCATTCGTAAAACATACCACAGAAGGCAGAGAAACAGCGTCGCACACAAGCCCAAGAGAGAAAGGCATGTGTCTTTGAGGAGCACTTAAAATTGATGAACCCTTCTATCTTAGATGATCAGAGCTGGTAGAAAGGGATTACAAATGACAAAACCCTACATTTCATCAATTTCACAAGTTACCCCTCTGGGTAAGGAGAGTTTCTACCTGCCAAAGTCGAAAGCTTTACATGAACACACTCAGATTTGTCAATTTCATACTATTCTATCCTTTTAAGATCATCTGTGGCCAGAAACCAAGGACACATTACACTATTATTCATGCTTCATTGGTGGACATGATTAAACCGAGTGAAAAAGGAGTATATCCTTCGTGACACAAAATTAGTTAAAAATTGTAACATCAACAGAGCAAAATGCTTTAGCACTTTAATAGAAAACTTACTTTACATTTTAACATTATACTAGGGCATTTTTACTCTTGTTGCATGTTTTTTTTTTTAATGCCTTGCATATACTAACTAGATAACATGAACACCTCTAATTGATTATATTACCCTTGAATGGGAGAATATGCTAACATACAAAGTTAAACCTATAAAAAGGAAGTTTTCCATTAGCAATAGGAGCTTCTTAAGTTGCTTTTTATGTGTTTCTTCAATCTCTGTCCTTGCGTCCTTACTACCATCACAGCCTGGTTTGGACTTCCAGATTACCCAAACTGTTGGGGCTTCCTATTAGTCTTTGGGTGAACAGGCTCTTCCTTAAAAATCCGTCCTTCTTCTGTAGATTGGTCTACCTAGGCCTGACATTCAACCAACATCTACCAATTCAACCATGACTGTGAAGTACTGAAATACTCTCCTACCCTCTACCAATACCTGCCTCGCCAGTTCCCTGAGCGTCTCCTCAGCCCTGCTGGGCCTTCTGGGAACACCACCCAGTCTGTCCACCCTTTAGTAACAAGTTCCAGGGCCTCAGAGCAGAGGGTCTCCGTGAGTCTTCCCGTTTGCACACACTGTCCAAGTTGTCCATGTCTGTGTCATTTCATGCGGTCGATGTTGTTAGCATTATCCCTGGATCTACCTGACATGGAAGTTGACCTGGAAATTTGGTGGTGTGTGTATCAAATGTCTCCATCAAGAAATCTTCCCTAATATCATCCCGTCCGTCCTCTCCCACCCTCATCTCCTTTATTTCTCTTCCCTACTTTGTCACACTCTGCACATCTCTTTGTCATTGTGTGTTATACACAGGAGCCAAATGGGTTTCACGCCTCCTACACCAGAGACTGAGGTTTGCTTGAGGGCAGAGCGCGTGAGTCACTGGTGATGCCAGTGCCTGGCCTCAGTAGGCCGGCCGGGTGGAGACTGAATTAGCTGTCCTCTCACTCTTCCAGCCCCACGTCTGTTCCTTTTTCCTTAACCAAATGCTTCCTTCTCCTGTTGGTGCCATAACAGGTTATGTTAGCGTCAGCCAACAGTATCTGTTTTCGATAATCTACTAAGAGCATTTAGAAATTGCTGGTGTTTTGAATTCACCTGTAATATAGCCTGGAAGAACTGGTTCTTTAACCTTTCCTAGACTGGAATTTAGAAATCCCTTTTCCAAGATCCCAGTTCTTTAACTTTCCAGACCAGTGGTGTATGTCTTCATGCCCCCTGCCCTCCTTTCTGCCCCCCTTCCCCGCCTTTTCCACACCCCTGCCTGATGAAAGCCTTGCTACCCTGTTTCTAAGACTCCATTCAAATAATACCTTCCTTCTCTTCCTGAGAATTCATGACCGCCTGTTTGTTCCATAGCCCTTTATCCATTCTCCAGAATAATTTGAAGCCAATAATATGGTGAGCTGAGTTAGAGTGGGAAGCCCTGGGATATGGTGACAAAGAATGTGGTCTCTGCAGCCAGAGATTGTCTTTCTGCTGTCCCACTGAACAGCTGTACAAACTTGAGCAAGTACCTTCACCTCTCTGTCACTTCCTCATTTGTTACATAGGCGTCCAGAAATAGTAGCCAACTCAAAGGGTTCCTGAGAGTATTAAACTAGACTAATGTGTAGACATTTACAGTAGTCTCCAGCATAGAATAAGCCCTTAATAAATGTTAGTTCTTATTATTGTTTTATTGTTGTTGTCTCTCCCCTGTTAGATTAGCAATATTTGAGGCAGGGTCCGTGGCTTAGTCATTGTTTTATCTCCAGATTCTGCACAGTGCCCAGTACAGAGTAACAAAATATCCAATAAAAACTGTTGAATAAAATTTAACAGCCAAAGCTTGATTAGCAAGGAGAGTCAGTTCATAAAAACTTGATTCTGAAGGCAAACGTAATTCCTATTAATCTTTATTTAGCAGTGAGATAATAAAAAAGTCGTATGCAGTTAATAACTGATTATACACAACAAAATTAGGATGTATCATATCTATCTGTTTAAAATCAAGTGAGAGATAGTTAAGACAGCATGAATCAATTAGCATTTTATTGTTTTAAGTCAGGTGCCTCTTCAACTTATTCAGATTTTAGTGAATTCTACAGAATAGAACAAAGTTAGGATTTCAGAAAATTCTAACTTATTAATTACACAGTGGGAGAAATTCAGCTTGTTTCATAAGGAAAGGTGTTAAAATCTAGTGGAAGTATTTGAGTTAACATCCCTTATGTTCTTCTTGGCTTAATGTCATTGTAAATAGGGAAATATACATGAATTTTTTGCCAATACAATAGTAAGAACTATATAACATTCATTGTGTGTTCATATTTTGTCAATTTTTAGTATTGAACTTAATACTAGAAGTGAATTGTAGAAGTCAAAATATGATGAGGTTCTGCATTATTGTCGGGAAGCCGGTTAGTTTAAGACATTTTCTGTTTCCCCAGCCTCCAGATAACTCTTCGCCACACTGCAGTAGTAATAGTAATAAAAATACCACTCACAGTGATGTGGCCTCTTATGCGTGTCATGGTCATGATCCCATGCGGTCCTTACAACCGTTTGTTAGAAAGATCGTTAGCTGCCTGCGACAGCTGAGGCCCAGAGAATATAACAGAATCGTACAGTGTTAAATGGCCACTAAGTGGTGAGGCTGAGACCTGTATCCTGGTTTCTTATTTCAGATCCTATGTTCTTTTCCCCAGGGATGGCATATGATCTGCAGTAATAAAAATTAGACGCCAAAAATATATACAGTATTTCCCAAAGGGTTTTAAGAGAGGTTTTTCTAATATGAACTCTAATTGCCATGTTCGTATCTGTTTCCATTGCTGCAATCCATACATAAACATGAATAGAGGGTAAAATGGAATTATAGTCAAGTGGCAGAAGGTAAAATCATGATAAATGTAAGAAATAAGTGTTCCTCAGTGATTTTTTTCATTAGATTTACAATTTTTCCATAATAAATGAACACTTAAAGAAATTAAATATAAAACTATTATATTCTTCTATAAAAGCTTTTCCAGCACCCCTAACCATCCTCTCTCCATCCCCGGTCACTTGTAGTTATTACTTAACAGTATTCCTTATTGGACTTTAAAGGATATTTCAGAAGCTAAAGTATGTGCAGCCTTGAATATATAGCTTTCATCTCTCAACGATCCGTTCTTACTCCTTTGAGGTTTTATGATTTGTTGTTGTTTGGATGGTTTTACAAGTTTAAACTTGGATGGAAAACATTTCCTCACTTCTAGAAATTATAATGTCATTTCTCTTTTTTTTTAGCTCTTTTAGAAAATGTCAATATGTCTTCTTTTTAAAATTAACTTGATACACCATAAGTAATGCTTTCCCAGAGACCTGTGCTTTGTTTTTGAGTCGTTTCGTGTTCACAACAAAATTATTTTATTGAATTTCATAGTTCTCAAGTTTTAGTAAATGTCCAGTATGTAACACTTTCTCAGGATTTTGACCTTTCAACTAATTGATCTGTTGATGTATTTCCTTTTTTTTGCACACCTATTCAAGATAAATTTATATACATAATAGAAATTTACTAGGTTAGCGAGTGAATTTATAAGAAACTTGGTTTCTCCATTAGGTTATATTTTTAAGTGAGAATAACAGAAACTTTTTTGTGTTTTTTTCTTAGGCAAAATATTTCTACCAAATACCTTCTTGGTATCTTCAATTTAAAAGAAATCTTCAAACTTCCAATATTCAAACTTTCAAAATACTTTATTTAGCACATATATGTGTGTGTCTAGTGTGTTCCAACATCGTCCTAAGCACAGCAGTTAAAAACTAATTTTAAAGTTAATCACTTGCTTAAATAGAACCTTTTTAAAAATATAATCATGCCACATAGACTTTCATTAGTTTTACAAACAATGGGTTACTTTTATCAAACACAAGTGCCAGAAACTATTTTTAACGTAGAGGGTCCAGAAACATAAGAAAAACTGTCTGCACTCAGAACTCCTGCTACTCTGGTTAAAGGGGCAGACAGTGAGTTACACTGATAGTGCACGTATTAGCAAGGAGATGTGTGTGCAGAATCCCGCGTGAGGCCACAAGAGGGAGCAGCTAACTGGAAAAGCAGCGTACTAGGAAGTCATGTTAATTAATCATCCAAAAAAGCCCCGTTTTAAGGATATCTTTCTTCTGTCTGTCAGCCACTCCTACCCTGGCCGACACTGTCTGCAGAATGATCTTGCTAGAAATCACATTTGCCCAGTTCAAGAGTTTGCCAGACAAAAGAACAGCAGAGCATTTCGGCAAGGAGTCCTGGCATGTGCAGCACACACAGTGGCATAAAAACACGTAGAAAATCTCAAAGATGGAAAATTTCAAGGTGGAGATATAGGGAATTTTAGAAGATGAATTTGAGTTGTAGATCTTAGCCAAATTATATGATGTACTTACAGTTGGGGGCAGTGTTCCCTAAACTTAATTGGAGACCCAAAGTGTTCTTTAAAATAACAAGGTCAGATGTTTTTTTGTTTTTTGTTTTTTTTGGTTTTTTAATGTTTTATTATTTATTTTTGATAGTTCGTGAGTGGGGGAGGGGCAGGCACACTATCTGAAGCAGGCTACAGTCTCTGAGCTGTCAGCACAGAGCCCAATGTGGGGCTCGAACTCACAAATTATGAAGTCATGACCTGAGCTGAGGTTAGACGCTTAACTGACTGAGCTACCCAGGTGCCCCTGAGATCCGTTTCTTAAGAGGAAATTCTCTTGGTCGCATGGACATTGGATTGAAGAGAGATTGATGCTAAGCGAAAAACTTTGCAATAAATTCTTAAAATAGGGAATTTTTTTCAGATGGTTAATTATTTGTCTCCATGCATATGGATTTATTTTTTATTGAATGCTGAATAATTTATAATTTAAAAATCCATACTAAAGAAGTATGTAAAACACTCAGTGATCAGCCATCAGTGCCAGCTTTTCTGTTTGTTACTATGTTTTTTTCCAACATGATGTGTTTCTTAGTCTCAGGGCTACTTCTGGTAAAATAAGAGCTTGCTTGAATCTAAGTTTTCTATTAAGTCTGTAGAATTTCTTTTTTTGTTGTTGTTTGACAGTTTGAATCCATCATAAATCACCTAGAGTTCCCTAAGTCCAAAGTAATTAAACTCAGATTTGTGATATGCTGTATTGCTGCTTGTTTCTGTAATTGATCATTGTAAAACTGATATAAAGAATGATCACTGAGCTCCCCGATCTGCTTAATGCATCGACTTCAGCTGTATGTGTTATCATGGGAAAATTTACTTTGTAGTTTGAAATAATTCCTTATTTACCACTTCAGCTCTTTGAATTAGAGTATGTATTTCTCTTTCCTCTGTGCTTTTATGTGGTGTTCAGATATTTCACTTAAGTGATAAATTGTTTTAACTATTAAATTTCGTAAATACATGTTTTAAAAAACTGTTCAGTATACAAATAGGAAACGTTCCCAGCTGTCGAAAATATTCTTCCTGGTTTCTGCACACTGATATGGCAACCTTTCTTTGCTCTTGTTTTTTATGTGTATTCAGAATACTATCGTGGAAGCTTCTATTCAGCTTCCTCCTTCCCTTTTCTCACCAAAGCAAAAAAGGGAAGTCAGACCAACCGACGACTCTCTCTATAAGCTTCAACTCCTCGCGTTCCGCAACGGAAAGCTTTTCCCAGCCACCGGGAATTCGACACATTTGGCGGATGATGGAAAACGGCGCACGGTGGTTACCCCAGTGATCCTCACCAAAATAGGTTTGTTATGTCAGCATATGTTACCCAGGAGTCACCGGACAGTGCGACTTTAATGATAACACCATCCCTAAAAATGCTTAATTCTGTTCCTTCTCATTTTAATGAGTCACTAGTGAAAAAGATACTGCAGAGTACCCATTAGAGTACAAGTTGACATTTCATTGTTTATGAAGTTTGTTCCAGAAATACTGTAATTTCCCATTTTCTCCAGATGGTGTGAACGTAGACACCCACCACATCCCTGTTAACGTGACACTGCGTCGAATCGCGCACGGAGCGGATGCCGTGGCCGCCCAGTGGGATTTCGATTTGCTGAACGGACAAGGAGGCTGGAAGTCAGATGGGTGCTATATACTCTACTCGGATGAAAATATCACTACCATTCAGTGCAACTCCCTTAGTAACTATGCAGTTTTAATGGTACGGCAGTTGTTAACTCTATGCACATAAACACTAAATTTCCTAATTTTTTCCCTATGCATTGTTAAATGAAGATTTTTTTAAAAGAACTTTTAACATAAATTGTTACTTTTAATTAAAGGGTGATACTTGGTGTAATTCTGAGTTTAAAGGGAAATTAAGTTACTACCAAATGCAGTGTATGAGATTGAATTCGGATATAGGGATTTTCAGTAAAGTTTATAAGTGAGTCAGTTCAGCTAAATTTTGACCTTCTGAAAATTTGCAGACATTTGGGTCTGTACAGTCTAACTCTTCACCAGGAAAGAGTGACTCATTTGCCCAAAGATACATAGTGGATAGTGAGGGATTTTCCTTCTTTGCCATCTCGCGCTTTCTCCACTACATATTATAATTTTTAGACTCTTGAATTTAGAGTAACAGTGGCACTTTCCATTCAGTTACTGGAACTGACAGTGTTGACACAGCTCAGGTCTTTTCACTTTTCAAAGAATATTTTTGATGCTTTTATTTATTTTGGGGGGGGGGAGAGAACGCGTGCGCGCAAGCAAACGGGAGGGGTAGAGGGAAAGGGAGACACAGAATCTGAAGCAGGCTTCAGGCTCCGAGCTGTCAGCACAGAGCCTGATGTAGGACTCGAACCCATGCCCCGTGGGATCATGACCTGAGAGCCAAAGTGAGGTTGGAGGCTTAAGCAACTGAGCCACCCAGGCGCCCCAAGGTCTTTTCACTTTTAATGCTAATCAAGCTGCTGTTTCCTGTTATTTACCACTGTTCATGCCTGTCAGTCTTTAGTAGCCAGTTTCTTTAGTTGCAGGGAAACTAAAACGTATAGACGTATATACACGTGCATATGAATGTGTAGGAGCAGTCTTCCGTTAGTGACTTTCTTAAGCGAATCTGATTCGTGAGCTGGTAATTATGAAATTAGCAGTGCTAGTTTATGTTTTATGTTACTGTATATGAATGGAGTACGTACACATGCATTTGGAGAACAGTAGGAGGAGTTACTTATGAATCTGAAAGGCATTTCCAAGAAATCGTACAAGGCTGGCCTGAGGGTGAGGAAGCTTATGTTTGTGTTCCTGTCCCCAGCTCTGAATCTGTTATCTCAACAATATTTTATCAAAGCTGAATAATCTCGAAACATGATATATCTTAATTTTTGTAAATTCTTCTTTTTTTTAAACAAAAGCGCATTTACCACTAGAAGTGATCTTGAAGCAAACTTGAAGCAGGATAAATTTCCTGAACTTTTTTGGTTTTATCTTCGCACCTCAGCTAAGCATATTCTTACCCAGCATCTGGTCAGACAGGCAGAGGACTGACTATACTGTTCACTAGGGCATAAAGACGGTCTTTCAGTGACCTCCATTAATATGTGTGTTACTTAGCTTGGCTGACGGTGGGTGGAGTCTATACCAGTCAGACTCAGCCATATTTGTCTAAGTCATTTATCCTTTTCTCGTGCTTGGTTCTTGTTAAGTGTAGGCTTCTGACAAATGTAAGATGTTTGATGTCTGTAAGGCTGAGGTGGTTTCTGTAAGTTCACATTTTATTACTTTGTAGTAGCCTTTCACATTAAAGCACAAAGCATTAATTAAAGTATGAAGCTTTTTCTTTCACTTTTGAAAGTATTTTGTCATTCAGGTTTTGATTATAAAATAACATGAAGCTAGGAAGTATTGGAGGAGAAACAGTAGAGATACAGCATTATCTGCACTTCATATATTAATCAAAAATAGTTCGGCAAAATAAATGAGACAAAACACATACAAAAGGTATTTTATAAGCTTCACTGTTAATGACATGATACTGCATGCGTGCAACTTTTATTTTTATTTAATACTTGTTTAAAGCATCTATTTTTAAACTTCCTAGCTGTTCTTCTAAACTATTTAAATTGGTATAATCCTTTTCTAGAAAGAATAAGCTATTTTATCTTTCATGCTTTTAATCTTTTTTAAAAAATGTAATACACAGTTCTTATTTAAAGCTAAAATACCGTACTGAGATATTTTTCTATTTTCAAAGAATATTCTTTCTTTTGCTTTTTAAAAATATAACTGTGCCACCTAGAGGCTGCAAAGTGAAATGTATCTGAAATTACCAACAAAATTATAGTGAAGTTTAGTATATTGGGTTTTTAGAGTTTCTAATTAAACATAAAGGCAGAGCTAATTAAATTATACCTACTCTTAAATGAATATATGTCTAAGATAAAAGAGGTGTCTTCTAAATATTGGAAGTCAGCATTCCCTTGCCTGATACTATTTTGAATAATAGATAAAACCCTATTTTTCTTGAAAACTGTCTTAATATATGGCTTAATATAGCAAATCTCAATCACTGTTTTGGCAGTTAAAAACTTTTTCCTGATCTGATTTTAAAGAATTTTGTATTAAAAAATGAGACAGAAAGAATATATTGGTTTGCAAATCTGGACTATAGATATCATAGTTTGGTTTAGTAGATGTCCTGATGTAACCAGTTGAGTCTACCCTCGGTCACAGTGAGAGCCAGAGAAAAAACTTGAGTAGAAATTGGGTTCGTTTGAATGATATGATCAGAAATAGCAGGAAGATTCCTAGAAGTTGGTGTGAGTAGGAGACGACAAAACCTGAATAGCAAGGAGGTAATGCGTAGGGCCAGACTATTCATGTAGCGCTTACTACTTTCCTCCGTGATAGGAGCAAAGATGAAATAACCTGTGTACCTTGATTCCCCGTTGTTATTAGATTCACACAGAAATATATGAACCTAGAGAGTACTCATTTGTTTTTACATCTCTCTCGTGCGGCTTCGAAATTTTGTTTGTATAAAACTTGCTGAACGAAAGCAAACTACAGCTTTATCTACTCTATAATTGAACACGAATGTTAGCACCATTGTTTTTTGTTTTTTTTCAAATAATTCTTAAATGGGTACTACATTCACACGGATCAAACATTTTAATTATTTCTGCACATTAACATGTAATGAACACTTGACCTCCACTCCTCTCCCCCGTCACGGTCATTCTGCACAAGTAGATAACCTGTCACTAATGTCAGTTTCTTTCCTCTTGTTGAAGAGATGTTCATGTATGTTGAAACCAAACGAATAGGTAGTCCTCTTTTCTTCCATTTTTACATGAAGGCTGCGTGCTACAAACATTGTTTCAAACCATGCTTTATTCCCCATGTATCTAATGATGATGATGCTGGCCATGGAACAATTTATCTTATGATAATGAAGGTATCTGTATGATGATACCTTAGGATGATATGATTCTGGTGGCTAATTTTCATTAAGCGCTCATGTACTGGGCATTCTTCTGAAGTCTTTACATGCATTAACTTGCATGTTGGTCATCATAGCTATCTCATGAGGTCTACTGCTAATTATCATCACCCCCAGTTTACAGATGGAGAAACTGAGGCATAGCGAAGTTAAGCACCGCCCAACTTCACAAAGTTAGTGTTGGAATTGAGATTTGAATTCAGACTCTAGAAATCTAAGTTCTTAATCACTCTACTAAATCTCCTTTCAGAAATCTTTCTATATCTTCCTCATTCTTTTTCACTGTTGAGTATTGTTTATGCCCCCGCCGTGATTTATTTAGGTATTCCTCTCTTTTGTTTTTAGTAATTGCCGTGCACAATGTTATTTTGATCTGAAGTGTATGGTTTAGTGATATTTTTATGTGAATATGCACATTTGACTACCATTAAGATGAAGATTTTTGCTTGAGCACTTGTTAGCTCTTCTGTGCTTCTTTTTAGCTAATTCCACTATCATCTCAAGAGTTATCTCCCCACTCCCTGGTATTTTATCATCATAGATCATTTTTGCCTGCTTTTCAACTTCATAAAATTGGAATTTTACAGTGTGTACTCATTGATGTTTAGTACCTTTCCCGTCATTACATCTGTGAAATGTATCTTTGTTTTTACGTATGACAGCGGTATATCCTTTGTCATTGCTACACAGTTCACTGAAGGAAAATGCCAAAACCGGTATGTTCCACTCTTCATGGGCATTTGAGCTGTTGCTAGGTTCTGGCAATCAAAAAAGGCTCCTATGAGTATTCATGTACCTGGTGTTAATGGGCAGAGGCCCTCAGGAGTGGAATTACCAGATGGTAGGTGATCTGTACATTTAGCTTTGGTAGCTAATGCCATACTGTTGCCCAGAGTGGTTATTTTGGTTTATAGTCTTCCCAGTAATGAGAGTTTTCATTGCTCCACTTCCTTGCCAATGGGTGGTAGAGTAAGTCTTTAATTTTAGCCTTTGGTGGTGATATTGTGATATATCACTGTGGTTTTAATTTTCTTCCTCTGTTGACTAATGATGCTGAGCCTCTCTCCATTTTCTTATTATCAGTTTGGGAATCCCCTTTTCTGAAGTTCTTGCTCAAATCTTGCCTATTTGTTTTCATTATCTTCGACTTTTGTTTTTTCCTTTCAGTTTTATTGAGATATAATTGACATGCAACACTGTGTAAGGTGTACAGCGTAATGACTTGGCTTCCACATATTAGGAAAGAATCACCACAGTAAGTTGAGTGAACATCTGTTATCTCATACAGATACCAAAAAAAAGAAAAGTTTGAAGCTCTACTCTCTCAGTAGTTTTCAAATATGCCATACAGTAGTATTAGCTTATAACTGGACATTTGTACCTTGACCATCTTCCTCCAGTCCTCCCTTCCCCCATGCCCTGCCTCCAGTAACCACAAAAATGATCTCTCTTTCTCTGTGAGATTAGTTTGTTTGTATTTTGTTCATTTGTATTGTTTTAAGATTCTACATCTAAATCTTGCCTATTTTTAATTTGGTTACCAGTTGTTTTCTTACTGACTTACAGGAATTCTTGATATGAATTGTGAATAGGAGCTCTTTGTTGGATTTATGGGTTTGAAATATCTTCTCCCAGGGGCTCCTGGGTGGCTCAGTCGGTTGAGCGTCCAACTCTTGATTTCGGCTCACGTCATGATCTCACGGTTTGTGGTATTGAGCCCTATGTCAGGCTCTGCACTGACAGCACGGAGCCTGCCTGGGATTCTCTCTCTCTGCCCCTCCCCTGCTTGCACAGCTATGCTCTTTCTCTCAAAACGAATAAATAAATTTAAAAAAAGTATTTTCTCCCAGTCCATGCCTGCCTTAATGAGTTTGGGCTGTTGTGACAGAGTACTATAGGCTGGGTGGTTTATAAACACAGATATTTATTTCTCACAGCTCTGGAGGCGAGAAGCCCAAAATCAAGGTGCTGGCAGATGCCGTGTTTGATGAGGGCCTGCTTGTTGGTTCCTAGATGGCGTCTTTTCCCTATGTCTTCACTTGGTGGAAAGGGCAAGGGCACTGTCAGCAGTCCCTTTTATAAAGGTGCTAATCTGGGTCATGAGGCCACACTCCTGTCCTAATCACCTCCCAAAGAGCCCACCTCCTAATACTGTCATATTGGGAATTATGATTTCAACATACGGGTTCGGGAGGGGTGCATTCAGGCTTTAAGAGCGACTCTTTCCTTTTTCTCTAATGTTGTCTCTTTTCAACAGGGTTTCTTAATTTTTCTAAAGTTTTGCTTTTTATAGTTAGTGTTTTTTATGTCTTCTTAAAAAAAAACTCTTCCTATCTCAAGATTATGAAGATACTCTTTGTTTTCTTTAAGAAGTTTTAATGTTTTTCATCTTTTACATATAGGTCCATGATTCAACTGTAGTTGACCTTTGTATATGGTGTGAGGTAGGGGGAGCAAAAATCTTAACATTCTTTGCTCCATAGGGGAAAAGCACAGAAGTCCTATCCTTTCGTATTTTTTCTTTGATATAAGATCTACTTTTAAATTTTATTTTTGGTAAACTTTTTAATAATTCATTGTAGTCTGACAAACAGGGGATAGATACCCTGAGATACTTTCTTTGAACTTGCTTCCATTGTTCAGATGATGGTGAGTTTACATAATTACAGATTGATAGTTGATCTTTTTTTTTTTTTTAATTTATTTATTTGAGGACGCAAGAGATAGCACAAGCAGAGGAGGGGCTGACAGAGAGGGAAGGAGAATCCCAAGCAGGCTCTGCACTGCCAGTGTAGAGCCTGACATGGGGCTCAAACTCACAAAACTGTGAGATCACGACTTGAACCGAAACCAAGAGTCAGACGGTTAACTGACTGAGCCACCCAGGCGCCCCTATAATTACTGTTCATATAATGACAATGGATTATTTAAAGCTGCCAGTGATTTCATATTTAGTAACACATAAATATATGAATCTCTGTTTATCAAGTTAACAAAGTTACAAAGTTTTCAAAAACTCTTCTTCCATTTATCTGGGTCCCTAATCATCATCTTTGGGTGTTTTTTTTGTTTTGTTTTGTTTTCCTTTTTCTTCCTTCCTTCCTTCCTTCCTTCCTCCCTCCCTCCCTCCCTCCCTTCCTCCCTTCCTCCCTTCCTTCCTTCCTTCCCTTTTCTTCTCGCAGGTGCCTCCTGGTGGTCGTATTTGAGCAGTGTACTAGTGAGCTTTCTGTTACAATATCACAAGGCGTAGGTACATAACTGAAAATAATTTTAATTCAGATTTCTGTTTTGTTGCTTTATATATTTAACTTCTCTCCTATCTCCTCAATTGTCTCAATAGTCTTGTATTCTCGTATTTTAGTGCCATTAAGATAGGAGGTTTTCTTAGCTTATTTTGTTTCCTTTATACCTGAGGTCTGTAAACCATGGCAGCCCAGACCGGTCAGCTGCTTTGTTTTAAATGGTTATATATTAAGTGGTTAGTAAGTGCCTGAAGAATAGCCTCCATTTCTCTCTCTGTCCGCAAAGCCTAAAGTTAAGTGTTTACTGTCTGGCACTTTACCCCTTTCACTGGTCAGTCTCTCAGCAGGGGTTCTCTTCCATCTGGGCAGGCCGGTTTGTTGTGGCCATCAAAAATGCCCTAGTAGGGCACCTGGGTGGCTCAGTCGGTTAGGTGGTGAGGTCAGGTCATGACCTTGCCGTTTGTGAGTTCAAGCCCCACATCAGGCTCTGTGCTGACAGCATGGAGCCCGCTTGAGATTCTCTCTCTCTCTCTCTCTCTCTCTCTCTCTCTCTCGATACATAAAGTGTCCTAATAGAAGCAGTGCCCTGTGAGACCAGTGACAGTAGCACCTGTGCCTTTCTCTAGACGTCATTTGGAATTATAAGAGTCTTTGCCCTTTATTTCATCCTCTAGTTTCTTTCTTATATTGTGTTTTATTTATTTGGCTTTTGAAAGCACTAATTGCTTTTATTTTTTTTAATTTTATTTAAAATATTGTTTATTTCTTTATTTTGGGAGAGAGAGAGCCGGGGAGGGGCAGAGAGAGAGACTCCCAACCAGGCTCCATGCTGTCAGCACAGAGCTCGAAATGGGGCTCCATCTCACAAACCGTGAGATCGTGACCTGAGCTGAAATCAAGAGTCGGACGCTTAACAGAGCGAGCCACCCAGGCTCCTCAGTGCTGGCTTTTAAATGTAAATATTAGGGGCGCCTGGGTGGCTCAGTTGGTTAAGCGTCCAACTTTGCCTCAGGTCATGATCTCACAGTTCATGGGTTCAAGCCCCGCATCAGGCTCTGTGCCGACAGCTCAGAGCTTGGAGCCTGCTTCAGAGTCTGTGTCTCCGTCTCTCCCTGCTTCTCCCTCTCTCATACTCTATCTCTCTCTCAAAAATAAATAATAAAAACATTAAAAAAATAAAAAATAAATGTAAATATTATACACAGTATACTTTGAGAACTGAATTGGCACTTTGTCTCATGTTTCATTAGATATTATGCAGCCTCCTTGTTAGTAGGCTCAGCAAGGCCCGTGGAAGGCACTTTTCCATGTCCCCCCGGCTCCTGCCCACACCTCGCCAGGTGATTGGCGATGTCTTCACTGTATAGTGGGATAACTGCTCCAGAATCACGTAGCCAGCGAGTAAGTGGTGACATGTTACTGAACATTTCCTAGAGGAAGGTACAGTGAGTGGTTCCTGGAAGGAGTCTGGAGGCCAAATCCTAGCTATTGAAAGCTTATCTTCAGTTATTAGTCATACACTGGAATAGTAGCTTCCTGTAGAAATGAAGAAGAAATATGTCTGCTTTTACTAGCATCTGACTCGTTCTTGTTGCCCCAGTGTGTTTTGAATTCTCCCATTGATATTCTAGGCTTGTGGCAGAATACACGGAGGCCCTGTGCCGTTGACTAATCTTGTGGGCATCTCACAGGGCAGGTTGCTCAGACTTTGTGGTGATAGGGCTTTTCTCTTGTATTTTCTCTTTTTGGTACTCAGTAGTTTACAGCCTGTCAGCTCTCGAGGGCTGGGACTGGACTGTCTTCTGTGTTTTGCTGAATACCCGGTGCTTGGCATAGCGCCTGGCCATCGTGGGTACCCAATTAACATTTGTCAAATAAATAGATGAATTGCAGGTTTGAGACTCATCACAGCGTAGTGGAGCACTCAAACTGGAATTCAATTTCCCTTGTTGTATCTCCGGTTTCCTATTAACTGTGATTTTTGTCAGGCTCCGTGGGCCTCCGCTCATCATTTGTTACGGTGAGGGGCTTGTTAAGGTGTTCTGATAAAATCTTTTTAGGTCCATAATTGTACTGTGTCGACTTCCCATTCTTCTGTGGGAAAATTTGCGCTTTTCCACGTAGCTTTTCTGAATGTGTCCGGCACCTTCGGATTAAAGATGCATTTACTATGAACTACTTCCTGCATCCAGCTGTCATTTCGTAGCCTCGAGAGTCTGTTTAGAACGATAATTTAGTGACAGGATCTCGTGACTTTACGGCTTGGACTTCTACAGTCCTGCCATTTGGCGGGGTGGCCGTGGCTTGCGTGGGAGGCACCTTCCTAACCTGCTTTCGTCCTTCAGAAGGAAGAAGCCTTATGTGTCTGCTGTTTTCCTTTTAGTGGGAGAACTGTCTGCATCGTGTTTGAGAGCACAGACTTGGCAGCCACGTTCTCTTGGACCTGATCCTCACGGAACTTAACCTCTCTGTTCCTCAGTTGTTCAAACTATAAAACGGGGCCAGTGGTATACATACCTCATAGTGTTAACTTGGTGTAAAATGCTGGCACAGTGCCTGGATTATCATAAATGCTATATAAGTGATTTGCCGTTATTTACAGTCTTGATTTTTGAGCTCTTCGCTCCCAAAACCGCATTGCCTTTACCATCCTCAAATGTCGTGATCTGATTGTGTGTCTGTCTCCCCTGTGACTTGCATTTCTTCAAGGACAGGAACCGTGTCTTACTACTATATCCCCGGTGCCTGACACAGTGTTTAGTCCACTTGTATATGTTGGACTTGGAGCTGAGCTTGCCTGCAGATGGTTGTGAAGGTCTGTTTAGGCTTGGTTTTCTTGGAGGGACTGCTGGGCTGTGCCTTATCACAAGGCTGCTGCTGTCTGTCACCCTTGGAGCAAAGTCAGTATTTAGATTTGCAAAGCAGACGTAGGACAACGTGTGTGTTTGTATGTATGTGTGTATACACACACGCGCACACACACACACACACAGCATAAGGACATATGCCATAGTAGTTTACACAGTGGGAGTCAGGAAGGCAGAGTAAAGTGTGAGGAAAATAGCATGAAACATTGGTCCTTGAATAAAGTGAAGACACAATAAAGGTCAGAGTGTTTGAGTCTCTGGAGAAAATCTCCGACATGTCCAGAGAAGTGCTCCTGGAATGGTCCTTTCTTTCTCCCCCCCAGGATCTGACAGGGTCTGAACTCTACACCCAGGCAGCCAGTCTGCTGCACCCCGTGGTGTACACCACCGCCGTCATTCTTCTGCTGAGCCTCTTGGCGGTCGTCGTCAGTTACATATACCATCACAGGTAAGAAAGGAAGCTTGGCGAATGAATGGAGGACTTTGAGGTGGAGGAGGTCATTCCACATGGAGTTAAGATAAAACTGAGTTTAAAGCCGTGCCATCCTTCCAAAATAAGAGCAGTTCCTTGAGAATACATCAAGCCTCCTTCACTCCATGCAGTTTGAGACCTAAGTAATTAGTGCATGCGATGGGAAATTCATCTTTTATAGCATCCGGTCTGTTTGTATCTGGATTTGTATCTGAGAGAAAACATGGGGGGGCCGTGTTGGAGGCGGGGAGGTGAGGCATGGGGATGGCAGCAGGTGGTGTGAGCTGGAGGCTTGTTACCTGTAGACGTGCCTTCCAGCACCAGACTGTTGGTGGTATTTCTATTTTATGACTTTTTGCATGTTGCAATATTCTTTATTTTATAGATGGCATTTGTAAGAAAGTTTGTGGCATTTAAGTGGGATATGGTTTCTGTTAATTGGAGGCCGAGCCACAGAAACTTTGATTTTATGGTAGGAAATAATGAACTAGAGGGATTTGCTAAGCAGAAATTCACTTCACAAGAGGTTTTGCCAGAATGTATTTTCCTATTTAAGCTGGACATATATGGCATTTCTTGACATTTAGTTAAGAAACAAAAGGAGATTTTGATGTTAAAAAAAGAAAGATTTCAACATTTTGTTGTGAAAGGCCGGGAAGAAATGCACAGGGCATTTAGACACGTTATCCTAGTAGGTCAGAAAAAGTAGAGATTGGCACCTTACAGAGACATCTAGGAAACAAACAAGTAATCCAGCTGTCATAAGACATCATAACTAGCAGAAGCCCAGATATTTCTTATTATGGAGAATTTGTTTAGCCTTTAGTGGGTGCAGTCGTTCCATAAATGACTTGTCTTTTTTAGTGTGTAAAGTTAAATGTTAAGAAACCGTATTGAGTTAAATGTCTCAAATCCTGTGTGTGACAGTATATCTATTCTAAGTAAAATGTTTAGGCGTAAAACATTTACATTTGGCCTTTTATGCCGTTGGGTTGCCAGCTTGTGGATGAGTATCATAGCTTCAAATGGCTGAATATTAATGTTTTTTTTTCTTTTAAAAGTCTGATTAGGATCAGTCTCAAGGGCTGGCATATGCTCGTGAACTTGTGCTTTCATATTTTCCTGACCTGTGTGGTCTTCGTGGGAGGAGTAACCCAAACCAGAAATGTCAGTGTCTGCCAAGCGGTAAGTCAGAATGAAAAACTGAAATGGAAAAAAAAAAATAATAATGATATTAGAAAGTAATTTCGTGTTTTATTAACCGTAAAAGGAAAAATGTTTCTTCAGGTTGTTTTTTTCTTTAACGAAAGTTAAGCCAAGCATCTGTCACTTACAAGTTTTGCTGGTATACTTCAAGTTTTGAACTGTGAGTTCACAGTTGAACATAGGACTTAGGGAGCTTGTCTCTTTATCCTTGAGAATTCATTGCTACTTATGTCTGTTATGGTAGCAGGCATCTAATTAAAAAAGATTGTAAGACTGTGACTTCAGCTAAGACAAAAGTGTGTTTTCTGACTGTAGAGTTTTAAAAACTATTTCATCTATTTAGGAAAAAGAAATTTTAAAAAGATTTAACCGTAAGATATAAAAATCAGAAACTTGTTAGGTGTGGTAAATATGACAAATTTAAAAATATTCAACTTTTGGGGCACCTGCGTGGCTCAGTTGGTTAGGCATCCAACTTCAGCTCAGGTCATGATCTTGAGGCTCATGTGTTCGAGCCGCATGTCGGGCTCTGTGCTCACAGCTCAGAATCTGGAGCCTGCTTCGGATTCAGTCTCTGTCTCTCTCTGCACCACCCCCTCTCTCTCAAGATATAAATAAACATAAAAAAATGTTTTAAAATATTCAACTTTAAACTTCAAATAAATGATTATATGTAACCTTAGTATAGTATTCTTATTGGATAAGTATTAAAAAATCAAAATTATTCAACATATGGATAGATGTAAAATTCTGCATATTTCCTGTATTTGCATATTGTTTTCCATATGCATGATAGCAAGTGGTGCCATGTTGGAATTAAGAGTCCAGACTGCCCGGTTTCGGATTTCAGGTGTACTGTTTACTGTTTTTATGGGCAATTTATTTAACTTCTATTTTTTAAGTGTATTTATTTATTTTGAGAGACAGCAGAGCACAAGCAGGGGAGGGGCAGAGAGAGAGAGAGGGACAGAGGATCCGAAGTGGGCTCTGCGCTGACAGCAGAGAACCCGACGCGGGGGTTGAACTCATGAACTGTGAGATCAGGACCTGAGCCAAGGTCAGATGCCTAACAGGGCAAGCCGCCCAGGCGCCCCTAACTTTGTTTTTTAATTGCAGAAAACACATAACAAAAAGGTACACCCTCTTCATAAACTTTTAAGTGTACAAGGTAAATATAAGTACAGTGGCGTATAGCGTATTTCTGCATTTTCATCTTGCATGACTGAAATGCCGTACCTGTTAAACAGCAACTTCCTGTTCCTCTCTCCTCCCCGCTCTAGGCGACCTGTGTTCCACTGTCTGTCTCTGTGAGCTTGACTACTTAGATACCTTGTCCAGACGGACTCATGCAGTAGTTATCCTTCTGCAGCTGGCTGGCTTATTCTACTTCACGTCGGGTCCTCGAGCGAGGCTCATCCATGTTGTAGCATGTGATAGGATTTCCCTCCTTTTTATGACTGAATAATATTCCCTTGAATGGACACACCACATTTTTCTTTATCCGCTTATCTGTTGATGGGCGTGTAAGTTATTTCCATCTCTTGGCTCTTGTCAATAATGTTACAGTGAACATGAGCGGTGCAGATTATCTCTAAAAGATCCTGTGATTTCAGGGTTTAACTTTTCTGTGTCTCAGTTTTCTCACCCATAAATTGGGAATAATAATTGAGTTATTAGATTATGTGATTATTTAGATATGAAAAAATCCTAGAGTAATTCACAGATAAATTATTCGAAGTAATGGGAAGGTTTAGCCAAGGGTGAACATACAGGAGTTTGTTGCTAGCTTGCAGAAATGCAACTCTGAGAAAACATAATTAATATGAAGGTGCCATTTATATGGTGTCAGAGAATATCAGTACCAAGAAAAATAAAAGATGTTCATGATTTACAGGCAAAATTGTAATAAGTATGAAGACCTAAGTAAGTGGAAAGATATACTAGGCCCAAGGAGAAGTGTTAATATCAGAAAAGTGGCAGTTCCTCTGAAATTAATATATACAGAAAAGAATTTTTTATGAAACTCAATAAAATGGTTTTTAAGTTTACATTAAAAGCAAAGGACTGAGGATAATGGTTGCCAGGACTTTCCTGCAAAGACAGTGTAGAGTAAGGAGACTGCCCTCCTGATCACCAGAACTTACGAGGCTCTTGTCATTAACACTGTGGCATTTGGTGTAAGGAGACGGAGAGGGGCCAGTGCAGGCAGAAGAGACTCCGGAGGAGACTCATGTGGAACTCTGGGGTGAGACCGAGGCTGCACCCTCACCAGTTGGGGAAGGAGAGAGCTCTGTGCAGTAGAATAAAAAGGAGCCGGGAAAATCTGTGTGGAAAAACCTTACAGTCATCCCTTATAAAAAAAAATGTCAACTCTGGGTGGATTAAAAACTAACATGGCCAAGCAAAATGCTAAATTTCATATTAGGAAATACCACAGTCCTTGGGTTAAGGGATTTCTTAATTATGACACTGAAAGGCATTGACTAGAAGAGAGATAATTTTAACTGAATTAAAAATAAGAGCTTTTGTTAATTAAGATTCCTTAATGAAAGCGGAAAGACAAGCTAGCAGATTGGAAGACACTGTTCTCTCTTTCTCTCTCTCTCTTTTTTTTTTTTTTTAGTTATTTACTTTTATTTTTATTTTTTTTACCTGCAAGTTAGTTAACATACAGTGTAGTCTTGGCCTCAGGAATAGATTCCCGTGGTTCATCGCTTACCCACAACACCCAGTGCTCATCCCAACAAGTGCCCTCCTCAGTGCCCATCACCCATTGACCCACCTCAGACAACCCTCAGCTTGTTCTCCGTATCTACAATCTCTTATGGTTTGCCTCCCTCTCTGTTTTTATCTTATTTTTCCTTCCCTTCATCTATGATCATCTCTCGAGTTTCTCAAATTCCACGAGTGAAATCGTATATCTGGAAGATATATGATACACACCACTGACAGGGCATTAGGATAAAAAGTACATTAAAAACTATAATCAGTGAGAATGTCCCAAACAACCCAGTAGAAAAAGTGGTGAGAGTGGACGGGCTTTTCATGGAAGAGAATATGTACACAGAGCCCGTCAGTATACACGGAAGAGGTGCTCAGCGGTGTGGGTGGTCATGGAGATGCAAACTGAGACAACGAGGTAGCGGTTATACCTTTGCTATCAGCAGAAATCAAGCCTGACGATGCCAGGTCACGAAGAACATGCGAGTCCACATGTTTTATACATCGAGGGTGGAAATGTAGGTGGATGATTCTGGGAGCTTTGCTCTCTGAAGTTAAACATGCACGTACCTTGGGACCCAGCAGCCCCACTCCTGCAATCAGTGAGTGAGCTCGCCCCATTGCAACAGATGTGTGTGTGTGTGTGTGTGTGTGTGTGTGTGTGAGAGAGTATATGTGTGCACATGAATATTCATAGCAGTACTGTGCACAATAGAAAAAACCTGGAAGCAACCCAAATGCCCATCGGTGAGAGAGCGGGTGAATAAACTGTGATATCATGCAACAGTCAGAACTAATGAATTACAACAATGTGTAACAATATGAGCAAGTCTTAGGAATATACCTGAAAAAATTAAGTCCCATAAATTACATCCACCCCACCGTCTCTTGTTATAAAGAAGAAGTAACTAAAACGCAACAGCTCAATTTTAATGGAACTGTGTAGCTGTGGTCCAGCCGTAGAAGGAATGATAAACATAAGATGTAGGGCGATGATTACGGGGGTGAAGGGGATTGTATTATTTGATCAAGGTTTTGATCAAGGTCTTACCTTTTTGTCTTGCTGATAGATTCTTAGATGCTTGCAAACAATAATTAAATAAAAGCAGGCTATGCTTGGTCTGGTCATTAGAATGTCTCATGAACCTAAGGCTGGCAATTAATTCAGTATTGTAGAGCCGACCTCCAACTTACAATAGGAATGTGTGTGAGAATCGTGGGGAGGATTAAGGAACTCAGGAGTACCTGGTATACAGAAAGTGCTTAGTAGATAGGAGCTATTATTACCACTGTCACTAGTGATGAAAATCACCTTTCAACTTTGCAGAATATTTCTGTTGTAGGCATTAGTATACATTGAGAAACAAATGTGATTGGAGCCTGCAAGAAGTCAGATAATAGGTCTCGAGTCAGCTGAATCCATGCACAAAAGATAGTCTTCTGTTTTCTCAGTCCTTCCCCACTTCTGATTTCTCTTCATCTTGTTTGTAGGTCTCAGTTTTACTGTTACTGTTTGAGATACCATCCCTCCCCTCCCCTCATTATCCTGTGGTTCTTATTACATTCCCACGATGCCTCCAAAACTTTGCAGTCGACTGGTATTCACCTGTCTACTGACTCTGGACTCGACGCTCTGCAGGGGCAGGAATGTGATACATTGATTTGATTCACCCCTGTTTATCCAGGGATCAGCATAGGACCTGACCCAGAGTAGGTGATATTAGATGCTTAGCAAATACTTATTGGGCGAATGAACAGAAAAGGGCCTCTGTTTACAAATAGTAGAAATCATTCAATCCTGGAGCCCTCCTGAGCATGGGCTGTTAGGAGAGTGCCCGGCACACAGTTGGTAGTGGTCGTCTCACTTTTGTCTAAAAATATTCATTGTTTTCACAAAGCAGACACATTTATTCACTAAGAAATGAATAGAAAGAGGATGTGAAGATGACTGCCTTTCATTGTCCTGAATGACATTTTATACCATTTCCAGAAAGAAAAGGAGGGGGATTTGCGAAGTATCCGGGGCCCCTACACTGAAGGTCCATTACTTAAAGGTTATTTATTTCTTTTTAAAAAGGGAGAGGCAGGTCTTTAGAAGTTTTCACGTGTCGTGCTCTTCTGTTTTTACAATGTTCTCTCCTTCTTCTGTGAAAGACGTTCTTGCTGCTTCTGACTCAGACATGCCTGGCTTGGCTTTGCTGTTGTGATAGTTCAGTTAGGAGCCAGCCGAGTGGGGTCTGATAGAAGGCATGCAGGGCTGGCCTGGGGTTCCAGACACTGGTGGGTAGGTTCTAATTCCGTGTCCGGCAGAATGACTAGTATGACTAGCCACTGAACCTAGTAGGGGCTTAATGCTTCTTCTGTAAAATAATGGATTAGGCTGATTAACTTAAATGATCGCTAAGATTCTTCCAGCTGAAACCCTAAGGTTTTAAAACGGAACCCTAAGGTGTACGTATTTTACGTGCAGTTTATATGTGCACCTGATTGATGTAGTTTTTGTTTCTTATCTCCCTTTTTAGTGCTCATATAGTTCATGAACGGCAGGACCGAGTTCTAATAGTTTCTTCCCCATAGTGGTTGGTCAAGGTTATTCAAGGTCCCAGTAGGCACCAGCCAGGTCCTTCCCACTCTGTGTCTTAAGTCTGTTCCAGGGGGTACCGTGGGTACATTCTACGGCCTTTTACTCTTTGGCAGAAGGAGCGGAAGAAGCCGAGTGACAGAGGAGCCAGGGCAGTCGACTCCAGGTTGGAAAGGTTCTGGGTTCTGGGTCATGAGGCACTGGCAGATAATGGATAATGAATTTTCTGGTCCTTGGTCTCCTTAGCTGTGCAGTGGAAAGATTTGGCTGGATCTTAACTAAGTCCCCTTGTTCCTCTACCATTCGATGATTTAATCTATTAAACAGTGCCGGCTGACCTTCTCTGCTGTCCTTTTGTATCTCTTATCTAGAGTTCTTCTGCAATGACACGTGAAATGCATTGGGGAAATTTAATCAGTGAATATTAAGAGACTCGACTTGCCAACTACTGCAAATGTGTTATCGTAACTTTCATGTTAACCCTGGGAGGTACTTCTTCCTCCTCTATTTTATCAATACAGAAATTGAGTCTCAGGGAATTGAAGCAACTTGCCCCAAATCACTAGGGCCGTTAGGTGGCCAAGGCGTGATTCAGATGCCGGTCCCTCGGCCTCGGGCGGCCCTGCCCCTGCTCAGCACCGTGCTTCACTGTTCAGTGAGGACCACACGGCATAACAGAAGGGGCATGGGATTTGGGAACCAACAGGTGTGGGTGTGAGTTGCAGGCCTGCCACTGACCAGCCGACCTCAGCCGCAGTGTCCTTGACTGCAACTCAGGTCAATAACACTCACCGAATGGCGACATTAGGAGGATAAATGGAAGCTCGTACAAATTGTCGAACACGTTTTTCAGCACATAGCAGGCATTCATTAGTGGAAGCCATTATTATTTTGTATGTATTCATACACGATTATATGAATATTAAAGATAATTTTTTTGCACACTTGCTATGCATTCAATAATACCTTAGGTGTATTGGTTAAAAATATAATTGTTATGATGTTTGGTCTCTAGTTTGTGAGATTGGCTAGGTAGCCTGTATATAAAGTGCAACTCTTTTTTTTTTTTTTTTAAGTTTTTATTTATTTATTTCTTTTGAGAGAGGAAGAGAGAGAGGATCCCAAGCAGGCTCTGCAGTGTCAGCACAGAGCCCGATGCAGGGCTCAAACTCAGGAACCGTGAGATCATGAACCTGAGCTGAAATCCAGAGTCGGACGCTTAACCGACTGAGTCACACAGGTGACTAAAGGGCAACTGTTTAGGGTAATTATTTTATATCCATTTTATAGCTTTGGAAATTGATGTCCTGAGGTCAGGTGACCTCATTAATCATTTATATGCCCTATGAATTAGATTACTTATTCCCAAACTTTATAGACTTTCCACATGTATTTCTAATTGTTTTTTTAGTACTTATTTATTTTTGAGAGAGAGAGAGAGAGAGGGAAACACAGAATCCAAAGCAGGCTCCAGACTCTGAGCTGTCAGCACAGAGCCAGACCCCGGGCTCGAACTCACAAACCACAAGATCGTGACCTGAGCCGAAGTTGGATGCTCAAGCAGCCGAGCCAGCCAGGCACCCCTCCACATGCATTTCTCATCCATGTGGAAGAAGTTTGACAGCGAGGTTGTATTTCAAGCGTCTGGTAGAGAATACAGTAGGAAGTACCCCATTCCAAAAGCTAGGAGTATACTCTCTACCAGTTCTCAGTTTCTCCTTTATTCTGGTTCTTGTGGGATATTTACTTACATGATGGTTACTAGGTGACATCAGACTTCTAAAGTCTACTCTTGGTAACGTTTGACTGAAGGTTTCGGTAATTTCAAACATGAATACTTCTAGAAATTTTGAAATGCCGTAGAAAGCACTTCAGAATCTAAAGGTTGAGTTTTCTCTCTTGGTTCTAAAACACTATGCTCCATCTTGCACCTCCTGTGTTGAAAACGTTTTTACTCCTATTTTTTAAACTAATATACTTCACAGTTCTGTCTCATTCTTCTGACCTCGGCCTCAGAGAAGACTCCAGCACTAGTAAAAGCCTACCATTTCGATTCATCTTGAATGTTTTGGTGTCTGTGTACCAAAATCATCTACACTATTTTACTTCTAGTATTTGGTGTGACTTCAGATAGCTTAAGGTTTATTTTCTGCTTTTTGGTCCACACTCCTCTGTAAGTTTTGCTATTACGGTAGAGCCAGTAAAACTACTGGATTTCAAGGAGCCACTCTTCTCCTTATGGAGAAAATCATTCTGAGTTTTCTAGTTTGGCCAAGCTGGATGCACTCTGCCGGTCCTTCCCAAGTCAGTGCAAGGTTCACGCTGGACACCGACCACCCTCGATTTTGTCCTGAAAAGTAAGACTTGGGTTTTCATGTGCCAGCTTTTGGCCGCTCATTGGTTCTCACTAAAATTTCTGGGCAATGATCTAAATGCTCGTATTATTGACACAGGTTTGGTGATGTCAGTCAGTTTGATTTTCTTGAGATTGGGGAGCCATCATTTTAGAATGAAAACATTTTTCTTGAAGATTTTCATTAATAGGATTTTACCTGTGATAATTGTTTAAAAAGAAATAATGAACAGATGGTAGTTAGACGAGAAAGCTGAATTATGTCTTTGATGTTCCAGTGACACAATTATTTTTCTTAAAATGGATTTTAAGCCTTTCTTAGCCCCACTGTATACCCTCACCTACAATTTTATCTTCAACTAGAGTTGTTTCAGACTCAGGTCACATGATAACCGTACCCTCCATCACTCCTCTGAGGGAAGAAACTTAATTAGTGTGACCGTTACATGTACTATAGTTATCCACTATTAAATGGGTACCTATTATGTTTTAACCGTTGTGCCCATATAGTCCCTACAAAAATGCTAGAGATGGTTATCGATAATCGTCCCGCTCTTCAAATGAGGAAAATTAACTTAGAGAGGTGACATTATTTCTTAAGAGCACACTCTTAATAGTAATAATAGAAATATAGATACCATTTTTCTTGATTACTTATGTGCAGGCAAAGTGCTAAATGCTTTATGTAGGCCCTCTTAGTTAGCCTCACACCACTTTCTCATCTCCCTCCGTTTACTAACAAAGAAACCTGTGCTTGAGATGGTATTTGACTTGGCTAAGGTATCACAGCAGGTGAGGGGTGGATCCTGGGTTTAAAACCAGGCAGAAGTTGTTGATTCTAGACCTCACCCTCTTAACCACCACCGTGTTACCTTGCTGTCTTACCGTTACCATATATAATAGTTCTGAATTAGAACAACTCCATTTTGTCACACTAAAGCTTATTCTCTGTTTGTTATGACTTTCACCCTCTGGTTACTCTTGCCTTCCACATTTCTCCTTAAAATGGGCCTCAGAAACTGAACTCTAATTTATAACATTGCATCCCTGAAAAACACACCTTTGGTTTAATGATACCGAAAAGCCAATTCCGTGGTGTATTAAGGGTTATCTTGGGTATCAGTTGTACGTAGTGTGGGGGCCTCCTGGATCCAAATGTTGGTTTGTCTGTTAGGGGACATACCCTCGGTCACACGTCTGGTAGAGTGCTCTGTTTCATTCGTGGCCAAAGGAACTGGTCTTGAGAGGATATCTTCAGACTGGTTTTGAATCATATTTTCGAAAGTTACGTACCAGTTATTTTTGGTAAGCCTTGATGGCAGCTACTAGGGAATTTTTTTTTTCCTTTTAGCTTACATATGTTCTTCATTCTTTCTAGGTTGGAATAATTCTTCATTATTCCACTCTTGCTACAGTCCTATGGGTGGGAGTGACGGCTCGAAATATCTATAAACAAGTCACTAAAAAGGCTAAAAGATGCCACGATCCTGATGAACTACCACCTCCACCAAGACCAATGCTCAGGTATTCAATATCTTTATTTAGTGTTTTGTAGTAAATGTTCATTAAACATTTCTTTTAGCTGAAGCTTCATCATAACAAAACAATGCTGAGTCCAGCATAATGGACTTGGAATCTGGGCTTCCTGGGTTTGGGTACTGGCTCCACAGCCTTCCAGCTGGGAGCCCTCCGTGAAGTTCTGTACCCTCTCCATGCCTCCCTCCCTCATCTATAAAGTGGGAATAAGTAAGTGCCTCAATGTGTGAAGCACATCTAATCGGCTCTAAGAAAACGTTAACTGTTTTTATTTCGTTGGGGCCATGTCAGAGATTTTAACCTACTTAAGTGTGTTTCAATTTAATTATTCCCCACAAAAGGCAACATAGTTTTGGAGTTCTACCCTTCTTCCCAATTGTAAGAAGAAAATAATGGATTATCCTACTGGACAAGTAAAAATTGACCAGTGGTGACTGAGTTTATTGAGTGCTGGCCGTGTACCTGGCACCGGACCAGGGATTTAAGCGGTCTTGTCTTTGAGGGGTTTACGGTCTGCGTGAGGAGACCGTGAAGAACCAGCTGTGGGCTGTGTAAGAACATTTACACAGTGGAGATGTGGTCTTTTGAAAGTGCAAACAAAGGTGCCATTAATTGGGGGGGGATGGTGGTGGGTGTTAGGAAGTATTGACCATTAGCAATGATCCTTCATTAGTGATTAGAGCAAAGGGGAGAGGGGACACTCCAGATACAGGATTACGTGGTAAGTGAGCTGAGGAAACTTTGAGAAATGCAGTTTGGCAGGAACCTACAGTGTGTGGTGGAAACTTGCCGGAATTCAGGGTGAAAGTTCCGTTTCAGGCCTTTGGGAGCCATGTTAAAATGTGGACAGCCATTGAAGATTTACCTGCGGGAGTGACCCAACTGGTTACCTGTTTATAAGGACAGCTTTGCATTAATATAGAGCAAAAATTAGCCTGAGAGTAAGGAATTCTGCTGAGGTCATTAGGACTGACTCCATGAGGACTGCAACCAGAAGAGCGTCATGGAGAAGAGAGGGGGTATGTGTTCAAGATAGTTGAGGCAGCTTCTCTAGGATTGATGTTCAACTGGATTTGAAATGTGTGGAAGGGAGAGAATTCCAAGATGGTTGCAAATTGCTTTAGTTTAACGAGGGCACCTTGGCACGTGTAGAGGGGGTGGGGAGGGTAAGCACAGGGGAGACAGGCTCGCTAGTACTTTCTGTGAGAATTGTACGCTTTTGGAAACCTGGTACTCAGCAAGGAAGACGTGCTAGGCATTTTACAGGCAGGGCAGGAGACGTTTTCCATGTGTGGTCATTGAAGCAATGATAATGAACCAAATCCCCCAGGGAGAAGTTAGTTAAAGGAATGGTCCTGGGGCCATGTTGATATTTAATAGATGGGACATCGCAAGTAAAGGGAAGAATTGAAAGAGAATGCCTGAGAACATACAAGATTCAGGGGGGTGAATGGTCCCCTGGACAATTAAGGGACAACAGGAGTGCTTGACCAGAGTCAGGTCATGGGATGTGATTTGATACCTCTGTCACTTGCATTAAAAGAACTAAGAGATGGTGTTTGATTAAGAGATTTGACTGTGTCTCCCTCTTTCTCTGCCTTTTCCCCACTCATACTCTGTCTCTCTCAAAAATAAATAAACATTAAAATTAAAAAAAAAATAGAGATTTGGGGAGCCCATCCTCCAGAGCTGTTCCTTCCTATTGTTAGGTTCTGAGGAAAAAACAAACCAAAACGTTAAGTAAAAGTTCTAAATACAGTAAAACCTTGGTTTGCGAACATAATTCATTCTGGAAGCATGCTTGTAATCCAAAGCACTTGTATATCAAAGCAAATTTCCCCATAAGGAATAATGGAAACACAGATGATTTGTTCCACACCCAAAAATACTTACATAAAAGTGATTACAATACTTTAATATAATCCAAAATAATAAAATACAAAATATAAAGAAAAATAAATTAACCTGCACTTTCCTTTGAAAACCTTGTGGCTGGTGTGAGAGATACGAGAGAGAGGAAGGTTATTGTGTAGGGCAACTTTCACTATCATTAACAGATAATGACTACAGTACAGCATTAATAAACTCTTATCATACACGTATTTAATGTAACTGGCAATAGGACTGCAAAGGAAAGGGTCTATGTCTGCAGGCAGCCTGACCTAGAATGAAGCAAAGCATTCCTAAGCTTACTCTTGTACGGAAAAGCAAAGGACTGTCCATAGGGGCTTTGAAGTGACAAAAAAATACACTAGTGCCAGTGGTGGGCACCTTCTGACATTCTGAAAAATCACTGAATTCTACCAAATACCACAGCCTGAGACCTAGCATCCGAGCCTGGGAGACAGTCACCCACAATCCTGCAGCAAGAGAGAGAGAGAGAAGAACTATTGGCTCAGTTGTGATCATGTGACATTCAGCATCACATGAGCAAGACATCGCTCATTTATCAAGTTAAAATTTATTAGAAATGTTTGCTCATCTTGCGGAACGCTTGCAGAACGTGTTACTCTCAATCCAGGGTTTTACTGCCCTGGCTTTATCCAGCCAGCTCAGGATTGGGGCTGTGTCTCTAGAAGTGGCACATGCAGAGTTAAGGTCCTGACTGTTCCCAGCAGGACACGGCCAGGGCACAAAATTCCTACTTTCTCTAATCAGGGAGCTCAAACAAGCTCTGGTCAAGAAAAGAAGTTTCTCTTGGTAGGACTCACCGCCACTCTGTCTCCCTCCGTTGTTACTGCAGGATCATTTTCCTTGCTCGTCCCAGTGAGTCCACGGGAAAGAGGTCCAGAAGGGCCTGGACACTGCGTGAGTCACCTTCCTTACCTCAGTGACGAGGGATAAGCATACACAGCAGTGAGGTGTCCTGCAACATGCAGGCGTAGCCAGACATTAATAAACAATGTCATTACCTATTTCGTGTGAACTGTATGGCACACCGAGACCTTAAAGTCCATTTTGTAATGGACTAACTTACTAGTTCGCCAGCTGAGTCTGAAGGAAGCCAGTTAGTTCCTGTGGAAAAAAAACCCGTATGAACTAAAATGGTTACCTGCATTAACACTGTCTATCCACAGGGTGGCAGAAGCTGATCAGCTTTCCTCAAGTGGGAAACTTGGTAGCCTACTTAAAAACAAATGAAGAAAAAAAAAAAGCTATCCAAACAAAAATTTTAAAAAGTTATTGTTAACACAGCTGCCTCCAAAAGTTAATCTCCAGTTTATTATCGGGATAGGAATAATACTTAATCATTAAGGAACGACTATTGCGGTACACAGACACCGGGATGGATGCACCTTAAGAAGTGGAAGTGATGAGCTGACATTCACATTGTCCCTCCTTCCAGGTTCTACCTGATCGGCGGCGGCATACCCATCATAGTTTGTGGTATAACAGCGGCAGCGAACATCAAGAATTACGGCAGTCGGCCAAATGCACCCTAGTGAGTGTTTTGTGTTCTCTGCATACCCTACCCCAGTTGCTTCTCTGTTACTGACTTCCCATGGGGCGCCTGGGTGGCTCTGTCGGTTGAGCGTTCGACTTCGGCGCAGGTCATGATCTCACGGTCTGTGAGTTCGAGCCCCGCGTTGGGCTCTGTGCTGATGGCTCAGAGCCTGGAGCCTGCTTTGCATTCTGTCTCTCCCTCTCTCTCTGCCCCTCTCCCACTCATGCTCTGTCTCTCTCTGTCTCAAAAATAAATAAACATTAAAAAAAAATGTAAAGGGAATAATGACTTCCCAGGCCCTGACTCGGTTTCGATTCCTGGAACAGTTGGTTGCCATGCAGCATCTCACCTGGTTTCCCATTTTCTTTCCTAGTTGCTGGATGGCGTGGGAACCCTCGTTGGGTGCCTTCTACGGGCCTGCCAGCTTCATCACGTTTGTGAACTGTATGTACTTCCTGAGCATATTTATTCAGTTGAAAAGACATCCTGAGCGCAAATACGAGCTCAAGGAGCCCACGGAGGAGCAGCAGAGGCTGGCGGCCAATGACAATGGCGAAGTCAATCACCAGGATTCCCTGTCTCTGTCTCTGATTTCGACGTCAGCATTGGAAAATGAGCACACTTTCCACTCTCAACTTTTGGGGGCCAGTCTTACCTTGCTCCTCTATGTCGCTTTGTGGATGTTTGGGGCCTTGGCTGTTTCCTTGTATTACCCTTTGGACTTGGTGTTTAGCTTCTTTTTTGGAGCCACCTGTTTGAGCCTCGGTGCGTTCATCGTGGTTCACCACTGCGTCAACAGGGAGGACGTTAGACTTGCGTGGATCATGACCTGCTGCCCGGGCCGGAGCTCATACTCCGTGCAGGTTAACGTTCAGCCCCCCAGCTCTAGTGGCGCGAACGGAGAGGCGCCTAAGTGCACCAACAGCAGTGCAGAATCTTCATGCACAAACAAGAGTACATCGAGCTTCAAAAATTCCTCCCAGGGCTGCAAGCTAACCAACTTGCAGGCCGCGGCAGCTCAGTGCCATACCAACTCCCTGCCTTTGAACTCCACGCCTCAGCTTGATAATAGTTTGACAGAACATTCAATGGACAATGATATCAAAATGCACGTGGCACCTTTAGAAGTTCCGTGTCGAACGAATGTGCACCCAAGCCGCCATCATAAAAACAGAAGTAAAGGGCACCGGGCAAGCAGGCTCACGGTCCTAAGAGAGTATGCCTATGACGTCCCAACCAGCGTGGAAGGCAGCGTGCAGAACGGCTTACCTAAGAGCCGGCCGGGCAATAATGAAGGACACTCGAGGAGTCGAAGGGCTTATTTAGCCTACAGAGAGAGACAGTACAACCCGCCCCAACCCGATAGCAGTGACGGCTGTAGCACACTCCCCAAGAGCAGCAGGAATTTTGAAAAGCCTATTTCAAATAGTAGTAAAAAAGATGCCTTAAGGAAGCCAATTGTAGTTGAACTTGAAAGTCAGCAGAAGTCTTATGGACTCAACTTGGCCATCCAGAATGGACCAATTAAAAGCAGTGGGCAGGAGGGCCCCTCGCTGGGTACAGACGGCACCGGCAACGTCAGGACTGGGCTTTGGAAACACGAGACTACTGTGTAGGGGTGGCAGGCTTCCTTGGCAGAAATCCGTGCAGGCTGTGATGTCCACATTCCTTTGGGCCAGGACTATGTGAAAAGAGACTGTTTACAGCCACCTTAGGGATTCAAAACAATTTTGAATAAACTTCGACGTTTGGGATCTTACTTTATTTTATATCCCCCAATTGTTGCTTTTTTATGAATTAAAAAGAAAAACCCTCCAAAACATTGTTTTCGTTGTCAAAGCACCAGCAGGACTTTGAGCATCTGAAATGTAATTTGTTGGAATCTGTTCTATCTACTTAACATTTCAGGCTTGTATTTAATACAATAAATAGGTGTTTGTCATTCTGTCTCACATTTTTTTTATGTTTATTTTTGAGAGAGAAAGAGAGAGCATGAGCAGGGAAGGGGCAGAGAGAGAGGGAGACACAGAATCTGAAGCAGGCTCTAGGCTCTGAGCTGTCAGCACAGAGCCCAACGCAGGTCTCGAACTCACCAGCTGTGAGATCATGACCCGAGCCAAAGTCGGTTACTTCACCAGACTGAGCCACCCACGTCCCCTGTACATTTTTGTATTTTAAAATAGAAGCATGTAGTTCTATTTTAATTGTGTTTATACATGGGGGTATTTTACTGAGAATTATATGTAAATCAACTAGCAGACTCGTACAAAATTAACTTCTCTGTTTATGACATATAAATCAGAGCTTGTTCGGATTGATGTATTTTATAAATACAGCTTTAAATGCTAAAAGTTTTTAAAAAGATCTCACGGAATTTTTTTTTTTTTTTGAAATGGAAATGCCTCAAAAGCTCTCTGTAAATTGAATTACTTTGCCTTATCACTTTGGTCCTCTTAATACTGTTTGGTCACTTTGTGTCTTTTCAGTGATTTATATTTGGGTTTAATTTTCTTAATCATGTCTTTATCCCCCCCCCCCCCCAGCACATACAGTATCCCTGAATGTAAATGAAGTACAACCATATAAGTCAGCTGGGTATTCACGTACTGTGAGTTCTTTAGTATTGGCTCTCCTGTTGGCTGTTACTTTGTTCTCAGACAGATTAAGTTCCTCAGGTTCATGTTGAAGTACTGATCTTTAAATTCCATTCCCAGGGCAAAAACTGCTCTGATCCAAATGTTACCATTGGTTATTGACACACTATGGTCCTTCACCGTCTCTGGGCCTTAGCCTCACTGGAGTCCATCTTGTTTGGTTTTTTTTTCTTTTTTAAGTTATTTAACATGTTGAGTTATATTTAAAATGTTAATTCCAGTATAGTTAATGTGCAGTGTTACATTAGTTTACATTAGTATACATTACTCAGTGCTCATCAAGATAAGTGTTCTCTCTTAACTGCCTTCACCTACTTCAACCATCCCCCCCCACCCTCCTCTCTGGTAACATCAGTTTGTTCTCTGTAGTTAAAGAGTCTGTTTCTTGGTTTGTCTCTTTTATTCCTTTGTTTACTTGTTTTGTTTCTTAAATTCCACATGAGTGAAATCATATGATATTTATCTTTTCTATGTCACTTAGTATTCTATGTCTGTAGCTCTATCCATGTTGTTGCAAACGGCAAGATCTCATTCTTTTTCATGGCTGACTAGTATCACATTATATATACATAATATATATAATCACAGAGCCCGACGCAGGGCTCGAACTGACAAGCCGTGAGATCATAACCTGAGCCGTGTGTATTTAGTGTGAAATATATACACACATGCCACATCTTTTTTATCCATTCACCTGTTAATGGACACTTGGGCTGCTTTCATAATTTGGCTATAGTAAATAATGCTCTAATAAGCATAGAGGCATATATATCTTTTTTGAATTAGCATATCCATATCTTTAGGTAAATATCTCTGTGGTGGAATTACTGAATCATATGGTCATCCTATTTTTAATTTTTTGTGGAACCTCCATGCTGTTTTCCACAGGGGTTGCACCAGTTTGCCTTCCTACCAACAGTGTACAAGTGCTCCTTCTTCTGCATCCTCGCCGATCTGATGGTTTCTTGTTTTTGATTTTAGCCATTCTGACAGATGTGAGGTGATATCTCATTGTAGTTTTGATTTGCATTTTCCTGATAAGTGATGTTGAGCATCTTTTCATGTGTCTGTTGGCCATCTGGATGTCTTCTTTGGAGAAATGTCTATTCATGTCTTCTGCCCATTTTTTTTTCTAGCCATTTTATTTAATTAATTTTTAAAAAAAATTTACATCCAATTTAGTTAGCATGCATTGCAACAATGATTTCAAGAGTAGATTCCTTAATGCTCCTTACCCATTAAACTCCTCCCCACTACTACAAGCCCTCCTGTAACCCTCTGTTTGTTCTCTGTATTTAAGAGTCGCTTATGTTTTTGTCCCCCTCTCTGTTTTTATATTATTTTTCTTCCCTTCCCTTATGTTTATCCGTTTTGTATCTTAAAGTCCTCATATGAGTGAAGTCATATGACTTTTGCCCATTTTTTAATTGGAGTCTGTATTTTTGTGTGTGTGTTGAGTTGTATTAGTTCTTCATATATTTCAGATACTACCTTTTATTTGATTTATTATTTGCAGATATCTCCTATTCAGTAGGTTGTCTTTTAGTTTTCTTGATTTTTTTCCTTTGCTGTGTATTGTTTTATTTCTTTATTTTTTTTTTTTTTTTTTAAGAGAGAGCACATGCATGCGGGAGAGCAGTTGACAGGGGCAGAGGGAAAGATTATCTTAAGTAGACTCCATGCCCAGTGCGGAGCCCGACTGCAGGTCTTGACCTCACAACTGTGGGATCATGACCTGAGCTGAAATCAAGAGTCACTTAACCCACGGAGCTACGTAGGGATCCATGTGCAGGAGCTTTTTATTTTGATATAGTCCCTGTAGTTTTTTTTTTTCTTTTGTTTTTCTTGCCTCAGGAGACATATCTAGAAAAATGTTGCTATGGCCGATGTCAGAGAAGTTACTGCCTGTGCTTCTAGGGTTTTTATGGTTTTAGATCTCACATTTAGGGTTTTTTTTCTTAATTTTTTTTTAGTTATTTATTTTTGAGAGACAGAGCATAAGTGGAGGAGGGGCAGAGAGAGAGGAGACACAGAATCTGAAGTAGGCTCCAGGCTCCAAACTGTCAGCACAGAGCCCAACACAGGGCTCAAACTCACAAACCATGATGAGATCATGACCTGAGCTGAAGTCAGTTGCTTACCTGACTGAGCCACCCAGGCGCCCCTCACATTTAGGTTTTTAATATATTTTGAGTTTATTTTTGTGTATAGTGTAAGAAAGTGGTCCATTTTCTGAACACCATCTGTTGAGGAGGCTGTCTTTTTCCCCTTGTATATTCTTGCCTCTGTAGAAGATGAATCAACCATACAATTGTGGGTTTATTTCTGGTCTCTCTATTCTGTTCCATTGATGTTTGTTTCTGTTTTTGTGCCAGTATTATACTGTTTTGATTACTACAGCTTTGTGGTATATCTTGAAATCTGGGATTGTGATACCTCCAGTTTCGTTCTTTCTTTTCTGGATTGGTTTGGCTATTTGGGATCTTTTGTGGTTCCATACAAATTTTAGGATTGTTTATTGTAGTTCTGTGAAAAATGCTGTTGGTATTTTGATAAGGATTGCATTAAATCTATAGATTGCTTTGGGTAATGTGCACATTTTAACTCTTTGTCCTTCCAGTCCATGAACATGGAGTATCTTTCCATTTGTTTGTGTTGTCTCGTATCTTTCATCAGTGTTTTATAGTTTTCAGACTACATCTTTCATCTTCTTACTTAAGTTTATCCCTAGGTATTTTATTATTTTAGGTGCAATTATAAGTGGGATTGTTTTCTTAATTTCTCTTTTTTCTACTTCATTTTTAGTGTATAGAAATGCGGTGTATAAATTGATTTTGTGTCCTGTAACCTTACTGAATTCATTTATCAGTTCTAGTAGTTTTTCTGGTGGAGTCTTTCAGATTTTTTATATACTGTTATGTAATCTGCAAACAGTGAAAAGTTTATTCTTCCTTGCCAATTTGGATGGCTATTATTTCTTTCTGTTGTCTGATTGCTGTTGCTAGGACTTCCAGTACTATGTTGAATAAAAGTGGCGAGAATGGACATCCTTGTCTTATTCCTGAGCTTCAGAGAAAAGCTCTCCATTTTTATCCATTGAGTATGATGTTTGCTGTGGGTTTTTCATATATGGCCTTTGTTATGTCGCGGTATGTTCCTTGTAAACCTATTTGGTTTTGAGGGTTTTTATCTTGAATGGATGTTATGCTATCCATTGTAATTCTCTTGTTGATGTGATGTGACATGTTGATTGATTTGCAAATATTTAACCATGCTTGCATCTCAGGAATAACTCCCACTTGATCTCGGCAGGTGATTTCTTTAACGTATTCTTCGATTTGATTCGCTAATATTTTATTGAGAATTTTTGCATCTTTGTTCATCAGAATACTGGTCCATAGTTCTCTATTTATGTAGTGTCTTTATCTGGTCTTGGTAGGGTAATACTGGCCTCTTAGAATGAATTTGGAACCTTTCCTTCCTCTTCTATTTTCGGAAAAGTTTGAGAAGAATAGCTATTAACTATTCTTTAAATGTTTTGGTAGAATTTACTTGTGAAACTGGTCCTGGACTTTTTTTTGTTGGGAGTTTTTTGATTACTGATTCAATATCATTGCTGGTACTTGGTCTGTTCAAATTTTGTGTTTCTTCTTGGTTCATTTTTGATAGGTTATGTTTTCAGGAATTTATCCATTTCTAGGTTGTCCAGTGGTTGGCATATAATTTTTCATAAACTGTATTTCTGTGGCACTGGTGATTATTTTTCCTCTTTCATTTCTGATTTTGTTCACTTGAATCCTTTTCTTTTTATGATTCTGGCTAAAGGTTTGTCAATTTTGTTGATCTTTTCAAAGACTCAGCTTGTTTCATTATTCTATTGTTTTATTTTGTTTTTGTTTTTTTTTAGATATTAGATATATCTAATGTCTAATATCTAAATAATATATTTGTCTAATTTTTAGTTTATTTCTGTTCTAATCTTTATTATTTCCTTCCTTCTACTGGTTTGGGGTTTTGTTCATTCTTTTTCTAGCTCCTTTAGTTGAAAGTTAGGTTGTTTGAGGATTTTTTTGCTTCTTGGAATAGACCTGTAAACTTTCCTCTGTTGCTATAAACTTCCTCTTAGAACAGCTTTTGCTTTATCCCAAGGATTTGGGGGCCATTATATTTTCATTTTAACTTGTGTCCATGTATATTTTGATTTCTTTGATTTCTCAGTTGACCCATTCATTGCCTAGTAGTGTGTTATTTAACCTCCATATAAATGTGCTCTTTCCAGATTTTTCCTTGTGTTAATTTTTAGTTTCTTAGCATTGTGGTCAGAAAATATGCATGGTATGACTTGCATCTTTTTGAATTTGTTGTGACTGGGTTGGGTGCCTAATATGTGATCCATTGGAGACTGTTTCATGTGCCCTTGAAAAGAATGTGTATTCTGTTTTAGGATGGAATGTTCTGTATACATCTGTTAGATCCATCTGGTCTAATGTATCACTCAAAGCCATTGATTGTTTCTTTGTCGATTTTCTCTTCAGATGATTTATCCATTGATGTGAGCGTGGTATTGAAGTCCCCTACTATTATTGTATTACTACCTATTACTTTATGTTTGTAATAGCTACTTTATGTATTTGGGTGCTCCATGTTGGGTACATAAATATTTACAATTGATATATCCAATTGTAAATTGGATTTGTCCCCTTTATTATTATATAGTGCCCTTCTTTGTCTCTGTCTCTTGTTACTTTGTTTTAAAGTCTGTTTTGTCTCCTATAAGTATGGCTACCCTGGGTTGCTTTTCACATACAGTTACATGATAAACATTTCTCCATAGCTTTACTTTCTATCTGCAGGTGTCTTTACATCTGAAATGAGTGTCTTGTTGGCAGCATATAGATGGACTTGTGTTTTTTTATCCATCCCTTCACCCTGGGTCTTTTGATTGGAGCATTTAGTTCATTTACATTCAAAGTAATTATTAATAGGTATGTACTTAATGCCATTTTGTTATTTGTTTTATGGTTACTTTTGTAGTTTTTCTCTGTTTCTTATCTTGTACTCTTCAGTCATGGTTTGGTGGCTTTCTTTGGTGACTGACTTGGATTCCTTTCTCTCTTTGTCTCTTTTCTTGTTGTTTTATTTGTTGTTAGTTTGCAGCTCTTATTACTAGTTTTTGCTTTGTGATTACCATTAGGTTTGTACATAATATATATGTAGCCATTTATATTAAGTTGATGGTTGCTTAAGTTTGAACCCATTATTTTTTAACTTCTCTCCCCCCCACATTTTAGGTATTCGATGTCATACTTTACATCCTTTTATTTTGTGAATCCTTGACTGGTTTTTGTAGATATACTTATTTTTACTGCTTTTGTGCATCCTACTATTCTTACTACTATTTATGGTCTTTCGTTTTCACACAGAATCGCCTTTAAACGTTTCTTATGGAGCTGGTTTAGTGGTGAATTCCTTTAACTTTTGTTTGTCTGGGAAGCTTGATCTCCTTCTATTCTGAATGATAACTTTACTGGATAAAGTATTCTTGGCTGTAGGTTTTTCATTTTCAGCACTTTGAGTATATCATATTACCGCTCCCTTCTGGCCTGAAATTTCTACTGAAAAATCAGCTGATAGCTTCATGGGGTTTCCCTTGTATGTAACTGCTTTCTTTTCTCTGGCTGCTTTAAAACTTTCCTCTTATTCATTACTTTTGGCCATTTTATTTTATTTATTTTTAAAGGTGTATTCTATTAGAGAGAGCAAGGAAAGGCAAAAGAGAGAGGGAGAGACACAGAGAGGGAGAGAGAAAATCCCAAGCAGGCTCTGAGTGGTCAGCACAAAGCCAGATGCAAGGCTTGATCTCATGAGCTGTGAGATCACAACCTGAACCAAGATCAGGCATCTTGGTTGGACACTCAACCAAACCAGCCACCCATGCATCCCTAGTTTTGGCCATTTTGATCACTGTGTCTTGGTGTGGACCTTCTTGGGTTTGTTTTTTTGGGGTGCTCCCTGTGCCTCCTGGATCTGGATTTCTGTTTTATTCTCTAGATTCAGGAAGTTTTCAGATAAGAGAACTTCAAATAAATTTTCCACCCTCTTTTCTCTTCTCCTTCTGAAATCCCTATAGTGCAAATGTCATTATTCTTGATGGCGTCCCTGATTTCCCTAAGTCTTATTTTCTTGATTTTTTTCTTTGTTCTGCTTGTTTGCTTTCCATTATTCTTTCTGCCAGGTTGCTGGCCTGTTCTGCTTCGCCTACTCTATGTTAATTCCCACTAGTGTATTATTAATTTCAGCTATCGAGTTCTTTATCTCTGATTGGTTCTGTATGTTTTGTCTCTCTTTGTCAAGGCTGTCCCTGAGGTCCTCCACTCTTAAGTCTAGTGAGTATCTTTATGACGCTTACTTTAAATTCCCTGTTAGGCATATTACTTACCTCCATTTCATTTAGCTCTCTTGCTGTGCTTTTGTCCTTTTTTTTCCTTTTTCTTTTTCATTTGGTACATATTCCTCTGTGTCCTCATTTTGCCCAATTCTCTGTGTCTGTTTCTATGTCAGCTAGGAAAGTCTTTTCTAGGAAAGTCAGCTTTGTCTTCTGCCCTTACAAGTAGTGGCCTTGTCGAGAAGAGGTCCCGTAGTGTCCTGCAGTGCAGTGTCTCCTATTCTCCTGACCTTGGCACTTCAGGGGTGTCTCCTGTTTGTGTTGCATGTGCACACAATGTTGTGGCTGAGCCACTTTTTCCTTCAGTCATCTGCAATGGTTCTCTTTGCCCATTGTGGGCAGGTTTTGGCCCCTGTGTTGTTAGTGGGCCAGTGTGGTGCAACCTTGGGCTTAAGTTGAGTCAGACCAAGTATTTGCCAGAGATACAATAGCACTGAATTGCTGGGTGCTTTCCCGGTCTTGTCCCCTGAGAAGTATTTGTTGTTGAACAGGGCCTGCAGTTCAACAGGACAGCCTCCACCGCTGGGGCTGTATTCAGACTAGTGCGTGTGGTTATCTTCTCTTCCATGGGCGGGAGTCACTTTGGAGTGGTGCTGGCCCCTTTCAGAGCCGCTTGCACACTGGCACAGCTTTGGACAAGCTCCAGACGAGAGTGAAGTGGAGGGGATTGATCTGCAGGAGAACACGGTGGAGGGGCACATGGTGCCCGTTAGGTCTGCGCTGGTCTCGTGTGGGAAGGGATCGAGGCAGGCCAGGTGGAGGGAGTGGATCTGCAGAAGTGCAGGGTGGGGGCTGGGGTGGAGCAGGAGGTGGGCTTTGTGCTGTCAGCAAGCCTTCGGTGGGTCTGCTGCAGGAGACATGTTCCAGCCCGGCTGGAGGGAGTGTGTCCACAGGAAAACACTGGGTTTGAGCATGGTGTTAGCAAGTTAGGTAGCGATGTGTTGACACTATGCTAATGCTCACAGGTGTCCATGTATCTAGCTGGGATGCAGGGGAGAGAAATGTCACCTGCCAGCTCCTTTGTGCCTGGAGAAGTCTCCCAAAGATCCCTGCTCCTCCAGCTCATGCTCTGAGATTAGTAAACAAATCTCTCTCATATGCCCAGGAATTTGTCAAAGTACTGCCTCTATGCTGTATCTCAATGGGGTTGTTTGCTGTTCTGTCTTTGTAAGGGCGGTGATTCCACCCTGTGTTCTTCTAGAGCCCACCCTACTGGTCTTTAAAGTTCTGAATGTTAACCCCTGCTGATTGTAAGAACTCAACAAATTTTGCCTCTTGGTGTTCAAAGCCAAAAATAGGGATTCATCTTTCCCATGCAGGCTCCTTGGTATGAGAATGTTTCTCTCCCCTCGCAACACCCGTGGTGTCCCTCCCTCCCGTTGAGAGTCCTGTGGGTCTGTTTAGCTCCTGACCTTGTCTCTGCCCTTCCTACCCTCTTCAATATTGCCTCTTCTCTGCACTTGGCTGTGGAGAGTCTGTTCTGTGAGCCTTCAGGTCCTTTTTTGGGTTATGTACACAGATGTGGGTGTGTCCAGGGGACGGGGTGATCTGAGGGTGCTCCTACTCCACCGTCTTCCCCGGAAGTTCATTCCTGGAACTGTTTTCGAAGGTCAGATTGGGTCTTCCCTGACTCTGTGCATTCAGTCCCTCCAACAGGCAAGACCATGCTTGAGAAGTGAGGCTCGACTCAGGTCTGTTTGCGACAGCTATCTAAAGGTGTGAATCAGATCAGATTCAAAGTGTACATTCAAGAAATACTGACTCAAGTTTAGCTTGATAAACCTCAAACCTGAGAGGTATACTGCTTCACTTCTATAGAGTAATTCTCGGGGACCCCACGAGATCACTTATTAGAGTGTAAATGTTCACTTGTCATTGGATTACAGCATTAGAAATAAATTATTTTGCTTTGCAACAATTAAACCGGTAGTTCTATTGAAGTCTTTTGTCAGATGTTCGTTTTAGAGACATTCTTTTGGTGGGGGAAGCAAACCGACGGATAGATTCTAACCAAATGGATGGATTCAACACTTGCACGTTGGACCATTGCCTGGCCAAGGTCTCCTGGTAAGTTGATGTATGTGTGTAGGATGATGTTTAGAAATGACAAAGATAAACTAATAAGAAATGAATGAAGTGAATAATGCCTACTTCTTTATTGCTATTTTAATTTTGCTCTTGTATTTTGTAAATCCTCATTAACAACGTTTAACCTCTTTCTCTGACCTGTAGGTCGACTCCACATAGGGAAAGAACTTTGCTCCTCTGCTTTTTCCTACCTCACAGGAAGTGAGGAATTTCCCTTCCTGGAAATGTTCGCCATTCAGTAAGCATATATTAATTAATTAGTTAATTAATTAAATATAATTTATTGTCAAGTTGGCTTCCATACAACACTCAGTCTTCATTCCAACAAGCGCCCTCCTCAATGCCCATCACCCACTTTCCCCTCTCCCCCACCCCACTCAACCCTCAGTTTGTTCTCTGTATTTAAGAGTCTCATGGTTTGCCTCTTTCCCTCTCTGTAACTTTTTTTTCCCCCTTTCCTTCCCCCATGGTCTTCTGTTAAGTTTCTCAAGATCCACATATGACTGAAAACATATGATATCTGTCTTTCTTTGACTGACTTATTTCACTTAGCATAATACCCTCCAATTCCATCCACACTGCTACGAATGGCAGGATTTTATTCTTTCTCACTGCCAAGTAGTATTCCATCATATACATAAACCATATCTTCTTTATCCATTTATCAGTTGATGAACACTTAGGCTCTTTCCATAATTTGGACATTGTTGAAAGTGCTGCTATAAACATTGGGGTATATGTGCCCCTATGCATCAGCACTCCTATATCTCTTGGGTAAATTCCTAGCAGTGCTATTGCTGGGTCATAGGGTAGTTCTATTTTTTAATTTTTTGAGGAAACTACACACTGTTTTCCAGAGCAGTTGCACCAGTTTGCATGCCCACCAACAGTGCAAGAGGGTTCCTATTTCTCCACATCCTCACCAGCATCTATAGTCCCCTGATATGTTCGTTTTAGCCAGTCTGATTGGCATGAGGTGATGTATCAGTGTGGCTTTGGTTTGTATTTCCCTGATGATGAGTGATGTTGAGCATCATTTCATGTGTCTGTTGGCCATCTGGATGTCTTCTTTGGGAAGTGTCTATTCATGTCTTCAGTGGATTATTTGTTTTTTGGGTGTGGAGTTTGGTGAGTTCTTTATAGATTTGGATACTAGCCCTTTATCCAATATGTCATTTGCAAACATCTTTTCCCATTTCTTTGGTTGCCTTTTAGTTTTGTTGATTGTTTCCATTGCAGTGCAGATGCTTTTTATCCTGATGAGGTCCCAATAGCTCATTTTTGCTTTCAATTACTTGCCTTTGGAGATGTGTTGAGTAGAAATTGCTGCAGTTGAGGTCAAAGAGGTTGTTGCCTGCCTTGTCCTCTAGGGTTTTGATGGTTTTCTGTCTCACATTCAGGTCTTTCATCCATTTTGAGTTTATTTTTGTGTATGGTAAGAAAGTGGCCTAGTTTCATTCTTCTGCATGTTGCTGTCCAGTTCTCCCAGCACCATTTGTTAAAGAGACTGTCTTTTTTCCATTGGATACTCTTTCCTGCTTTAAAGAAAGTTGGGATAGAAGGAACATACTTAAACATCATAAAAGCCATATATGAAAAGCTAATATCATCCTCAGTGGGGAAAAACTGAGAGCCTTCCCCCTGAGATCAGGAACACAACAGGGATGTCCACTCTCACCACTGTTATTTAACACAGTGTTGAAAGTCCCAGCCTCAACAATCAGACAACAAGATGAAATAAAAGGCATCGAAATTGACAAAGAAGTCAAACTTTCACTTTTCACAGACAACATGATACTCTATATGGAAAGCCTGACAGATTCCACCAAAAGTCTGCTAGAATTGATACATGAATTCATTAAAGTCGCAGGGTACAAAATCAATGTACAGAAATCATTTGCATTTTTTTATACACCAATAATGATCAACAGAAAGAGAAAGAAAGAAACTGATCCCATGTACAATTGCATCAACCATAAAATACCTAGGAATAAACCTAACCAAAGTTGTAAAAGATCTGTATGCTGAAAACTATAGAAAGCTTATGAAGGATATTGAAGAAGACACAAAGAAATGGAAAAACATCCCATGCTCATGGATTGGAAGAATAAATATCGTTAAAATGTCAGTAGTACACAAAGCAATCTACACGTTCAATGCAATCCCAAGTAAAATTGCACCAGCATTCTTCTCAAAGCTAGAGCAAACAACCCTAAAATTGGTATGGAACCACAAAAGACCCCGAATAGCCAAAGTATTATTAAAGAAGAAAACTAAAATGGGAGGCATCACAATCCCAGATTTTAGCCTCTACTACAAAGCTGTAATCATCAACACGGTATGGTATTGGCACAAAAACAGACACATAGACCAACGGAATAGAATAGAGAACCCAGAAATGGACCCACAAATGTATGGCCAACTAATCTTTGACAAAGCATCTATTAATTTAAAAATAACTGTGTATATAACAGAAGACAAGACAAGGGAGGGGTAGAGGACAGAAAACATCAAATACTTGGAATAAAATGAAGATTCCACTAAAGATATTTGGAGTGTGTTGATACTCAAAGCGTAGAAAGTGATGAGCAATGAATTGTGCATTATACTCCTATATGACTGAGTTAAAATTTGATATTTGTGTGTAGGAAATGAATAACACATTGTATCTCCCTACCTTTGTCATTTTTGATTTATGGCTTGTTGCTGGTAGAGGCTTATTTTTCACAGAAGCATAAACTGTTAAGAGATATTTCAGTTTTCTCAGAAAATTGGCTCGTTCATTTTCCCCATTAAACAATGTTGGCAAATGAGGCTCAAGGAATTTCTGACCTGCTGGACGTACTGGCGGGTTACACGACATCTAGGACCAGGACCCTGTTCCCTGATGCTGCAGCCACCATGCTTTGCAACACATTGCATAGCTTCTCTGGAGGGAATCACTCGTGCTTATGATCTGTAGTTTTCCCAAACTTCATTCTCATCCCAGGCCTCTTCTTTGAGTTTTAATTTCATAATGAGGAGTAACTGGTCATGTTCTGATTAAAGAAATGCACCCAATTTATTCTTTTCTTCCATGGAAGTTTTTTAATCATGTTGTCCTACACTATGTAATATAATAACATGATGTTATTTGCTAGTATTAAATGCCAACCCTTGATTTTAGGTAACAATTAGAAATCAGGTTTGTGTTTGAGTATTTGTGTGACTGGATTTATGTGTATGTATAAATGTATATTAATATTTCAGGTTGTAACCAGTGGCAACTAATCAATTTCTAGATAACAAGATTTTTTTGCACATGCAACTTAATGTAACTTTGTATCCATGGTCAATATATTTATATAAATAGAATGTTACGAACAGATGGCAACACATATATATGTACACACACACACACACACACACACACACACACACACACACACACACGGAGGCTTAGATTTTGCTCATTATTGACAAATAAGAAAATTAAAACATTTAGACCTACATGTTTCAGGTAATGAGTTCAGAATGCAGAAGCTGAAGTTGGTCGAGACCATAAAAAATGAGGAAGTAAAAAAATTAACAGAAAGCATTTCAGCCAGGAGTTAACTAAATCATCAAGAAAAGTGAGTCCTACAACAGCAATCCAAAATTTAAAATGAATGTAAATTCTCTCTTTCTTTTCAGATTCCCGGAATCACTTAATTATTTTAATATTCACTCCAGTGCTTTTATCTGAGATCTGATTTGATTATTTATAGCTGCTTATGACAGTGTTTCCCAAACTTGGACCATTCCATCATTCTTGCCAAGATTTTGTCATATCTTCTCTAATATTTACATTAATACTGTCGTATGGGTCAACTCACTTTTTTTTTCAATGAAATACAAGTAATAATAAATCCAGTATATTTATTTGGCTAAATGAAGTCAGCTCCTCAAGGAGAAGTCTGTAACTGTTCATTCTGTGTGTTCACATAGCCACTGCAGACTGACTCACCCTGTCTTTCCACCTTCTTGGTGAACCTGGTGCTGCATGTGATGAAGCCCCGAGCAGTCCTTGGTCCTAGCTTTTTCTCAGCTTCTTTGCACTGGGGATGCCAGTGGCTTAAAGGTAGATACCAAGTGTGAACTTGTATGACCCCTGTTGTAGTCAGTGATGGACCACTACCTACGCTTTTAGAGTTGGGTGCTTAGGATTAATTCCTAGCCAAAATCTTGTTAAATTTTTTTCAACAAACTTTTGCCTTATATTGTTTGAAATACATATTGTTTGAAATACATATTGTTTGAAATACATATTGTCCTACAAAACGGTGGAAGCGTGTGTGAGTGTATGTGTTTAATTCATTACCTGCTACTGTTATCTAGTTTGAGAGGGTACTGATGAAAATTTTTATAGAATATTCCATGCATTTTTGGGGACCCTGGGTGGCTCAGTTGGTTGAGCGTCTGACTCCTTATTTGGGGTCAGGTTATGATCTCACAATTCGTGAGATCAAACCTCGTGTTGGGCTCCCTGCTGATATCACAGAGCCTGCTTGGGATTCTCTCTCTCTCTCTCTCTCTCTCTCTCTCTCTCTGCCCCTCCTCCCCTGTCACATGCTTATGTATGTGTACTCTCTCTCAAATAATTTTTTATAAAGAATATTCCAGGCATTTTTTTGAAAGTTCAAAATATTTCTAGAGGGTTCTTGAGACGCATTCACCGGGTAAAGAATCCAGCTAATCATAGGTTGAATGTTGTAATCATTGTGTTCTTGTCTCTGCATATAATATAGATCATTTACTTGTGCAGGTAAATTAGAGTGTTCATATGAACAAATATATATGCAGGATACGATTGCTCAGACAGCCAGGAGTAGTTGTGGGTCCCCAGCTTGATGAAGATTAGATCTAGGAAGATATTCTACATCAACATCCACTACTAAGCATGCTTGGTTTGTTACCGACATCCATTCCTATATAAAGTTGAGTAAAAATGTTTAGTGGGCAACCATGGTTAATTTTTACTGCTTAGTTAAGTATTTTCTTTTAAAGTTTGTATTTTAAGAATGCATCATCGTAGGGCCTTAACACTAAGGCTTCCTTGCTGAAGCAGTGGTCTGGTATGTACGTTCCCAGCCTGGCAGCCCTCCTTGGGGATTCTCACCCAGGCTCTGCCCTCTCTAGGTCCTTCCTCAGTGAATGGATGGTAGCACCTGGAAGGTTCTGTGAATCAGGTCTGAAGATAGCATATGTCATTTCTGCCCCAGCCCACTGGCCAGAGCGCAGTTGTGGCCACACCTAACTGCAGAGTAAGCTAGGAAATGAAGTCGAGTGTGTGCCCAAGAAGGAAGGGGAAAGGGTTTGGTGAACAAGTAACCAGACAGCCACAGGAATAGATCCCCAGGAGGTGCAAGCGTGAACTTTATTCCCACCTAGTCTTCTACCTGTTGAAAATCTTACTTTTATGAAAGCACTGATCCATTATGAGCTCCAAACAAAAATGTTAGATTTTATATCAGTTTGTAAGTTACGTAATGGCCAACATTTTTAAAATAATTCAGTAAATGGGGGAAATTCAGTATCCATTCTAATCTGCGTCCTTCATGTATACTGCAAGTCTTTTTGGCCGAAGTTGAAATATATTGACAGTTGTTATGTAATCAATTCCCAGAACTTTTTGGTCTTGCAAAACTGAAATTCTACACCCATTAAACAACTCCCCATTTTACCTTCCACCCAGCCTTTGCCAACTAACACTTGACTTTGTTTCTATAAACTTGATTGCTCTAGGCACCTCATGTAAGTGGGATCATGCAGTATTTGTCTTTTCGTGACTGACTTATTTCACTGAGCATAATGCCCTCAAGATCCGTCCATATTACAGCATGCATCAGAATCCCTTCCTTTTTAAGGCTGAATAACATTCCATTGTATGTTTGTTCCAGATTTTCTTTACCTATTTGTCTGCCAATGGACATTTATTTGCATTGCTTCCATCATTTGGCTTTTGTGAATAATGCTGCTGTGAAAATCAGCGTGGTACAAATATCTCTTTGAGGCACTGTTTTCAATTCTTTTAGATTTATATCCAGAAGTGGAATTGCTGGATCATATGGCAATTCTGTTTTTAATTTTTTAAGAAACCACCATAATGTTTTTTCCTGAAGGCTGCACCATTTTACATTGTCCCCAACTGCACAAGGATTTCAGTTTCTCCATATCCTCATCAACACTTTTTTATTTCTATTTTGTTTCTTAGTAGCCTTCCTAATGGATGTGAGGTGATATCTCTTTTGAGTTTTGATTTACATTTTGCTAATGATAAGTGACACTGAGTGTCTTTTCATTTTTTTGTTGACCATTTGTGTATCTGCGGGGAAATATGGAGGTCCTTGGTGTATTTTTTCATTATTAGTTTTGTTGTTGTGGAAGTGTAGGTGCTTTATATTTTAGATAGTGACCTCTTATAAAATGTATGATTTACAAATATTTTTCTTCCATGCTGTAGGCTGTCTTTTCAATATGTTGTGTCCTTCGATGCACACAAGTTTTTAACTTGATGGCCTATTTATCAGTTTTTACTTGCGTTCCTTATGCTTTTGGTATTATACCTGCCAACCCAGTGGGATGAAGCTTTTTTTTCTCCCTAGAGTTTTATAGTTTAAAGTCTTACTTTCAGATCTTTGATCCATTTTAAGTTCAGTTTTGTATTTCTTTTTCACTTGTTAACATTTAATGAGCCTCTCTCCATGTGGCTTCAAGCTACCAGGACGCCGCCCTCCTCCCCTCCAAATGCTCCAGCTCTTCTACTGAAGAATTTGGCCTTCACGATGACAGGCTCTTTGGGAAGCTCTCCCTTCCCCAAAACTTCATAGTAGCCCGATTGCACCACATCGACAAGAGGAACAGCTCTGGTCTTCTTTCTGGCAGCATTTGCCTGTGTCTGCTCGCTGACCAAGGTCCACAGTTTATGAAGGTTGACAGTTGGGCAGAAGCTCTGATTCCTCCTAAGAGGTAATGCCTCATACCAACTTTTCCAGTGTAACCCAGGTGATATTTGTCAAAGGTGACCCTGTAGTGATGCATTACCCTGGCCACCTGGGTGCTTCTGGTGTTTGCTGATGGGTGGCCATGGCCATGGCTTGCATGGCCTGGAAGTTTCCAGGTCTTCCACAGTCTGGATGACAGCCCAAATGCAAGAGCCATTTTTGTGTGGTTTGTAAGGATCCAACTTTATGTTTTTGCTTGTGAATATCCAGTGTTCTCAATACCATTTGTTGAGGAGACAGTCCTTTCCCCATTGAATGGTCTCAGAACCTTTATTGAAAGCCATTTGACCCTGAATCTGAGGGTTTATTTCTGGGATGTATGTTCCACTCCATTGGTCTATATGTCTGTCTTTATGCCAGTACCATACTTTTTTGATTACTGTGCTTTGTAGGGAGTTTTGAAATCAGAAAGTGTGAGACCTCAAGTTTGTTCTTTTTTGGCATTGCTCTATTAGTTAGCTAGGGCTACCATAACAAAATACCACGAACTGGGTGGCTTAAACAGCAGACTTTTATTTGTAGTTCTGAAGGCTAAAAGTTTAAGATCAAGGTGTGTGCAGGTTTGGTTTCTTAAGTCTCCTCTCTTCTTGGCTTTCAGATGATCTTCTTGCTCTTTTCTCACACGGCCTTTCCTCTCTGTGTGCACATCTCTGGTGTCTCTGTATGTACCCAGATTTCCTCTTACAAGGACATTGGTCAGATTGGATTAGAGCCTACCCAGAGGTCTCATTTTAACTTACCTCTTTAATGGTCCTGTCTCCAAATGTAGTTATTTTCTGAGCTATATGGAAGGGGTGTTGGTGGGGAGGGTAGAGCTTTAACATGAATTTGGGGGGCACATAATTCAACAGATAACAATTACTTTGACTATTTGGGACCCCTTGAGATTCCAGATGAATTTTAGGGTGGATTCTTCTATTTCTGCAGAAAATACTTTTAGGCTTTTGATAGGGGTTGCATTAAATCTGTAGATCACTTTGAACGGTATTGCCATCCTAACAATACTGAGCTTTCCAATCCAGGAACACACGATATCTTTCCATTGATTCGTGTCTTTTTAAACATTTCTTTTGGCAGTATTTTGTAGTTTTCAGTGTATAAGTCTTTCACTTCCTTGGTTAAATATATTCCTAAGTATTTTCATTCTTTTTGATGCTATCATAAGTGGGATTATCTTCATAATTTTATTTTTGGATTGTTTGTTTTTAGTGTATAGAAACAACCGATTTTTGTGTCTGATATTATTGTATCCTGCAATTCTGCTGAATTTGTTTATTCTACCAGGATTGTTTTGTGGTTTCCCTCCCCCCATCAGATCTTTAGGGTTTTGTCTCTATAATATCATGTCATCCAGAAACACAGATAATTTAACTTCTTCCTTTCTAATTTGGGTGCCTTTTGTTTCTGTTTCTTGTCTAATTGCTTTTGGCCAAGACTTCTAGTACTATGTTGAATAGAAGTGATAAAAGTTAGCATCTCTGTTTTGTTTCAGATCTTAAAGGAAAAACTTTTGCATTTTTCTTCACCTTTGGATGGGATATTAGCTGTGGGCTTTTAATAGATGGCCTTGATTATGTTGAAGTAATTTCCTTCTGTTCCTGGTTCTTTTTTTTTAATTTTTTAAATATTTTACTTATTTTTGAGAGAGAGATAGAGCGAGTGGGAGGGGGCAGAAAGAGAGGGAGACACAGAATCTGAGGCAGGCTCCAGGTTATGAGCTGTCAGCACAGAGCCCAATGTGGGGCTCAAACTCACAAGCAGTGAGATCATGACCTGAGCCAAAGTTGGACTCCTCTCAACTGACTGAGCCACCCAGGTGCCCCTGTTCCTAGTTCTTTTTTACATTTTTTTTGTTAGAAACCATACTTATTTTGTCTAATGCATTTTCTGCATCAGTTGAAGTGATCATGTCCCCCCGCCCTGCACCCCTCCTTCATTCTGTCAATGTGGTATATTGACACTGGTTTTTCATCTGTTGAATCACCGTTTCTTTCCAGGAATAAACCTCACTTGATCATGGTGTAGAATCCTTTCAATGTGCTGTTGAGTTTTTGTTGCTGGTATTTTGTTGAGTATTTTTGCACTGATGTCAACTCATACAGTCTTTCACCTTTTGATATGATATTATAATAGGTGTTTTGTAGATAGTCTCTATGATATTAAATTTTTTTACATTTTAATTAATTAATTAATTTTTAGTTTACATCCAAGTTAGCATATAGTGCAACAATGATTTCAGGAGTAGATTCCTTAATGTCCCTTACCCATTTAGCCCACCCTCCACAACCCCTCTAGCAACCCTCTGTTTGTCCTTAAATATAGATTTAAGAGTCTCTTATGTTTTGTCCCACTCCCTGTTATTATATTATTTTATTTTTATATTATTTTTCTTCCCTTCCCTCATGTTCATCTATTTTGTATCTTAAAATCCTCATGAGTGAAGTCATATGATATTTGTCTTTCTCTGACTAATTTTGCTAAGCATAGTACCCTCTAGTTCCATTCATGCAGTTGCAAATGGCAAGGTTTCATTCTTTTTGATTGCCAAGTAATACTCCATTGTGTGCGTACCCCATATCTTCTTTATCCATTCATCCATCAATGGGCATTTGGGCTCTTTCCGTACTTTGGCTGTTGTCGAGAGCGCTTCTATAAACATTGGAGTGCACGTACTCACATGCACACCTGTATCCCTTGGATAAATACCTAATAGTGCAATTGCTGGGTCATAGGGTAGTTCTACTTTTAACTTTTTGAGGAACCTCCATACTGTTTTCCAGAGTGGCTGCACCAGTTTGCATTCCCACCAGCAGTGCAAACGAGATCCTCTTTCTCTGCATCCTCACCAACATCTGTTGTTGCCTGAGTTGTTAATGTTGGCTATTCTGACAGGTGTGAGGTGGTATCTCAGTGTGGTTCTGATTTGTATTTCCCTGATGATGAGTGATGTCGAGCATTTTTTCATGTGTCAGTTGGCCATCTGGATATCTTCTTTGGAGAAGTGTCTATTCATGTCTTTTGCCCATTTCTTCACTGGATTATTTGTTTTTTGCGTATTGAGTTTCATAAAGAAAGTTTTTAATTAAACAAAGTTTGCTGAGTTTTTACCATGAATGGGGTTTGGATTTTATCAAGTGCCCTTTGTTGTATTTGTTGAAATGCATGTTTTTCTCCTTTATCCTGTTACTATAGTCAAGTACATTGACAGAATTTCGAAATGTTAAACCAACTTTGCATTCCTGGAGTCAATGCTATTTGGTCATATAATATCACCCTTTCTATCTAAAACTGCATTTTATGTACGTATGTACTTTTTGGGTTTTTTCATCTACATTTACTGGAGAAATTGGTCTAGATTTATCTTTATTGGGTTTTAGATGTATATTATCCTGGCCACTTAAAATGAATCGTGATACTTCAGTCATTCTTTATTCTTGGAAGGAGTTTTTGTAAGATTGGTTAGTCTTTCCTTAAATATTTGAAAGAATTTTGGGGTGAAGTTATTACCCCTGGTCTCAAGTTTTCTCTCCTGGGTAGTTTTCAGTTTCAGATTCAGTTTTCCGAAAGATCTTGAGCTATTAAAATTTTTTTCTATTTCTTGTTCAGCTATGTAAGATGTATTATTTTCTGAAAGAATCTGACCATTTCATCAAAGTTGACAAATTTATTGTCCTAAAGATCTTTCTAATACTCACTCATCCCTTAAAGTATATTATACTAATCTCACCTGTTTCATTTGTGATAATGCTACTTTTTGTTTTCTCCGTTTAAAAGATTCTGCCTTCTTCGAGGTTTGTCATTGTGCTAACCTTTTCAAAAAACCAGCTCTGGTGTTGTTCATTTTGTCTGTTTTGTTTGCTTTCTACTGTTATTACCTTTATTCTTCACTGTATCTTCTCATGTTTTTGTGATTTACATTGGTGTTCTTTCTCTGGCTTTTTAAAATGGGTTTGTAACTGTCCAATTTTTAAATATCTGCAATTAGAGGGGCACCTGGATGACTCATTCACCCAGCTGCAACTGTTGGTTTAGGCTCAGGTCATGGTCTCACGATTGGTGGGTTCAAGCCCCTGTATTGGGCTGTGTGCTGGTGGTGCAGAGCCTGCTTGGGATTCTCCCTCCTTCTCTCTCTGCCCCTCCCCTGCTTGTGCTCTGTCTCAAAATAAATAAATAAACATTTTTAAAAAATAGACAATTAGAGCTCTGTAGTTCTCTGTGAATGTTTGGAAAAAATGAGAACCAAAACTTTGTATAAATACCTTTATGTTTTCTTTTTTTTTGCCTTTTTAAAATAAAATTTATAGGCAACTTCTGTTTACCGTAAAGTCTAGTGAGCAACTGATTTTTAAAGTTTCTTCATTATTTATGTTTTTAACCCTTCCACCAAGGATCTCCTTACCTGCTGAAGTTTCATAACTTCTCACTTTGTCAATTTTTTCTCCTTTTTCTGTGCCGTTAGCTATTTCTAGGGTGAATTCCATGGGGTAAAATGCCTGAATGTGTTTCCATTGCCTGAGAGACTCCTCGGTGTAGGTAAAACCCTAGGAGAATATCTTGCCACAGCACAATTCTAACTATGATTCAGGTGACACGTAGATGATTTTCTCACATAGAACATCCCTGAAATAGTTTAGTTTTATGAAAAAGTGAAGAAAACCCTGTAACTTTAGAATTATTATAGGGAAAAAAATGTGGAAACTTTAAAAAATGGAGCCAGATTTTTGTAAAGTTTGTTGTATTTATTTTAAGAGAGAGAGTGAGTGCATGGGAGGGGCAGAGAGAGAGAAGAGGAGAGAGAGAATCTCAAGCAGGCTCCGCATCATCAGCACCGAGCCCAAAATGGGCTCAAACTCACAAACCATGGGATCGTAACCTGAGCCAAAGTCAAGAGACAGTCACTTAACCGCCTGGGCCACCCCCAGGTGCTGCAGATTTTTCATTTTAACTTAAAAGTTCTTAACATTGAATGCAGACTATATTTGAGAAGTGGTGTTTTATGAGACTTGCATACATTGTACTGACAGCAGGGTTCCATTTGCAAGCTGCCACCAAGGCAGGCCTGGAAGGTTTGGTTGGTTTTGTCGACAGAAGGCCTTGGTGCCTACAGACAGGAATTTACAGCCAAGATTACCACACGAAACCGAGTTCCCCAGGGCGATATCTACAGGAAGAAATCTACCTGCCTTTAGAGATAGAAAGGAGGGGAGTTTATCAGTCACGGCCTGGGCTCTGGTTTAGCTCCTCTGCGAGTGTATAACCACATGGGCTAGTATTTAAATTTTTACTGCCTGCATCCTTCTATGAATATCCTCAACCAGAGATGGTAAATTAAATGTGACCTTGCTAGGTGCCACTCCGGTGGATGGAAGAACCAAACATTATACGTGCCTGAAAGTACACTTTCAATGACCTATAGATTTATGAGTCCAGATGTGAACTGTCCCTTAGGTATTCAGCACTGTGCTCCCCTAACACTTTGCAATGACCTGTTTTAGTGATCTTTTTTTTCACCCCTCCATCTCACTCTCATCTATAGTGGATACCATCTTCATGCAGTGTGATCTCCTGGCCGTGGTTATTTATTCCAGGAATGGGTACAGGACCCAAGCCAGAGCAGGCCATCTCTTCCTTGGGCAATCTGAAATAAAGAGAAATCACTTCTAGTCACTTGACTGGTAATATAAAGACTCAGGATCCTTTGGTTGTTACATATTCAGAGAGAACAATGCAGAAAACCAGAGGGAGAGGAGACAAGAAAGAGAGTCCCAAAGGCTTTTGTGAGTGCCTGGGTTTAGAAATTTCAAGTTTAGCTGCATTCTCTACCTGCAAGTTCTGTGCCATACATTCTATCATTGAATCTCCCCCTCCCCCCACTACTTTTTATTTGTTTGTTTCGGCTGAAGTTATAGTTCATCCCAAAAGAGTTCAAACTAATACAGCAATAGAGCCTCCATCTCATTATTTTGTGTGTTCTCAGGGATTAGACATCTCTGTTTTGATGGAAGAAATATTCCAGATCTGACAGTCAAATGCTACAGCTTCATTTTTGTGTAAACACTCTGATTCATTCTCCTTACTTGAGTAGAATTGCCTAATAATGTATTTACATAAATTATGGCACCATTATCTAGTGGATTTCATAAATGCTTTTAGCTATTACACTATGAGGGAGAAGTTGAAGAATGAGAAAATACATTTCTTGAGGCAAAATAGAGTATGCCAACATCACCTATCACATTTACTATTCTGCAGGTAACGTTTGCTCTCTAGCTAAAATTACTCTTTTTCGTACGAACAGAAGATTGGTTGAGTGATAGCTCTTAATTCAAGAAGGAACAGTAAAATGGACTGAAAAGCTTTTCAGAAGTAAAATACTCTCCTAAAAATATTTTTGTGTTCTATAGAATGTTATTCATTTAATATTCACCTTTGAATATTGAAATTCCTTCTGACTCATTAAATACATTCTGTCACCAAATAGAAGAGAAGCGTTAAGAATTTAACAATTCATGAGGATCTATTTATAATTTCATGTTTCTGCTTTAGGGAAATAGTTATGTACAGGATGTTACAACAGAACTCTCCATGCCTCGGTTTCAACTCAGGTGCTGATTCTGTGAATATCAAGGTATGGAAAGGAGAGAAAGCAGGGCCTGCGAACTCTGTAAAAGAAATGTGAGGGCACCTGTTCCACAACCGTGTGTCTGTCTGACAGACGAAGGATCAGAGAACAGGGCCAGTAGCCCTTTGTGTGGAGCCTGGAGAAGCAAATTCTTTCGAGGTCTTTTGCCATCCCTGGATGGATGGAATATACTCTCTGGTAGAATGCTGCCTTCTTTACCCTGAGCCTGGTGAGAGAGACTTCCATAAGGAAATCAGAGACGGCTGCTATGTGTTCCCCCAAAGGTGTCTACAGCTTTTTTTTATTAAAATTTTTTTAAGATTATTTATTTATTTTGAGAGAGAGAGAGAGAGAGAGAGAACACAAGCAGGGTAGGAGCAGAGAGGAGAGACAGAATCCCAAACAGGCTCCACACCAGCAGCACAGAGCCCGATGCGAGACTCAGACCCATGAACCACGAGATCATGATCTCAGCCAAGATCAAGAGTCATACCCTTAGCTGACTGAGCCACCCAGGCGCCCCATAGGTGTCTACCTCTTAGTCTCTGGAACTAGAGAATATGTTACTGCATTTGGCAGACAGAACTTTGCAAAAGTGGTTAAGGGTTTTTGAGGTGGTGAAATTATGCCGGATGATCCAGGTGGGCCCAATGGCATCACAAGGATCCTTTTGAAAAGGAGGCAGGACGGTCAGCCAGAGGTGATAATGGAAGTAGAGGTCAGACTAGCGTGGCATAAGCCAAGGAATACAGATAGCTTCTAGAAGGTGGAAAAGGCAAGATATGGGTTCTCTGCTTCTTCAGAGCCCTTAGAAGTAATGCAGCCCTACTGGCCCCTTGATTTTTAGCTCAGTGAAACTGATCTCGAAAATCTCCTCTCCTGAGCTATAAAATAATAATCATTTCTGATAATTTGTGTCTGTGAAGTAGGAAACCAATACCCAGATTGCTGCTTTTGTGACAGAGCTGAGTGCTGCTGTTGAGATGCAGGTTGAGAGGCACAGACTCGGGGAGAAAAGATGGGTGAGAATTTTCTGTGCATCAGGTACAGACCTCACAGGAAACCTTGCTGCAAGAGGTTTTGGTGAGGCCCGTCCAGTACTGCCCTCTGTGGGAGCAGGGAGTCTCAACCCGAAGAGGCTGGAAGTAGGCCATAGACTTTCTGTTGTTAAGGAAGGAATTCCAAGTGACCATATGCGTCCGTCTGTGTCAAGGAAGCTGCAGCAGGTTTAGGCCCAGAGAACTCAAGGCCAACAGAGGACGGTTCCAAATCACGTGAAACCTTTTATAACCCTTTCCCCCAGCCTGTCAGTTCTGATAGAAGTGAAAGCCACTTATGGATAGATGGGGGGAGATAAGATGCGGCAATGTTCTCCGAGAAGCTGGCTACCATCTCTTTCCCTTTGCAGACTTGGAACTACAGTCGTACCAGCAACCTGGAAGAAAGTAGACGATTGGGCATTGAAGCAAATTCACAGCTTTATTATCTTGAACCATAATTCCTAAGTATCTCGTCAAGACATTTTAAGGGTATAACAGGACCGCAGGACCTTCCAGCATTTTCTGTTTCTCACAAATAAAGTATAAACACACAGGAGCCAAAATACAGTTACATCTTCTAAATCTTATGAAAGTGTTCAAACATGTGAAAAATTAGAAATAATAGTGTAATGAACCCCCCTGTTATGGATTGAATTATGTCCCCGTCCTCCCCCCCAGCCCCAGCCCCAGCCCCAGCCCCAAATTCATCTGTTGAAGCTGTAACCTTCAATGTGACTGTATTTAGAAATAGAGCTTTTTGGAGGTAGTTAAGGTGAAATGAGGTCATGAGGATAGAGTCCTATTCTGTTCGGATTGTAAGAAGATGAACAGAGAGATTTCTCGCCACACGCATGCACACGGGAAGGCCACGTGAGGACACAGAAGGTGACCACCTGCAAGGCAGGAAGAGGGCTTTCACGAGAAATCAGCCATGCTGGCACCTTCATCTCAGACTTCCAGCCTCCAGAACCGTGAGAGAATAAATAGCTGTTGTCAAAGCCACCTGTCTGTGGTATTTTGTTACGACAGCCCAAGCAGATGAATGCACTGTCCATCCATCCCCCACATTCAGTGAATGTCAGTATTACGTCCTGCTTCCTTCATCGGTTCCTCTACCTTGTTCCTCCTTTCCCCCTTTTCCTTTAAGGATTATTTTACATTAAAATTGGACACCATGTCATTCTTATTTCTAAATATATCCATCTATGTCTCTAAAGAACAAAGATGATGTACAGCCTAACCACTGGAGCATAGAGCATCACCATTCATTAGGAGCCAACTTCCCACACCTGCTAGGTATGCTGGACGTTGATTTGAGTTGCGGGCACGTGATTTGCTTTCACTGCCAAAATGAGAACAGAAGTAACATGTGCCAGTTAGCTATTACTGTGTAATAAACCACTCCAAAATTTAGTGGCTATAATGCAAGTATTATTTCTCATGATTCCAGGGGTTGGATGGGCATGGTTGTAGCTGGATGGCACAAGAGGCCTTCGGTTGGCATTACCTCTTTGCTACACGTGTTCTCTTATCTGTCAGCAGGCTAGCTCTGGATTCCTCATACAGTCGTCCCAGGGTTCCAGAGAACTCGAAAGCAGAGCATAAACTTCAATGCCCGAGCACTTTTCATTAAAGATGTTCATTAAAGTAAGTCACATGGGGGGTACCCTGGTGGCTCAGTCGGTTAAGCATCTGACTTCAGCTCAGGTCACGATCTCATGGTTTGTAGGTTCGAGCGCCACATAGGGCTCTGTGCTGACAGCTCAGAGCCTGACCTGCTTTGGATTCTGTCTCCCTCTTTCTCTGCTTCTCCCCCGATCATATACTCTCTCTCAAAAATAAATAAACATTTAAAAAATTTTTTTAAAATAAAGTGAGTCACATGGGCAAACCCAAATGCAGGGACCTGGAGAATGGACTCTGTCTCCTGACGGGAAGAACTACAAAGTTGTACTTCAAAGGAGTATGTACACAGGATGGGAAGAGTTTGTGGCCATTCTTGCAATCTACAGGTAATGTGAGGCTCTTCCTGAGGTAGGATTAACTGAGGGTTGTGATTTGAATGTAGTACATTTGGAAAGGCCAGATAACAAATTAACAGTTGGAAATTGGCGATGGAACAAAGCAAAACAGGATTAACAGGAAGGGAAAGAAGTAACAGTTTCTAATTGTTTATTGATGGCATACAGAAAAACAATGCATTTTTATGTGTTTGCTAAATTCACCTGACAATTATGGTAACTTTCTCGTAGCATCTTTAGGATTTTCTTTTTTTATGAATGTTTATTTTTGAGAGAGAGCATGTGTGTGCACCAGTGGGGGAGGGGCAGATAGGAGGGGACAGAGGATCTAAAGTGGGGTCTGTGCTGACAGCAGAGAGCCCACACGGAGCTCGAACTCACAAACTGTGGACGATTAACCAACTAAGCCAGCCAGGTGTCTCGATTTGTTAGGATTTTCTGTATGTGTGATCAGATTACCTGCAAATAAAGATAGTTTTAATTTTTTCTAATCTGTATGTGTTTTATTTCTTTTTCTTAACATCATTTCCAATTTAACAGAAAAGCATTTATTCTTTCACCATTAAATAGGAGTTAAGTATAGGGATTTTTTTGGATGCCTTTTAGTAACTCTAAGCTATTCTTTTTTTTTTTTTTTGAAAATTCAGTATAGGATAAATTTATTATGAGGGACTCATAATTGGAATCACAGGCATGCAAATTTAATTTCCACATTCACAGAACTATTCAACAAAATTGTCAGATTAGCCTGAACCTGCCTTGTGAAAATGAGATAAAGGTATACTTTGAGATGACATGGTATGTGTAAAGACCAGTGGCTTACTACGTATATTATGGGCCAATCCCATTTATTTTATTTCATTTTTATTCATTTTTAAAAATTTTAGTTAACATATTGTACAATAGTCATCACTTACATACAACACCCAGTGCTCAACACAAGTGCCCTCCTTAATACTTCTCTCCCATTTAGCCCATCCCCCACCCTCCTCCCTCCACCAAACTCCCAGTTTGTTCTCTATCATTAACAGTCTTTTATGGTTTGTTTCCCTTTCTTCTCTCCCCCCACCCTTTCCCGTGTTTTCATCTGTTTTGTTTCTTAAACTCCAAATATGAGTGAAATCATATATTTGTCTTTCTCTGATTGACTTATTTCACTTAGCATAATATGTTCTAGCTCCATCCACGTCATTGCAAATGGCAAGATTTCATTCATTTTGTTGGCTGAGTAATAGCCCATTGTGTATATATGCTACATCTTCTTTATCCATTCATCAGTTAATGGACATTTGGGCTCTCTCCTAGTCTGGCTATTGTGGATAATGCTGTAGTAAACATCAGGGTGCAGGTACCCCTTCAAATCTGTAGTATTGTATCTGTTGGGTACATACCTAACAGTCCAATTGCTGAATCACAGGGTAGTTCTGTTTTTAGTTTTTTGAAGAACCTCCATACTGTTCTCCAGAGTGGCTGCACCAGTTTACATTCCCACCACCAGTGCAAGAGGGTTCCCCTTTCTCTGCATCCTTGCCAACACCTGTTGTTTCTTATGTTGTTAATTTTAGCCATTCTGACAGGTATGAGATTATATCTCACTGTGGTTATTCCTTTCCATTATTAAAATGGAAATCATTTCTTCTTTCCTAGTATAATCATTTAGAGCTATAAATTTATCTTCAAGCTTCTGCATTACATGGATCCCCTAAATTTTTATTTTTGTTTTCAGTCTTTTTGAAATATTTTCTAATTTTCTTCATTTCTTTTTTGACCCATGTCGTGTTTGGAAATATGTTGGGAGATTTTCCAGATACGATTATTATAATTCATTCATGATTCAATTCCTTTGTCCTTAGCAAACATGCTTTGTCAGTCTTCGAGCCTTACCGATTTTTTGTTGTTTTGTTTAGCATGTGATCTCTCTTATTGAATGTTTGATGACCATGAGTAACAAAAGTACATTTTAATGCTGTTGGATAGAATGTTCTATAAATGTAAGTTAGCTGAGTTAGATTGACAGTGTTTTTAGGATAACTATATTCTTTTTTTTTAAATTTTTTTTAATGTTTATTTATTTTTGAGAGACACAGAGACAGAGCATGAGCAGGGGAAGGGCAGAGAGAGAGAGGGAGACGCAGAATCCAAAGCAGGCTCCAGGCTCCGAGCTGTCAGCACAGAGCCCGACGTGGGGCTCGAACTCACAGACCGTGAGATCATGACCTGAGCTGAAGTCGGCCGCTTAACCGACTGAGCCACCCAGGCGCCCCAGGATAACTATATTCTTATTGATTTCTCTCCACTTGTTCTATTGTTCAGAAAGGGATATTGAAATTACCAGTGATAATATTGAATTTCTCTACTTTCTGTTTTCTCATTTTGCTCTTCATGTATTTGAAACTATGTAATTCAGTATATAAACTTAGGACTGTTATGTCTGTTGAGGACTTGATAATTTTATTATAAAACATTTCTGTCTGACTATCATTAGTTTCTGTTCTATCATTAGTTTTTGACAATTCATTATGATGTGTTTGTTTTGGTTTTCCTTGTGTATATTTTTCTTGGATCTGTGTGTTTATTGTTTTTATCAAATTTGTAAAATCGGCTTCTCGGTCTGTTGATTTTAACTAAAGGCTGTACATTGTGATTCTGTGTTGTTGAGTGTTAGATTCTGCTGTCTTAAGGAGTACTGGAGTTTTTTTTCTAGAAGACAGTTAGATACATGTCGATTTGCTTGGTACTTGAGGGCTGGTATTTAATGTAGACTTCACTGTGTGTAGGGCTTGCATAATGTAGACTTCACTGTGAGCCTGGTTTACTTGCTACCATTTAATGATAACCCTCAGGACTCTAGTCTCGGTGGGTATTGAGGCCTGCCTGCCGTGCCTGGTTAAGACTCAAACATCTCTCGGTTCTATATAGGAGCTCTTATAAGGGCCTCTGGGTGGCTCAGTTGGTTAAGCATTTGACTCTTGATTTCAGCTCAGGTCACGATCTCGTGGTTCATGGGATTGAACCCCACGTCTGACTTGGCACTGACAGTGCAGAAGAGCCTGCTTGGGATTCTCTCTCTTCCCCTTCCCCCACTTGCATGCTCTCTCTATCTCAAAATAAATAAAACCTTTTTTTTTAAGAAAGGCTCTGCAAGTTTTTCAATTGGTCTTTCCTGACTTTGTGGAATTTCACCTTATGCATACATAACTTGGTGTTCATTATAGTGTGGGATGGATCCGCATGCCGATTCCTGGAGCTCTTTCTTTGTATGGTTCTCTCATCTCTGGTTCTTTTCTGCAAATACAACTGCATGGCTTTGCTGACTTCCAGTCTTCATGGGCTCAGTGACACTCCTATGCTCTGCTTGGGGTTCTCTGTTCTAGCATATTCTATAAAGTGCCTCCAAGCAGAAATATGGGGTGACTGTATCAGCATCTTGGATGTTTCTCTTCCTTTAGGGATTGTAGTCCTTTGCTGCATGTTCTATAATGTTCACAAACAGTTTCACATGTTTTGTCCCTTTCCCCACTTCTTTATGGGGGTGGACAAATCTGATCTATTACTCTAGTGAAGTGAAGCCCTCTCTACTCCATTAGGTTTTAAGACAACTTATAATGTTGTTTGTTAAGTCCCTCTAGAGGTAGCCAAGGTATATTCAACTGTTTCCTCAAAATATATTTTCTATTCATGAAATGCAAATTTGATCAACTCTTTAGAAAATTAGAAGAGCTAATTGTGATAAAGCCACAGCTCTTAAGGTAGAAACGGAGTTGTTAGCAGCTATTAAGCGTGTTTCTCAGTTAAAGAGACAAAACCGTATAATTAACACCATTAGATCGGTTGAAGAAGCATTGTTGTGCATCTCTGCAATTTTGTTCTCTTCTGAATTTGGCAGAACTTTTTTTTCATTGTCCATATACCTTGTAATAGTGTCATTGATTTTCATCATTTTTAAAAGGCTGAACTTGATTATATTTTGTAGAACTATTCTTGGTTTACACAGTTTTTAGAAACCCTTAGTTTTCTAGATCAATTTTTCTAATTTGAAGTGATACAGATTTCTTCTCTCTACTTTCTTTAGCTTTATTTAAAGACCCTAGGGGACATTGGTTTGGAATTAATTCATTTATTTAGAGAAGTCAAAGAACCTACTAGAATTCTATTTATTTTCATATTTAGTATAGAAATCCCGTTTTCATGGAGTTTGACAGTATTGGACCCCTCAGAAGTAAAAATATAAAAGACTAGGGTTTGTTTTTTTTTTTTTTGGACAAACAAGAAGAATCTTTAGAGTTAAAGGAGCCCATATCGTTCCAGATTTAAAAAACAAAAACAAAAACAAATACAAGCTGAAACAAAAGGCTTGAATGCACCAGATTCTACATTTACTGTCATATCTATTCCTGATATCTGATACCTAATAGAAATATCTTAATGAACTGACCATAATAGTAAACCCCTCCTTTTATACCACTGCCTCCTGTGTGGACACAATCATCTAGGAACGGTCAGAATCAGAACCAGAACCAGAACAAAAAAATTCAGCCAAGAGTCAGGTTTCACTCTGTCCAATTGCTCAGTTACCTAGCACGTGGCCCAGTACAGAAATATCTCTCTGGAAAAATTGTGGATGTGGCTTTTGGGGTATGAAATGAACCCAACTAATTTTCATAGGACGTGCACATAATTTTTAAGAAAACTATACTAGGAAAAGTACTTCCAGCTTGGACTAAAAAGGACAGAGACAGTTGAAAATGAGAACAGACCTCTAGCATTCCAACTTTCTGTGGCCAGGAAGATGCTTGAGGAACACTGTCTTTTGGAAACATGGGACATTTCTTATTAAAAAGGAAGGGCATTTTAGAAGGAGAAGATGAGCTCAGGGAGGGCACAAGAGTAATCATTCCCTGAGAGAAGATGGACCCATAAAAGCTGCTCTCAACGTTTTGGATTTGGGCAGCGTATCTGCATCTGGACCCGATATAGATCATGAGATCATGGGCTTTGAATCTGATGCCATAAATGAATCAGACTTCTGGGGGTTCAGGGATGTGGGTTTGTGCACTTCCCACTTAAGAAGATTTGAACTGGTTTTGGCTACAGTATGGACAGTGGTAGATTGCAAGAAATAGTCATAATGTTTTGAAGCTCTTCCCATCAAAAGACAGAGTCTATTTCTCTGTCTCTTGAATTTAAGCTTAATCATGTAAGTTGGTTTGGCCAGAAGAAATTAGCAAAAGTGACACAAGCAGAAGTTTAAAAGTTACTTTTGCTCTCTCTCTCTCTCTCAAAATAAATCAACATTAAAAAAAAAGGCTACTTGTTCTTGCTTCTCTTTGGAACGCTAACTGTCATGGAGAGAAGCATGGGCTAGCATATGGAGGAGCTGAGATCATGTGACCTAGACACAGGCTGTCCCAGCTGAGACCCCTGCCACACACATACCAGCCTGCCAACCACAAACATACGACTGAGGCCATGCCAGGCCACCTAGCCTCAGCTGTCCCAGCAGAGAACAGAGGAACTCCCCAGCAAACCCAGAGAATCATGAAAAATAATAATAGGCTATTAAGTTTTGGGTGATTTGTTTCATAGCAAAAGCTAACAAATGGAAGTATCCATGAAGGACAGTGAGCATAGGGATACATATGCTGCTCAAACAATAGGAACATGTGAGTAGAACCATTACTCTGAGACATCTTTTGTTTTGGTTTTATTTCTTTTTCCTCCTTGATCAGCATGATGTTGTATTCATACAAACCTTGGTTCAAGAAACAATCTCCATTATTGTAAATACTTAAAAAAAAAATTGTTAGTATAAGTTTTTCCACAATCATGAGGTAAGCCCCGAAAATAAGACTCGTAACATTAGTAAATATTTGCCTGTTTTCTCAACTCTTTTCTGCCTGGACAGAAATTATCACTGAAAGAAGCTAAATAGCGGTTAGTTAGAGATTAGTGATTGCTAATGGTTCTCCAGTATCTATTCTCTCATTCTTTCTTTTTTTTTAAATTTTTTTACTGTTTATTCAATTTTGAGACAGAGAGAGAGAGAGAGAGAGAGCATGAGTGGGGGAGAGGCAGAGAGAGAGGGAGACACAGAGTCCAAAGCCGGCTCCAGGCTCTGAGCTGTCAGCGCAAAGCCCTACGCGGGGCTTGAACTCACGGACCGCGAGATCATGACCTGAGCCAAAGTTGGATGCTCAACCGACTGAGCCTCCCAGGTGCCCCTCATTCTTTCTTTTAGTAGTTAAAACCTATATGTTTAGATGGGTCCACTTAGAAACCACATTTAGAAACTACATTTTCTGGCCTTTTCTGAAGGAAATTTACAACAAAACCAATGACACTTAAACTTCAGGATGCTTCCTTGCAAGAGCCAATTCCTAAGCCCAGGAGGGACCCTCTCAGTGTGTTCACCTGATCTTAAGTTTTCAGTGTTTGTTTGTTTTTGCCATAAGTTTTGGAAATTTGCAAGAGAAGATAGTGATCCCAATGGGTTAAGACTACGCTCCCTTTGCCTTCCAGCTTTTTCTTTATTACACTTTGTGTCGGCTGTGATGGAATGGGCACAGGAGTTTTGGGGGGACCTAGAGGAATAGGAGCTGGTATCCATTTACTTTCCGTTGAGTGCAGGATATTTGTGTGGTTTGCAGTCACTTCCTTGGAGAGTTGCATTACCATTAGTCGTCCCACGTGGGTGGGGCATGGAGGGGAAAGAAACTGATGTGTGCAGAGCCAGAAGCTAGACTGCGGAGAGGTCTCACAGTGATCCGGTTGCAGTCTGAGCTTTCAGTTTTCATTGATGCCTAGTCAAAACAGAAGTTCTTTCTCATCTGGAATATACTTATTCAAAGCATGCATTTATGAATATGCCACACATTTTTCCTACTTTAATGAGTGTATGAATGCCCGTGTTTGTGGGGCGTAAATCTTTAGCCGTTCTGCCAGTAGTATATGTCTATCTTCAGTTACATGTCTTATACATTTCAGGGTATCAGATGTTGCCCGATGTTGATGTTTACCAAGATCAGATTGGGAAGCTGGAAGAAACTTTTCTAAACTATCAATGGTAAAATAGAAATTTTGATAATCCATGTTAGAGGACATTATTTTTCTATTCTCACTATACAAAATGATAATTATAGAATATTAGAAGAAGTAATCAAAATATAGTGTCAAAAATATAGGAAAATAGTGTTGTAAAGGTTTGGCGGGATTAATACCATTATTTTCCTGGATTTTGTGATATTTGTGGAGATCGACAGCTTATTTAAAATATCTGTGAATTTTGTTCATTCTAAATAAGTACTAAAATGTTATGTCTTTTAAGTCTCAGACTATAAAACTCAAGGTGTTTCCCTGGGTGTATGATGAGTTTCTGGTCAGTAGGCTCGGAACAGAAGGGATATATGTGACATCATAGATGCGTTGTTTAAAACATGTTCTTTTCCCTCTTACCCTGAGCTGGACGTGTTGGTGCTGTGATGGTTAATTTTGTGTGTCAACTTAACAGGGCTATGGGGTGCCCAGCTATTTAGTTAAACATTATTCTGAGTATGTCTGCGAGGGTGTTTTTGGATGAGATTAATATTTCAATCAGTAGACTGAGTAAGGCAGATTCTTTTTCCCAGGGCGTGGTGGGTGGGGCTCATCCAATCCACTGAAGGCCTGAATAGAACAAAAAGGCAAGGCTGGAGAGACATAATTGTCTTCTGTCTTCGAGCTGGGACACAGCCTTGTCCTACCTTGGGACTCAGTCTTGGACCGGAACTTAGAGCATCAGCTCATCTGGTTGTCAGACCTTGGGACTCCGACTTGCCCATGTCTTCAGCTTCCTGACTGCACAGAACCTGGGACTTCTCAGCCTCTATAACCATGTGAGCCTTTTCCTTACAGAACCTCACCGTCTTTAAATGAGTTATAAAATAATGCTTTCATCCTTGAGGAGTTAATATTTTAAGGAGGGAGAAAAGATATTCATCATTATACTATAATTCCCCAAGTGGCAGTTTTAATAAGAGTAGTATTAATAATGGTTAATTCATTCGTAGAGGGAAATGGGCAGTGCTTCATGAAGCAAATAAAAAATAATACAAAATAAGATGGTTTTGAATGCATCAAATTGTTTCTGCCAGGATCCCATTGGAATCATTTTTCACACTGGGCTCATTCAGGTGGAACAGGGAAGGGGGATGGGAGCATGACCTCGGGGGCAGAGGGCTGCTCTTCGAGGTGTCCAAAATTGCCAGTGGTGATAAGTAGTTGGTACTCTCTGAGAGTTTCGGAGGCTAGACACCTGAAAATCAATGTGTCATCAGGGCAGTGATCCCTCTGAAGCCTCCAGAAGCCCTCCCTGGCTTTTCTGACCTTGGTAGCCATAGGCTTTCCTCGCCTCGTGGCTGGGTAACTCCGGTGGTCTCCGCCTCCACCTTCACGTGGCGTTCTCCTCCCTGTGTGTCTCATGTCGTCACATGGAGCTCTCTTTCCTCTGTCTGCTTTCTCTTCTTCTTCTTCTTCTTCTTCTTTTTTTTTTTAAGTTTATTTATTTTGAGAGAGAGAGAGACCGCAAGAGCTAGGGAGGGGCAGGGAGAGGAGAAAGAGAAACCCAAGCTGGCTCCACACAGAAATCAAGAATCAGATGCTTAACGGACTGAGCCACCCAGGCGCCCCTGTGCTTTCTCTTCTTAAAAGGACACCAGGCGTACTGGATTAGGGCCACTCTAATCCAGTTGTCCTTTGTGCAGTGGTACATTTCTTGTTCCCTTCCTCTGTCTTTAATTATCTTCTTTCTTTTCTACCTGTTTACACCATGTGGTCTGCTTCTGATTAACACCAGATTCAGGAAGCTCTTCATGGGTGTATCAGCTGAGGGTTCAGGACCAATGATTTAGACTTCACAGACTCAGAGGTACTGGACTGTGAGCCCCTGAAACCCTGGGATCATGCCTTGTTCATCTTACGGTAACCCCAACTTACTTAACTCACAACTTGTAGTACTGTTTTAATCATCTATAAAATGGACACCATAATAATGGAACATACTAAATAAGGCTGTTGTGAGGATCAGAAAGGTTTGTTTACATAAAGAATATACACCTGCTAAGGACCATTAGTAAGTGTTAACCCCTTAGTATTTTAGTGTGCCTGGCTAGTCACTTCTTCATAAGTGCCTGAATAAAAGAACAAATGTGTGCCTCGATGTAAAACAGCCATCCAGGTGTCAGAGGTTGCAATTTTTAGAACTAAGGCGTTGGCGTGGTGGTATAATGGTGGGCGAAGTTTGCGTGTGCAACAAAGGCTATAAAGTATGAAACGAACTTGGATAAGAGTGAAATGGAAGTTCAAATGGATGAAAAGATAATAAGACAAGCAACAACCAGCTGCTATAAGTTGTAGCCTCCCCGCTGAAGTGTCTTCTGTTCTCAATTTTAAGGAATAGAAAGCTCTGGGAGAATCAGAGTTGGGTAAATTTTCAGGAAACAGCAGATGTTGGTGAAGATGAGGAGAAAGGGGAACCCTCTTGCACTGTTGGTGGGAAGGCAAACTGGTGCAGCCACTCTGGAAAACAGCACGGAGGTTCCTCAAAAATTTAAAAATAGAATTACCCTGTGACCCAGCAATATCACTAATAAGAATTTATCCAAAGGATTCAGGAGTCCTGATTTGTAGGGGCACATGTACCCCAATATTTATAGCAGCACTATCAATATTAGCCAAATTATGGAAAAAGCCCAAATGTCCATCAGCTGATGGATAAAGAAGATGTGGTGTACACACACACACACACACACACACACACACACACACACACACAATGGAATACTACTCGGTGATGAAAAAGAATGAAATCTTGCCATTTGCAACAACATGGTTGGAACTGGAGGGTATTATGCCAAGTGAAATAAGGCAGAAAAAGATAGATAGCATATGTTTTCACTCATATGTAGAATTTGAGAAAGTTAACAGAAGACCATAGGGGAAGGGAAGGGGCTAGTTCCTTGTCCTAAATGCCAAAAAAGATGACACCCAAACAAGAGGCAATGCTTGCAGGACCAGTTGTGGGTGCCCTGTCTGGAGCTGCCTGTCCATCAGAATCCAGGAGATGATGAGACATTGTCTCGTAACATCCATGCCGGGAGATAGAGACATGGGTGGGAGATGGCTGCCTAGCAGCTCCTTGGAGGCCGCGCAACCTCTCTGCACTTCAGGGTGGTGTCCTGCTAGGACTCACCTCAGCACAGCTCGAGCTCTGTTTATCCGGATGCCTGCACGGGTGCCAGGGTGGAGCTACGCGAATCAGCAAACTTTGGTGGATCTAAACAAAACTCTTAAACAGATCATTGATGAGAAAACTAAGATTTGTGAACATCTAAAGAGAGCATGAACTGAAGATATGACGCTGACAATATAAAATTTGGGGGCACCTGGGTGGCTCGGTCTGTTAAGCATCTGACTTCGCTCAGGTCATGATCTCACAGTTCGTGGTTTTGAGCCCCGCATCCGGTTGTGTGCTGATGGCTCAGAGCCTGGAGCCTGCTTCGGATTCTGTGTCTCCCTCTCTCTCTGCCCCTTACTCGCTTACACTCTGTCTCTGTCTGTCTCTCAAAGATGAATAAACATTTAAAAAAAGGATAAAATTTTATATAAATGAATATGCAATTGTGACTTCTGTTACAGGAAACCGACCTTCCAGTTAGGTGAGAACGGGACCTGGCTTAGCAGAACTCTCGCAAGAAAAGGACCAGTGAGTCAAAAAGACCCGAGGGTTTTCCTGGATAGCTTAATGTGAATGTACTGTGACCTGAGAGTCAGAACAGTACGCATGTCATTTGCTTCTAGCATTAGGATGTATATTTCCAACCCCATGGAAAGTGATACGCTTAGCATAACCCACGTGCAGGGACACACCTAAGCAGTCACTGTGAAGACAGTTTATGTTCAGGAGACTGGAACCACTTAAAAAGTAAGGGTGTCTTAGGCTAGAGGAGAATCAAGATGGATTATTATCATTAGCATTAAATAAAGCCCTATACTATATGCTGGATACAATGTTACGTGCTTTACGTGAATTATGAATTAAAGCCTCACAATACCATGTCAAGTAATTACCTTTATTCTCCTTGTTTTTCTAAATGAGGCAATGAAGACTCCGTAAGGTTAATAGTTATGCTTAGACATGTTGCTAACTAGTACCTGAGCTGGGATTTGAACGCACGACTAACCCCAGGTCCACACTCCTAACCTGTACTGTAAAATCTCACTACAGTTTTCCAGTATGTGAAGGGCTTGAATGTTTAAAAAGAGTATTATGGACTGAATTGTGCTCACCCTCCCCAGACCCTCCATTCACGTCATAGCCTCCCCCGCAGTGTGACTATATTTGGAAATAAGTTCTTTAAACAGGTAATTAAAGTGAAATAGGATTAAGATTTCAATGCTCAGCAATTGGTAGCCTAGATAATCTTTAAAGTCTCGCAGAATTCTTACCTCACTTATCTCTTCTTTCTGTACCCACTGAGTTTTTTTTTTTTTTAAAGATTATTTTTCTGGAATAATTTTAGATTTATAGAAAAGTTGCAAGGATAGTACAGAGAGTTTTCAACCAGCTTTCCTTATGCTAATATCATACATTACTATGGTATATTTGTCCTAACTAATGAACCAATATTCCATTGAGCTTTTGAACCATTTTTTTTTGTTTTTTAGAAAAAAAATTGCAATTTTATTTTGTCTTTAATCAAAATGAAGTGTTTCTTTGCTCTGAAAATAACTGTCAAAATACAAATGTTGTCTCTGAGACTTTTAACTGAGCAAAGAAATTTCAAGGATAAAGCAGAAATTTTCTCCCCAAAATTTCACACAAGTGGGCACAACAAAAGCTATAGAATCTTGAGAATGGGTAGATACCTCTCAAATAGTAAAGAATGTAGAATTTAAGGAACACAATATGTGTCTGAGGGGATGAAAAGAAGACAGCTGCTTCTGAAAAATCTGTTATCAATCAGAATGTAACTAGAATGAACTTAAGGTTAGAGCAGAATGTTTGTTTTGTTTTTGCTAAAAAAAAACATAATCTTAATGGTAAAGATAGATTTTACTTTCCTTTCTTTGTAGGATAACCTGATTTCTTCCTCCATTTTTTTAAGTTTATCTTTATTTTTGAGAGAGAGCAAAAGAGCAAACGGGGGAGGGGCAGAGAGAGAGGGAGAGACAATCCCAAGCAGTCTCTGGGTTGTCAGCTCAGAGCCCAGCGTGGGGCTCAAACTCACAAACTGTGAGATCATGACTTGAGCTGAAATCAAGAGTCCGACGTTTAACTGACTGAGCCACCCAGGTGTTCCTTCCCCCACTTTTTTAAAAAACGGTGCCTGGTGCAGAAGCACACAGGTAACTTCCTGACTCTTCCTTTGAGCACTCCTTACAAATGAAGAATTTTTAGAATTACAAACTATACAATGAAGGATATAAAGAAAGATTTTGTCCTGCGATTCATTTGTTTCCCTAGGAAATGATCACTGGAATAATGGATTGAAGAAAATTAACAACCGTCTCTCTTAGGTCTTGGCGTGTTGAAGACCTATCCTTTTTCCTGACCCACTTAAAAAAAAACAAACTACTCTGTGAAATTCCAAGCTTTCCAAAGATACTAACAATGTATTTTCCACTACAAACTGCAACCCCAACAAGTAGATTTTGATGCAACTCTGTGTCACAAAAGAACCAACATGGTAACATAAACTGAGCTTGTAAAACCCACACAGAGGACGGTTTAAATAGAAGCATTCACTTGGGCATTTGGATTATGTAACACATACTGAAAAAGTAAAACCTTCTGCCCATTGTCGGAAACTGTTTTGGACATTTCTCAGTTTGGCAACCTTCTTGTCTTGTGGAAAGGCGAGGCTGTCTCTGTCATCTTCACTTCGTCACAACAAAGATGGTATCTGTCCCCATACTGTCATAACTGGACATGGGAACATGTTCACTAAGTCAGAGGAGAAACAGATTTTAATTCTACTCAGATCTGTGCAGTAGCTAAGAAGGAATAATCACAGTTATAGATGCATAATTGGTGAAGCCCTTAATGAGTGATTGCAGATAGTATAAAAATATTTTTAAATTAGTAGGTGGCAGAATCAACATTAACAACTAAGAGACAAGAAGGAAATCAGCAGATTCCATTAAACCAAGACAATGAAAAGGGAATATTCATGCATTAACAGGACAAAAACATTACCTCTAACCTCATCTAGATATAATTTTTGTTAGCCCTTAGGTGAGGAGGGATTAGATATTAATAACCACTCCTAACAATTTACTGTATTACATAATGCAAATAGTAAATTGTGTATTACATAGTACAAGTAGAAAGTTGACATTAACTGTTGAGTAAGTAACAAATAGTTCGTTCTGTAGTCCAGGGTCAGTTTCAACTAATCCTTGGAGTGGTTTTTGAAATCCCAAGTCCTTATCCGTGTAACTTGTTATGAGAGTATGTAGGTGGTTGTTAGATGAATAGAGAAAGATGGGAATTGACAAAACAGATTCCTCACCTGTAGACACAAACTGAACATTCAGCCAATGGCCATGGATCACACCAGGCGAACGGCCTTCACTCCAGGTGCTACCTGAGCAAAGCATGCATGTCTTCGGGACACAGCCATGCATTGCCCTGAGTCTGTCTCCGATCTGTGTTTTTCAAAGTGTGGCAGGCTGATCATCTGTCTCAGAACTCCCAGAGGCATTTGTTGAAAACACAGATGCTGGGGCCGTGCCCAGATTTCGTGAATCAGAATTTCTGGGGATGTCCAGGAGTCTACATTTTAAAGACACAATTAGCCACTTTGAATGAGTGAAAGCTACTGTCTTAGACATTGTTAACATGAATGGGAATGAATTCTATATAGAAATTCTATGGGAAACCAAAAGATAATGACCAGTTTTTAATGTTTCCTTAGTAATGCTTCTATTTGCATCCATAGATGATTCCTGAGGAAGGCTTATTTGGATGTCGAGATTATTTATAGTATGTTTATGGAGATCACTGTAACTCCCCACCTGAACCCCTACGACATAACCATGCTGTGTATCTGCAGGTGACTTTCGAATCGCTCAAGCAATGCGTAAAGTAGTCCTATGAAAACTTAATTGGAATCATACAACTGAGACAAATCTATTTTGTTAATTCCCACCTTTCACTAAATATCTAACAACCACCTACATAACTCTCATAGGAAGTAAATGCGGTTTTATAAACCAGTGTAAATTAGAGTAATAAATGTAACCAGTTACTGTCACTCTACTTCAAGTCTAACTGATGCTATTCTCAGTATTGCATTCACTGGGCCCCCACAGTTATACTTTGTACTTTTATAGCTGGACCAACATAGGAACCAAAGAATGTTGATTTTTTAATTCCCTGACTTGCATGAAATCATCTTTCTCTACAGGGTAATAATATAAAAATAATATCTGTTTTTGAAATATTATCTAAAAGTGGTGTTATTTTATTTTAGAGAAACTAAGAAAGCTAGGCTTTTCTCAGCAAAGCTAAGAACATTATATCCCAGAAGTATGGTGTGATGATTACAAGTGTAGACTCCAGCATTGGACAGTCCAGACTCCATTCCAATTCTACTACTTCTTAGCTGAGTAACCTTTGGCAAAATATTTAACTGCTCTTTGCTTCAGTTTTCTTATCTGTAGAATGGCAGAAATAATTGCATCTCTCTCATTGGTTTGTGGGATGATTATGTAAGTTAGATATGTAAAGGCTGAGACCAATGTCTGGTACATAATAACACACTCAAAGTTAACCATTACTATTATTATTTTACTTTTTATTTTTATTTTTTAATACAGAGAGCACAAGCAGGGGAGGGGCAGAGGGAGAGAGAGAGAGAGAGAGAGAGAGAGAGAGAGAGAGAGAATCTTAAGCAGATTCCACACTCAACCCAGAGCCTGATACGGGGCTTGATCCCACAACCCTGAGACCATGACCTGAGCTGAAATCAAGAGTCTGATGCTCAGCTGACTGAGCTGTCTAAGCACCCCAGACATTATTATTGTTATTAATCTATTTGATAACATGCCAGAATTATGCCTCAGGTCATTCATCTGGTTTTGGTACTCCTTTTTGCTCTCACCAGTATTTTGAGGGTTCTTTTCTTTTTAAGTGAGATATAATTGACATAACATTATATTGGTTTCAGACGTACAACATAATTCGATATTTGTATATATTGCAAAAGGATCATGACAGTAAGTCCCATTAACATCTATCACCATACATGGCTACAATTTTTTTCTAGTCATGAGAATCATGAAAACTTGTTTCAAGATGCACTTTCCCAGCTACTTTCAAATATGTATCGTATTATTAACTATCGTCCCATGCTCTCTGTTACCTCCCCATGACTTATTCATTTTATAACTGGAAACGTATACCTATTGACCCCTCGACCAATTTCATGCAACTTATACCCCCCACCTCTAGTACCCATCAGTCTTTGTATCTCTCTTTTTTTAATTTATTTTTATTTATTATTATTATTGTTTTTTAAGTAGGCTTCATACCCAGAGCCCAACACAGTGCTTGAACTCTCAACCCTGAAATCCAGACCTGAGCTGAGATCAAGAGTCAGATTCTTAACTGACTAAGCCACCCAGGTGTCCCAGTTCTCAGTATCTCTTGAGGGTTCTTCTTTCCTCCCTCATCCCACACAAGGCTGAAAAACAGACTCAAACTAACTGTTGACTTAAATGCTAAGCAAAGATTCTTGGGTCTGTGTTTTGTTTTTGTTTTTGTTGTTTTGCTTTTCCTCACGGATCATAAGGTCGAGGGCTTGGGTCTGGGAAAGAGAAAAGGAAAGGCAGGGTGGTGACTCTAGAGGGAGAGAATGGGAAGAAGGGAGGAAAGGAAAAGGCCCTTCATCTGGATATGATCTGTGATAAGCACACCATCCAGTGTGGACACCTGTCAACTGACCTCCCGTGACAGAAGCCACTCTCCAGCAGTCCTGAGCGCCTGGAAGCTTCTGCTCACGGGCTGGGGAATGTGGCCGTCCTGAGTGAGTTTGGGAACTTGAAGGGAGAATATCAGACTTCCAGACAAGGTAGAACTGTGTAGCATCAGTGGGGAATTTCCTTAAGAATGGAGCAGTAGGCAAACAATGGCTGTTGTGATTCAAATCCGTGAATCTTTCTACATAACAGGAGCATGCTAAACTGGAAAAAGGTCAAGCTAGAGTTTTGGTGGTTTTAATGTCCACATTCTGGAATTATAAGAATTACAAAACCACATTGTTTAATTATAGAGCAGAGTTTTGAGTATGGTTTTAAAAATCAGTTCCTTCTTAAGTAATTCTTCTCTCTAGCATTTTTAATGTCCCTCTTAAATGAATCATTTTCCTTTATCCTTGAACAAAAACAGTTTTTTAAAAAAATCCTGCAAATTACTTTCTCATGACATAAATCTCTTCAACCACCTACCCCCAGCTACCATGTCTCATAGCTTTTATTTGCATTTTCCAGAATTACTGATGACCTTATCTACACAAGTCTCATTCATTGTTTTCCTTGACTTCTCAGAAGTATTTGACAACAAATCCCTTGTCTACTTTCTTGAAATTATCATCCCTTAATTTTCATAATATTTAAGGGTGTCTGAATCAGTGAAGCATCCAGCTCTTGAGGTCAGCTCAGGTCATGGTCTCATGATTCGTGAGTTTCAGCCTGACGTCAAGCTTGGGGCTTGGGATTCTCAATCTCTCTCCCTCTCTTTCTGCCCTTTCCCTACCTCTCTCTCTGTCTCTCAAAATAAATAAACTTAAAAAAATTTCCATAATATTTCAGTATGCTGATTTCCCTTCTTTATAATTCATCTGTGATATCTTAAGGGTCATCCTTGGCCTCAAGAAACTTACAGTCTAGTGCCAAGTCCAACATTTTGGCAGACGTTGCTAAGTGGCTGGCCCAGTCTCAGTGCATAGACCACTTCTCTCCAGCCATCTCCTTGTACGCATTCATTAGGAAACAAGCGGAAAGCCCAGCAGTGCCCGTTAAGCAGTAAAGCAAGGTACTCTAAAAGCATGGACAGAGGAGAGGTAATTGGAATGGAGGAGATGGGGAAACTTTATACAGGAGATGATGTTTGGGATGGAGATCTAAAGATGGAGAAATTTCACTGGCGAGAAGTGGAGAAAAGATTCCACATGGATGGAACTGCTTGCGCAGTGACCGGAAGTAGAAGATATTATATATTCTTAACTGTTCTGGGTTGAACTCACACTGGGATGATATGGAAGATATGAACTACAGTAGATTGGTGAGGATGGGGAGCACATAGATCATGAGTGAATGCTATGGCACCTGGACTGGCTTATGTAGATAATGTAAGGGAGCCATCACAACTTAGGGACACAAGAGTGTCACTATTAGAGTTCTGTTTTAGAAAAAGCACTCCAGTGTCAGTGCGGAGAACACGTTAGTGGGTAGGAGAGTTTGGTGGTGGGATATCTGTTTATTTTCTTATGTATCTCATTCGGCCTCAATCATACATTGCCCTCCGGGATTACTTATCTCTTCGGTGCTAAATATTTATGCCTTGGATTCCAAGCTAAGCTATTTAAGGCAGGGAGCACATTTTGTTTTTCTTTGAAGCATACTATTACATACACAGAAGTTATCACCCTGCCTTGAACATTATAATAATTTTCATTGTTATTAACTAACATTTATTGAGCAGTTATGTGCTAGACACTAAGGCAAAGTCAATTATATGTAGTATCTCATTGAATCTTTATGATTGTCCCCATTTTATAAATGTGTAAACAGAGATTTAGAGAAGTTAGTCATTTGCTCCAAATCATATGTTTGGTAACCAGTGGAGCCAGGATTCAAAAGAAGTTCTTTCTTGACTCCAAAGTCATTAACAACATTGTTAAATGGACTCTCCATAGTGGCCAATCAATGAATACTTTTGAATGATTGTATAAATAAAAATGGTGGGTCACAGAATAAATTCTTTTGGTTTGAGTTGATCTGTATAGGCAGTTAAACATATCTATTCTTATTGGGAAGATATATCCTGTGTCTGAATTGTACAAGTATGTCTATCCAATATCTTCAAATAATAAAGTTAATAATAATGGTATGAAGTATTACTTATATGAATAAACATCATTAAAGAACCAGATAATAAGTAATGTCAGTGTTCTATCCAGACCTGTTAATAACCCTCTTCACTGTTGCTGTGTGTCTCCAGACTCCAGTGTGCTCTTATTCCCATCATTCCTATGCTATAGCGATTTGGGGGAGGATTTTCTTTAGTCCACCGGACACTTCTTTGAACACATAGCAATTTATGTCCCCCCTGGGTTGACCCTTTGGCGATGTCTCTTTGCCAATGGAGTTTTAAAGTCCTGCTTTCTTGACTCAGATTAGGAAAACTCTCAGGTGTAATTTTTTTTTTTCTTCAGAGTTCTCTGTGCTGTTAGTCACTGGGATTTTGCTTGAGATCAGACACTTATTTGGCTTCCTCCCCTTCTCTGTCCTTTTACCTTCAGCCTTTTATTGTTTTTTTTTCCCTTGATAAATCCCTTGCAGGTGAACCTTCGTCTCAGGATGTGCTTCTGGGGAAGTTGACCTAGGAAAATGATACATTAAAATCTAATAAGTCTGCTTATTTTTTCTTCTTTCTTTTTATTGTTTAACATGGTGTATATGCCTTTGTAAGAATCAGTGCCCAACCTCACATGCAGTGACTTATTAGGATGCCTTGTGTTAATATATGACTTTTTGTGAGATTTTACTTGACCTCTGATACTTTTTGTAGCAAACCATTCAGGAAAGTTTTCTGCTGAGTGTGTCCATGTGTAAAAGCACAGCTTATGTGTGTTTGTTGAATGGAAACTAGAAATTGCCTTAAAAATTCCACTATTGAATTTTTAGGAGTTTGAAAATCTGAGTTCTTAAGTTGTACTCCAAATATAGCAAATGTGCTTTTTAAAAATGGGTACATTTCGAATTCGCATGGTTCAGATAATTCTGTTTCTCCCAGCATTATGAGCAAAACATTGATATGTTTTCTTCCTTCGTTTCCCAGGCTGCGCATTTTATTTCTTCCAGCAGGACCATGGAGAAGCAAATAATTCCAAATTTAGCACATTGGAAATGTCTCATGTTTAAATCATAGATGTTTTTATGGGTTGTGTGCCTTTTGCTAACTTTATCTCCCGCTTTGCTTCAGGTAATATTTTTGAATGCTAGCAGTTTCTTGTGCCTCCAGACTGGTGATGATGTTCAACTCTCAAAATGGCCAGGTCATAATAAATACACTTTAAGTAGAGCTCAGTAGTGCTCATGATTTGCAAACTAACGGGCCCCCCCTCCTTCCAGCCTTAGATTGTAAATTATTAGATTGTAAGTGATTAATGTGACCCCATCAGCATCCTAGTCCTGCTTAGGTGACTCACATGGAATAGAGTTACCTAACCTAGAAATTCTCCTTGAACTTGGAGGAAAAACAGACATGGTGGGAGGATGGGGGATTTTAGCTGAAGAAAAGATGTATTTTCATTCTTAGCCCTTTCAAAAAACATAGTATTCGTTATTTCCTGTTTCTTGGAGGTTACATTTTAAATCCCGATTAGAGTATCTTCTAAAGCCTTATAGCAGAATGGGTGCTCTCATATGAAGTGTTAGCTGATCCCCCAGTATCAAAGGCCCAGCGTGTGGTAATGCAGAGAAACCACTGTAGGATGGAGAGGCAGATGAGGGGAAGAGAATTGGTACCGAAAGTGAACAAGGAGAAATCAGTCAAGTTCTAGGACCTGTTGGATGCCAGGCATGAGGGATGAAGCTGATAGGGCAGGAAGTGAGCACAGGCAGGGGTGAAGGGGAAGGTGAGACAGGACAGGACGGAAATGAGGCAGGAAGATTTGGGACTTTTGAGGTATTCTGAGCTGAGATGGCAAGGGCTTCCTTTTGATGCCTTGGTGTTTTGATCCATGTTCAAACTGTGGGACCAAGCAAACAAGTACTATATTAAAATCCTCTCACATAATAGTTAAGAGTGATTCACTCGTTATAATTGGGGGGCACGGCTGTAGGCAGTGAGATTACAAATAATAATAATGATAATCAGCATCGTTGTGAGAATAACAGTAATAAAAATAGCTTCCACTTACATAGAGCTTACTTGTATGGTGTCTATTATGTGCCTGATACTTTTCTTAGGGCTTCATGTATATTAACTCCTCACTACTCTTTTGAGGCATTACCATTGTTTTTATTTTTGTTTTTCAGTTGTTACCATTTTAATTCCCATCTTATGGATGGCGAATCTGAAGCGCAAGAAGGTGAAATGCTTTGCTCAGTGTCACTCAGCAGGTCAGTGGTGGAACCAGCATTCAAGGCCCAGGAAGTCTGGCTTCAGGGTCTGCAGCAAACTGTCCTCCAATAATCTGCTGTCAGGTGGCGAGGTAGGAAACGCATCAACCAGGTAAATGATCATATATTTCACTCTTTCCTAAATATTGAATTAGTGCTCTACATAGTAGACACCTCAGAGGCCTGGAGCTGGGAGAGAAGGTTGTGTGTGGCTATTGGTAGAGGCGATAGGACATGAAAGATTAAAAAATTGAACTCAAACTTCTGTGAACAAAAGGCAGTCATTGGTGACCTAACTGAAAAATCTAGGTGTTCATCTGGCATGGGTGCCTCCCAGGATGCAAACAATGACATCGATATTTGTCTTTCCTTCTTCTGGATTTCCTTTCTTCTGTCGGCATCATTCTCAGCAAAGTTCTCCTCATGCAGGCCAGATTGCCCCTAATGGCTTCAGGAGTCCACTCTGCCAGCTTTATACCACCAGTAACCAGCTCCTCCACCTCCATGCTTCTAGAAGCAGTTCAGGATCTGATGGTCACAGATTTGAATTTCCATGGCTTCAGTGACATTTCTGCTTCCTGAGTCAGTTACCGCACATGGCCTGAGTTATTTATGCATCCCTTGCCCAAGGGTGTGCCTCCCAAAATTATATGGATTAAGTGCATAGGACAGGTGGTTTCCCAAAGGAACATGTGAGTGCAGTTGCAGAGGGAAGGGAGATGATGGACTCTAGGAGAGAAGAGGGCAAAACGTCAGATCTCTTGCCCCTGTATTACCAGGTGATGTGTTGACTAACCAAGTCAAGTACCCAGACAACTAGAAAAAAGAAAACATGCGAAGGTGACAAAACCACTTGGGCAATCGGAGAAGGAGGGCTTGATGGAGAAATTGGGATTAGAGTTGGATTTTAAAGATACATTTGAGAGGTAAGGCTGGGGAACATAGAAGACAGAAGTCTTCTACAGTGTATGGAAAGGCAGTCTTAAAGCTGTATAAAGCAAAATAGAATGTGTTTTGAGAAGGGCAAAAGTTCACTATGACAGGGAGAAAATGGAATAGAGAAGGTAAATCTGAAAAGTTTGATTTTAGCCAGATTATGAAGAGGCCTTGAATGCCAGCCTAAGAAATATTTAAAATTTTTTAAACGTTTATTTGTTTATCTTAGAAAGAGAGAGCTTGCGCGTGAGCCAGGAAGGGACAGAGAGAGAGAGGGAGCGAGAGAATCCCAAGCAGGCTCTTCACTGTCAGCACAGAGCTGATGCAGGGCTTGAACTCATGAACTGTGAGATCAGGACCTGAGCTGAAGTCAGACTCTTCACTGACTGAGCCCCACTGGTGCCCCTTTAAATTTTATTATGTAGGCAATGGATAGCCACCATTTCCTCAGAGAAGTAAAGTAAACAACACCGATTTAAGAAGATGAACCTAGAGACGATGGTAGCACATCAGGAGTCCACAAATCCTTTACTAGTTTCATGATGGGAGATATCCATGCATCTGAGGTTTGTTGGAGGAAATCACACAGTGGGGCAGATCGATATGTTGATAGATCCTGTTCGTCAAACTCAAATGGGTACACAGCACTGCTTTCTTTAATAAGTAACTCTCTGGAATAAGTATTTTATACATTTTCTGCTTTGACTAGCCTCTCTTTCTCCTTCCTTTCCAGTCTTTCTCAACTCTCACTGCCCCCTGCTTGTGCAAACGTGCTTCCATTTCCACCTTTGAAACACCATATTCCAAGGTGATCCCACCCTTGTTTTGTCTTTGCCCCATCTTGTGGCTCTAGTCCAAACACAAGGTGCTAGGAGTGATATGGTGGAGTCAGTCTTTCAAAATAACTTAGCGAAGTCCCAGAGGAAAGGAAAGGAAAGTAACAAAAAGGTGGGTAGATGGATACTGAACATGATTTTAGGCTGAAGAGATGAAGTCAGTAGAGAAAATTATGATACAAAGAAAACCAAGTATTGGAGCAGGCGCCCAGAGTGGAGAAGCATCATGGTAAATCAACAGGGACACCTATTACACTAAAACGAGGGGAAAGGAGCAAAAACTTAATGAAATGTCATAGCTGGCAAAATGATAAGCCTACCTGTGCCGCTGGCCTCCTAACCTGATCTCAAATCTGGGGATGCTACAGAGGTGAGTAGGTACTGGAGAAATGACTCAGTTCTTTGTTTAATCACCTTTTAGGCCTTTCTGTGCTTATTGGGATTTAACTGTGACCCACTGGACATTAACCCTTGTGGAACATAGGTTGTACTGGGAACTGAGAAGATCATGTCAAGTTGTGCGAATCTCCTGGGAGACCTAAGGAAGAGTCCAGAGTAGTATGCATGGGAAATATGCATGGGGAATCTTTTTAATCTGTACTCATTTTTCTGTGGCGGTTTGTTGTTTATCCCTGAGTCACAGTGGTTTATACCAAACCCACAGATTCAGCTCAGCCCTGGCCAGGCTTTGTGGAGTAATGCAAAGTGGTGCTCACATTTGACTTGTTTGGGAGCACGGAACTTTTCAGCAGCAGGCAAAGGGGCCGAGTCCAATTACACTGCCTATAAGAAAGTGAGGTGGTGTTTTAGCACATGTTTCTTGGAAACTTACTGACCAAACAGACAAAAGATTAAGTGTAATTAAAGATTTGAGTAGCATATTAATATGCCCCTGATAATAGACTTATACAGAAATACAAATCTAAAATATACATAGAAAATTTTTAGCATTGCTGAATGCTCCTAAAACACTCATAAACCATAAAAACACTAGGTGACAAAGAAGTTTGAACCAATAAAAGAATCAACAGGAAAAGTCAATCAAATTAGAAATCAGTAACAAAAGGAAAGCTGGAAAACCGGCATGAGTCTGGAAACAAAATCATAATATTAAATAACCTGTGGGGAAAAGGACAAATAATGATAAATTGATAAAATAACTAGAATGGACTTACCAAATTATTATATGACAGAATTTATGGAATATAGCTAAGGCCGTATTCAGTGGAAAATGTATAGCCTTAAAAATATTTACCAGAGGAGGGGCGCCTGGGTGGCTCAGTCGGTTAAGCACTGACATCGGCTCAGGTCATGATCTCACGGTCTGTATGTTCGAACCCCGCGTCGGGCTCTGTGCCTACAGCTCAGAGCCTGAAGCCTGCTTCAGATTCTGTGTCTCCCTCTCTCTCTGCCCCTCCCCTGCTCACACTCTGTCTCTCTGTCAAAAGTAAATAAACATTTAAGAAAAAAAAAATATATATATATATATATATATATTTACCAGAGGAAAAACTGAAGCCAAATGAACTGGTTGTTCAACTAAAGAAGAATTAGCAACATGCTAATGTTTTACATGAAATACAACAAAAATCATGACAATAAGTTAACATTTCTATTATACCATTTATTGACCCAGGCATTGTTATTGATGCTTAACTCACCTGATCCACAATAATGAAGATACGTGCAGAGATCACCGAAATTGAGTAAAATAGAGAATATTAATCAAACCAAAAATTAAAATAGTTTAAAAATGGTAAAATAAATACGATCTTTTATTTTTTGCATTGTGTTTCAGCAAATTATGGAGGAGCAGATAATTCCTACTCTACTGATTTATTTCTGGAAAATGGAAAGACAGTGTCCAATTCATTTATTTCCAATTTTACTAAGAAATAGCTGACAAACATCACTGTATAGGTTTAAGGTGTACAGAATGATGGTTTTGCTTAGACCCGATTCATTTTATGAGACTAGAAAAACCATTCTTCCAACATGAAGAAATGAGAAAGAAAATTATAGACCCTTTTCACTTGCAAATATAAGTGACTAAATGCAAATGAGATATTAATCCTACAGTGTAACAGTGTATCACGATTAAGTAGGGTTCATCTCAGGAATCCAAATATGGTTTATAACTGAGATTCACTACACCAACTGGATTAAAGAAGAAAAATCACATGTTAACTGAATAGATGCCGACAGTGCATTTGATAGTATCCAAATCCCATTTATGATTGAAAAAAAAATCTGGACAACTAGAAATAAATGGAAATTACTTAACTTGTTTAAAGCCTACGACTACAAACATTATTTAATGTCATTTTATAATACGAGGATCCCCACCCCCATCATTACTCTTCATCATGGTCCTGGCTAATGCAAAGAGATAAAAAAAAAAAAGAGAAAGAGAGAGAGAGAGACATATCAAATCAGGATGCTACACTCCATAGTGCTTTTAGTGCTTTTTTACTTGCTTAAAAACCCCAAGAGTTTCTTTCTTTGTTTTTTTTTTTTTGTGTGTGTGTCATTTTAATATTAAATATACTCTCTTAGCAAAAATCTTTAAAATATATAAACAAAGTGTCTTCATGGCATCAAAATGTAACTCCAGATCAGGACTGACACTAGTGGAGGGCGTGTGACCTGCAGACTGTGTGCGGGGCTGAGGGCGGGGGTTCTGTGGCGGCGCATTCGTCTGGGAGCCCCCTTGGGGAGGCACATCCCCACCAGCAGGACCTGGGGACCCTCCCCTCTGCTGCCCAGCCTGTGGCTCAGACCATTCATTTGGTCTCACCTGCCAGGAATAGACCCCTGACCCCTGCTGCTTTCTCTCACCCGGGGACCCGTGAGTCCCCACCTCAGCTCCCTGTAAGGGGTCTCTTTCTCTCCTGCCCAGCCTGGGCACTGGGCAAGGCCAGGAGAGGAGCGGGGAAGCCCACTCGACAGGACAGTCATCACAGGCTGCCTGGGACCCTGGGGAGGAGACTCAGGTTGCCTGACGGGGGTCTTCAACACCCACAAGTCAAAGGCAAGGACAGAAAGGGGACAGAACAAAGAGGAGACAGGAAGGTCACCACTGGAAATGTGCCTGAGGCAAACACCCCCTCTCAGACCCTTTCACACACTGTGTGCATAGCCATCTATGAAGAACAACCCTCTGGTCCCCCTCAGTCTGGAACCAGACCACACGGGTCAGGTGTGGCGTCCACCAGACTGAAAAACAAAATCAAAGGAAATCGAGAATCTCCAAAGGTCATTCGGAAATGAGTGTTTCTGTGTCTCTGTGACACCTAGCAGGCCCCAGGGGACTTCTCTGTGAGACAAGTTCCCTGAAGTACCTCAGCTCCTCGGAGCTGCCCGCCCCCAGGCCACACACTGTCTCAGGGGCTCCCACTTTGGGAAGATCAAGGCTGCCAGCTGCCTCTCTGCACTCTGTTCATGGAAATCAGAAAACCCTCTGTTCATGGAAATCAGAAAACCCTTAAATTACCCTGTGTCTTGGCCAAGTGCCCACTCTGGGGAGCCAGGGTGGTGCCAGATGCCACAGCACCCCCCCCCCCCCAGCAGCCACTGTGCCTATGGACAGAGGGTTAGGGCCTGAGGTCTGGCCTCATTGGTGTGGCTTGTGGGATAGGGGTGGGAACTTCCCTACCCAGAGGAGGTGACCTGGGCACCCAGTTTTCAGCAGATACCTCCAAGTTAGGACTCAGACCCAAACCCACGGCGATTCCTCAAATCCTGCTGCCTGGAGGAGGTGTGACCCTCCTGGGACCATTACAAACCAGGTGAGTGGGCAACAGAGGAAGACCCACCCCCGGGGCCCTACTTTGGCTGTCGAGTCCAGGGTCCTTCTCTTGAGAGACGCCTGTCAGGGCAGGCAGGGGGGTCAATAGAACTAGGAGCTTGTCCAAGGTCACAGAGTGACAGAAGGTGGCGCTGGTCACTCCCAGCTCTGGGCATTTAAGGTAATGTCTCTGGGAGACAGTGCCAGCCCTGAGGAGGAGGGATGGGGAGACTCTGGGAGCCCCCGCCCACCAGTCCCAACATTGCATCTCAAGGCCGCTGGCTCTACTCTTGGAACCCTGGGACCGAGTACAGGCCCCCAGCTTGTTCTACAGGGTACTCCGACGTGGTTCCCAGAGTGGAACCAAGAGCATCCTGGCCCCACGGGCTCAGAAACAAAAGGGTCAGTGGTCCACCGCAGGTTGAAGCCCAGCTCCCTGGGTCAATAGCGGCTGGTCTGCAGGGCCCCTAGTTCTGCAGGTGCCGCTGCACGAGGTCGAAGGTGGTGAAGCTGACGCCCACGGCGGTTGGGGCCTTGAGCCAGTTGATGGGCCACGCACGGCTCCCTCCTCCCGCACGGCGGCAGGCGACGGAGGCGGGCAGGTGTGCCGCGACGCCTGCAGGCAGCCTACGCCGTCGCTCGCTCGGCGTCCAGCGGGTAAGAGGCCGACAGCGGGAGGAGGGGTGGGCCCGGAAGGGCGGGGCTGTGGGCGGCCGCCGAACTCTGTGCGGGCCCGGAGCGTCTGGTAGGTGAGAGTGCTCAGCGTGGTGTAGACAGCGCCCCCCAGTGCAGTGGGCGTGAATCCGTGGTAGGCGGTCGCTAGGCCCTCTTTCCGGGAGATGCGGCCGAAGACGGGAAAGATGGTACTGTACGTTACCTTTGGCGTCACGGCCACCCTCGCTGGTCCAGGGCCGAGGGTGGGTCCGCGAAGCAGCCGTCGCCGCGGCCGGGCGCGGGCGAGGAGGCGGGCCGGGGGGCAGGGCTTCCCAGCCGCAGCCGGAGCGGCGGCCCGGGCCGCGCGGCGCTCCTCGCGCGCGCTCCGCTGGGGGGCCGCGCGGGGCCGCACGAGCTCCCGCGCTCTGGGCTGAGGAAGCCGACGTGGAGGCAGGTGCAATAGAGGACCCGGAAGGCCTCCTTGGCAGAAAATCTTTTTGACGACACTTGGAAGATGATTTTGGTTCTATCCGGGGCAGATACCGTCGTTTTGGCAAGAGCACCGGCCAGAGCCCCAAGACAGGAGGGAGCTGAGGACTTGCATGTGTTCGTTCTCCTGCGAGACAAGGGTAGGACACCGGACACCATGGCCCCGCCTCCACAAGTTTATTTCTTGCTCACACTAAACGTTCCTTATGGGTTGGCTGAGTGGTTGGGCTCATTGTCACTCAGAGAGGGAGGCTGATGGAAGAGCCATCATCTTAAACATTGCCAGTCATCACGTCTAAGGGAAAATGACAACTTGGGAAGGTCTGGCATCCACAATTAAATGCCGCGGTTCCAAAGCAATAATGTCCCTTGGCTCAAAACTCAATTGGCCAGAAATAGCCACATGGCCCCACTTGTGACCTGGGAGGCAGGAAGCGAAATCCTAATAATGACCTAAAAAAGTAAGATACGGAAGCATTAGTGGACGCTTCTAACGACTAATGCAGAAACATAATCATAGGAAACGAAGAAAGGACACAAAACTATCTCTTTGTAGATTTATGAGTTTCTACATAAACCAACAAGAAAATAAAACCACCAAATGATTATGACTAATAAGATCTTGTAGCAGTGTTGCTGAAACATCAGGTTAGAAAAACAAATAGTGGTACTAAACGTCACCTATCACTGGTATTTGATAAAGTAGGTCAGTTTCTCCTCCAAACGCTCAATTCACTTGGCTTCTATAGAGAGGTAGCCTACGAGTTCTACACCCTCTTCTCTGACTGCTCATCTTTATCTTCTTTTTTTCATTTCCTCTGCATCTCGGTGCCTTCTTAATGTTGGAATACACCAAGATCAGTCCTTGGACCTTTTAAACCTATTCTCTCTTCCTCGGTGATTTTTTCTGGCTTTTAAAAGTCGATACGGAAATGTTACAAATGTATATCTCCTGGACAGATCTGGCCTCTGAACTCCAGACTCACATATACAACAGTCTTTTCGAATCTCACTTGAGTGTCTGATGACATCTAAAAGGGATCTTAGTGATCCCTTTATATAATGGCATCTAAAAGATTAAAGGAGTTTTCTTTCTTTAATTTGTTCTTTAGGAACTCTTCCCCATTTAGTAAATGACAACTACATCTTTGAAAACCTTGAAATCATCAGTGACTCTTCTCTCTCTTCAATACTCCATTGCCCGGTTGTCAACAAATCAAGATGTGACTCTTCATATCTCCTCCATTGCTACTCATTAGTCCAAATCACCATCGCCTCTTGTGCTTATTGAACTAGTCCCTCATTGGTCTCCTTTTTTCTACTGTTGCCCCACCTACAGCCTGATGTCAATACAGTAGCCTAATTAAACTAAACAGCTGCATCAACCATGGTTTCCCATCCCTGTCAGAGACTGTGCAAGGCAGTGTGTGAGAGCACCGACTCCAGAATCAGACCGATTGGCTCAGACCCAATCAGTCATATGATCCAGCTGTATGACCTCGGGCAAGTTACTGAAGGTATTTGTGCTGTGGCTTCCTCATCATGAAGGTGGGGAATAATAGTCGTAAGTATAATCACGGGGTTGTTGAGAGGATTAGGTAAATTTATATGTGCAATGTCCCTGGAATGGTGCCTGGCATACAGTGATGCAATATGTGCATTAGCTGTTATTGTTATTTTAGTAAACACCAAAATTCTTAATTTTAAAAAATGTTTTATCTATTTTTCAAAGAGAGAGATAGAGCATGAGCAGGGAAGGGGAAGAGAGAGAGGGAGACACAGAATCTGAGCTGTCAGCACAGAGCCTGACGCAGGGCTCAAACCCACAAACTGTGAGATTATGGCCAGAGCTGAAGTTGGATGCTGAACCGACTGAGCCACCCGGGTGCCCCAAATGCCAAAATTCTTGAAATGACTTTTAAGGCTCTACACTGCCTACCTACCCTAAGATAAGCTCTGTGGTAATCGGGAACTTTTGTCTGTTTTCCCAGCACATAAAATAATGTCTCAATTATAGCAGATGCTCAATAAATATTTGTTAAATGAGTTAATGGATAATGGAATAAATGAATTCAACAGGGATGATAAAATATAAAGAACTCAGAATCTAGTCCTTATTGAATAATATAAACTGTACCACAAATCACGGGGGGAGGAAGGACTTTTTAGTTGATATCATTGAAGAAATTTGCTTTTTATGTGAGAAAAGCTAAAATTGATGTTTTTAAAGTTATACCAATTAGAAAGCTACACTTAAAAATGTGACTTTCTAAATAAAACACTAAAGCACACACCCTGAAAGTTAAAAGTAGGTTGAGCAAAGTTAGCAGAAGGAAGAAAATAATAAAGATTAAGGTAGATATAAATGAAATAAAGAGTAAAAAAACAGTAGGAGCAAATCAACAAAACCAAGAGTTGGTTCTGTGAAAAGATCAACAAAACTGACTTTGAGCAATCTTGGGCAAGGGTACCAAGAAGGAAAAGTGGTATTTTCTATTAGGCTGAGTAGAATAGGATTGGCGATATTATAATTTGAATAGTAAAAGAAATATGACTTTGTTTTATACCCAAACCAATAAAGGGGGCACACTTGTTACTGATCTTGTGAATTATTATACATAAGTAAGATCATAGTACAAGTGCTGGTTTAGAACTCATTGTTTTTCCTTTAACAGTTTCTATGAAGTAAATGTATACATGTAAAAACAAAATTTTTAAGATGTCAAAAAAAGAGTGGGTTGGATTAAGACTACAAGAAAATGAAGGATTTGGGGCAGTGAAGGTAATAAAACAACTTACCAATTGGGAACCAGGAACTATATTTGCAACATTAAAAACCACATGATTATTATCTAGAATGTAATAGATCTGCAGTTAAAATAAAACAAAGTAGAAAATAATGAACAGATGTGAATTGGTAATTCACAACAGGGGAACCTAAGTGCTGTCAAGTACCAGAGATTCTTAAGCTCACTAATAATCAGAGAAGTGTATATTAAAACAGTAATGATACAATCCTTTATACTCTTCAGATGGGTAATACAATGCTGATACAATCCTTTATACTTCTGAGATGGGTAATTAGGAAAATAGTGAGCCCTGGTGATGGGAATGAAAGGGAAATTCTCATATTCTGCCGGAGAAAGTGTAAACTGGTAGAAACCTGGGGGAGAGAAAGCTGGCAGTACTAATGAAATTATATGTGCGTACCCCCTAACACTCCCGCAACCCTGTTCTCGGTTGTAGACTCCTCTTCCACGTGTCTAAGGATCCCTGTTTGCGTCACAGTTTGTGGTAGCGAGAAGCTGGAGGAAACCTTGGCTGGAGAAAGAGTAAGTACAATGAGGTGGGTGCACACAAAAACTAGTCATCTAGTATGAAGGAGCAATAATTATACAGCATCTATGTACAGCTTGAAAGTGATATTATTGAGTGGAAACTAATAAAGAGGGAAAAACCGGTTTATAGGTCAGTACAATTTATATAATTTACATAAAGTAAGCCTGTATATTTGTAGGCTTAGGAAAGGCGATCAGCTCATAGTCACACTACTGATTCTTTTTTTAAAATGTTTTTATTTAATTTTGAGAGAGCAAGAGTGGGGGAGGGGCAGAGGAAGAAGGGAACAGAGGACCTAAAGCAGACTTTGTGCTGACGGTGGTGAACCGGATGCAGGGCTTGAACTCAGGAACCATGAGATCATGACCTGAGTGTAAGTCGGACGCACAACCTACTGAGCCCCTCAGGTGCCCCCATACTACTGATCCTTGTTCAGTGATTCTGTGCTTGCTCACTTCCAGGTGCGTGCCTCCACCTCCAGGATAGGGATACAAAGGCCTTACCTGATACGTTTATTATGGCGGAAGGCGTGAAGACTGTAGAAGAGACAGCTGCCCTTTCGTGCGACTAACACACCTGGAAGGAAGGAATAGGCATCCCCAGAGTCCCCTGGCACGGAGCTCCTTCAGAAATATGCACACATTCACAGGTGACCGAATTTAGGACCAAAAAAAGACATTGGAAGCCTAGAAGAAAAATATCTTCTTACACGTAAGTAACTAAAACTAAACTAAAAGGGGCAATAATCCAAAATCTTTATAAAGAGCATCTTCTGAAACCACCACTACGGTGTCTTAGATTTTCCATATCAGACATTAACCATAGTCTTTGGCCTTTGTCATTCTTAAAATACAGTTACTATTGCTTGAGCTTTTACTATGCATTGGGTAACACAAGCTGTTAGCCATAGCTTCTGCCCAGATTTCAATAAAACCAGTGTAAACAGTTCATAAATTGCCCAGTATATTTGTCAGAACATGTCTTTGCCAGGGTGGTCTGTGATTTATTTGCCTTATGTTACAGATTTTAAATCTCCAGTATTCTAGGCAAGTCCCAAATTATGAACCAATTTCACTTCAGAATTTATTTTGTGACCTTATGGTTGGGAAATGAGAATGTCTTTTCACATGAAAAGAATGGTATAAGTGGTCTAACCCACTTTCCTGGGCACTGGGTTCGCAGCCAGATTTTGGAGAGCCGACATTTATACTTAGCTGCTTCCCTGCAGCACTTAGAGGTTTGCTCTGTACGCTGTAACACACCTACACGTGAGCGACGCTGCCAGGAGGGAAGTAGGCTGTCTTTTAACCTACAGAGATACTGGGGAGGGATTGCAGGCAAGGTAAAGAACAGGGATATACTGCTTCCCTAAACCATTGGATCTCAATCCTGTCTGGGTATTGAAATCACCCCTAAGCATTTTCCAGAAAGGACCATGGGAATCCCGGCGGGTAGGTAGGGGGCAGGTGCAGAAGCCTCACAGGTGATGCTGTTACACGGCCGTGTTGCCAAACAGCTCCATGGTCATTCAGTCTCTATTCTCTGTCCTTCCCGCCTGATGTCGCCTGTGCTACAGGAGCACCAGGCAGCCTCTGGCCGCTGAAGGCCAGATGCAGGCGGTTGAAGACCTCAAGCTTGCTAGTTTGTGGAATCTAACACATGCCCAGACTGCCAGACTCCCATCTACAGCCTCACCTTCGCTTGGTGTGTCTTATATCACTTTGAGATTCTCGTGGAAGTGACCCTTCCTTTGGTTTTAGTAATGCGTGATCAGGATGTTGACTTTTGCTCTGACAAACATAAAAAAAGTCAAGCCCCAGAGTCTGAAGGAGGAGAGAATAGGTCAGATCTTGAAACGGTTCCGTGGGTGGCCCTGCTGTCCTTTGCTCATTCGCACGTACGAAGTGTGAACACATGCTTAGCGGGGGTCTGCTCTGGCCAGGCTACAGGGGCGCTACGGTGGGGGAACAACATAGAAGGAAGTCTGTTTAAACATTGGCAAAATGGGTAAAACATGCTAGATGGCAGGAAGTGATAGCAAAGTGAGTTGGGAAAGGGGCTTAGGGAATTTTCTGGGGTGGGGTGGGATAAAGAACGCCTGCTCTGTTGCAAAGGCAGGTGACCTGTCTGGGACGGTGGAAGAAGGTCAGGAGGGGCCAGAGGGGCCTGAGTGGGGTGTGAAGGAGAACCTGAATAGAAATAATGAGAAATGAGAAGTGAGGTTTACTTGATTTTGAACCACCCCTCCCACTACTTTACAGGTAGTGAAAGGACACCCTCCCCCACTCCCTCGTCACCCTCTCCAAGGCTTAGAGCCTTTGCCCCAAGACTAAAATGGCCTAGGTTCCTATTTCCCGCATCCCGATAGGGCACTGTGTTAGTCTTTCCCGGGCTTGTCTAGCTTTCTTCCTCACATGCCCTCTTTCTCCCCAGTATTTTTTTCTCTCCCAATTAAATAATATTTCTTGCTTCCATGAAGATGAGGATGGCTGTGTGCTAGAAAAAAACCAGTCTCGTTTAGTTCTCACTAAGGTGCTTGTCAATAAGAGTTAATCTTTAACTTATGTAGCCTCACACACTGGGAGGAACAGAGTTCTGGAACAGTTGCCTTCACCTGGGAACTGGCTTGGGGTCAGGGAGCTTGGCTGGTTCTTCACCGTCTTTTCCCTTTGCTGACTCTGAAATCCATAGGCTCAAGAGCGTCAGGGCCTCTTCCTGGCGTTTGTTTGCAGTGATGGAACACCTTTGGTGGCGGGAAGGCCGAACAGGGCAGGCTTTGCCCAGAAACCTCATGTGTCAGGTGGTATTGGTGGCTGGCTATCTCAGCGCTCGCCAAGCTGAGGACACCCCCTTGGTGAACGTAGGAGCCCAGCATGGCCTTCTGAAAGAAAACTTCATGGAACTCCCTGGGCCTTTGCCGTCGTGGCCAGTGAGTCGGAGTGCACGAGGTGGGGGAAGCAGCTGAGGTCAAAAGCAGAAGACAGTATAAATGAGTCCATGACACAGCAAGCCAAGATTTCCAGAGGAGCTGCCGCTGCTGCCTACTGCTTTGAAATGGAAGAAAGAAAGCAAGCAAGAATACACGGCCCAATGAGAGTGAGAGGTGACAGAAGGAACATTCTCAGGAGCCTTATGAGCACCAAAATAATAGGTTTTCATTCAGGATGACCCAAACCTAGATTTAGAGTCTGTCAGGGGTACCTTGGTGGCTCAGTTGGTTAAGCGTCTGACTTCAGCTCAGGTCATGATCTCACAGTTCATGGGTCTGAGCCCCTCGTCGGGCTCTGTGCTGACAGCTAGGAGCCTGGAGCCTGCTTCCGATTCTGTGTCTCCCTCTCTCTCTGCCCCTCCCCCGTGCTTGCTCTCTCTCTCTTTCTCTCAAAAATAAGCATTAATAAAAAATTTAGAGTCTATCAGCCCCTCCCCCGCCTCTCTCTTTCTCATCCATCCATTTATCTATCAATTCCATCCATCAGTTATTCATCTCTCTACTTACCTGCCCATGAAAAGGAAAAGTCAACCCACATTATCTGGAAGGAGAGGAAATAGGTTGAATCCTGAAATCTGTTTCTTTGGTATCCAGGCTGTAATTAAGAGACTAGAGATTCAGGGGTGCTTGGGTGGCTCACTTGGTTTAGTGTCTGACTTTGGTTTAGTTCATGATCTCACAGTTCGTGAGTCCAAGCCCCTCATTGGGCTCTCTGCTGTCAGCACAGAGTCTGTTTCAGATCCTCTGTTTCCCTCTCTCTCTGTTCCTCTCTCTCTTTCAAAAATAAATAAACATTAAAAAGAGAGAGAGAGAGATAAGAGATTTATTCATTTTGTCGACAAATACACAGGCACATACATACAAAAATGTTATCATTTTCTGTTAGAATCAGAGAAACGCACACATTTGCATAGAGACCCAAAGTCACTCTCAAGACCCGAGTGAAAAGTTAAGAATTTTAACTAATTCGGCTTTAAAGTCAAGTCTTCTAGTACTGGTTCACTGGAGGGCGTGAGGGGCATTGCAGGAGAGCCAGGATTGGGGTAGTGAACACGGGGGTGAGGACAGCACCCTGGAATGAGAACTCCCCACGGCCTCATCCTCCAGGGGTTTCTGTGAGTTGTTAGCAGGAAAAGAACTTGGTGTTTGCAATCTAAAGCAGTTTGGGGAAAAGATATGAAATGTCTGGAAAGACTTTCGATAATACGGTGTAATGTTGGAAGATCATGAAAAACCATGCTGAATTGTATTTTTCATTATTCTCAAGGACTATATCGCATAAAGCACTTTAAATTTAGATTATTCCCAATAATTTATGACAGATTTGAGGTAAGAACATTGGTTCGATTCCCGTAGTACTCCCGCCCCCAACATATTCTCATTTAGACTTTCACCCTTTCGATTGTGTTCCTGGACTTCACCTAAAAACGAGATATTGGCTTAGCCGTTAGGTGGTAAGTGGCACAGACACGGACATGCGGGCTGGAGAGCTGGAGACCTTATGTGTTGTGGCCAAAGATGTACTGTAAGTTTCCCCTGTGGTGCATCTGAACGCGGACCAGGTGCTAACTAAGCCTGCAGCGTTAGGGAAAGGCAATGTGGCAGAATGTTGGTGTGTGATCTTGCTTTATTTCAGCAAAGTCCTGCGAGAGCCGGACCAAGGCTAGCCAAGTGTAAGCGGAGGAGGAGGAATGGAGCTCCGCCCGGGGGAGGTGCTCTTCCTGCAGACAAAACTCCTGAATGCCAGAGATGGAATTCGAGGTACGGTAGAGTTCTGTGCCCCAAATGGAAAAAAATTCACAGGTGGTTCTAAGGAAGCTGCTTAGAAGAGCGCAGTGTCAAACCTATTCCCCAAACCTCCTGTCGAAGTCCCTGGCAGACAAAGGCTAGACCAGCCTGTAGCAAAAATCAGATCTGAGGTGCCACCTCTGCCACGCCCACTTTTTCCCATGGTCTTTGCGTCCTCATGTGGAAAGTCGAAGGGTCAGAGAATAGGCAGATCTCCAAGACCAGGAAATCAAAGGTCAGAGCTTTGAGCGAAGCCGAATCCTAACACAGTCGTGAAGGTGCAGGCGGCTATGAGGCGGGGGATTCATCCCCTTTGGAGGCCCAGGGAACCTTCTGACTCTCCCGTGCTTTTTCCACGCTTCGACTTCTTGATGAACTTGTAACTGAAACTGGGCAGACAAGTTAGGAATTCACCAAGGGAATAGTGGGAAGACTTCCTGGCAAAGGGCACATTGCAAAGACTGGCAGACTTGAGGGCAGAGTAAACCTCTGGGTTTGCTCAGGTTATAACCCCCACCATGAAATAGTGGTCCTTCTTCTGGCATACTGGAAATGGCACAGACTTTTGGCATATTCAGGTTTGAGTTTGAATATTTGAGTGACTTGTATTTGTTATATGATCATTGGCCAGGGTAGTATATTCTAAAAACAGCCTTCATGTTATCATCTATAAAATGGGTGGAATTTGACTCCGAGAAATTATATGAAATGGGCAGGATTCTGTGGGTATGTAGGAGCTGCTTGGGAAGCATTGATATCCTTCTGACACCACTAATCCCTACACAGCTTCACAGCCGAGTGCCCCTTTACTGCTTTTACAAGTCCTTTCTTCCTAGAATTCATCTCCTTCCTTCCTCTCTTTAAACTCCTGTGTTTCATTCTTTTATTATCAAAGAATTTAGTTTTTCTTTATACTTTCTTTTGTTGTTGTTTTTTTTAATTTATTTATTTAGAGAGAGAGAGAGAGGGAGAGAGAACAAGCCGGGGAGGGCTAGAGAGAGACGGAGAGAGACAGAGAATACTAAAAAGGCTCCACACTGACAGCACAGAGCCTGGCCTGATACAGGGCTCAAACTCATGAACCATGAGATCATGACCTGAGCCCTGAGCCAAAACCTAGAGTCTGATGCTTAACCAACTAGCCACCCAGGCACCCCCTTTCTTTTGTCTTTAAAATTGACTAACAGGAGGGGCACCTGGGTGGCTTAGTCAGTTAAGAATCGGACTCTTACTTTCGGCTCAGGTCATGTTCTCATGGTTCGTGGGTTCGAGCACCACCTTGGACGCTGTGCTGAAAGCATGGAGCCTGCTTGGGATTCTCTCTCTCCCTCTCTCCGCCCCTTCCCTGCTCATGCTGTCTCTGTCTCTCTCAAATAAAATAAAATAAAACAAAATAAAAATGGACTAACTGAATTGTAACTCCAGGAAAAACTTACCATAAACCCCAGGGCACCTAGAAAGCTTTTGGACGCAGGATTGGTAATTGGTGGTCACCAATGATAAGAGCCAGAAGGGCTTAGGGAAGTATGGCAGTTGAGCTACAATAAATGCTGAACCTCATGATGCTCACGTAGCTCACACTCACAGAGCACCTGAAAAGTGGGCCAGTAATATATTTTCACAATGCAACCCCACAGAAACTATTTTGGTGCAAACGTGCACACATACATGCTAAATGCTATAGACACTTAAAGGGTTTTTTCGGGGGAGAGGGGAGTGAAGAATATTTCTACCTGTTCTGTCGTGCGGCACACACAGGCAGCAATGGTACAGCTACTCAGGTAACACCTTCTTGGTGCATTCTGCTTACCCGGTTGCTTCTGGGAAAGAAAACCCTGACTCCAAGATGGCTTAGTCCATTTCGGATGCATTCCTCAGGAATGCTATTTTGATGATAGCGAGGATTGGTTGAGAAGAGTTGAAACTATACTTAGGAGCTAGATTTGCTAACAAACCAACGACAGACAATGAGTACTGTGTTGACGTTTAAGGACTTATTCTCAAGACGGTGTACTTTTTGGGTTAAATCAAGTCTTTCTTCCTAAGAACTGGAAACACCTTTGACAGATGTGGCTAAGGGACTTGTTTCTATTCTGATTTGTGCCTTGGCGCTCAGATGTCACCCGTGTCTGCATCACTCACTAGTTCAAGGCAATGTTTTAGATCCAGTGTACTTGGGTTTGGATTCTGGCCTGCCTCTTACTAGAAATATAGTTTTGTGGTTTTTTTTTTTTTTTAACATTTATTTATTTATTTTGAGAGAGAGAAAGAGCGTGAGTGGAGGAGGAGCAGCAGAGAGAGAGAGGGAGAGAGAGAGAATCCCAAGCAGGCTCCACGCTGTCAGCACAGAGCGTGATGTGGGGCTCCATCTCATAACCTCGATCATGACCTGAGCTGAAATTGAGAATCAGATCTTTAACTGACTGAGCCACCCAGGTACCATAAAAATAGACTTTTGAATTGAATTGAATTCAAACTCAATCTGTTTGAATTGCCATTTCTTTTGCTAAAAGTGGGGCTAATAAATCTACCTTATGCCACGATTGTGGACTTAAACGACAACAAACACAAAGCTCATGGCCATGTGTGTGGCAGGGACAACAAACAGGGCTTGTTTCCTAAGAGAGCCAATGAGTAATATTTCTGTTTATTGTTGTTTCTCTTCATTCCTTAGCATCCTCTTCTGTGTCCTACCTTACCCGGTGACGGACTAGTCAGGTCCCGATAGACAGGAAATGCAGAATTCCTGGCTTGTAGTGGCTTTGGTTTTCAGCTGTCAACCACGGGGTCCTCATCCACCCCATTTCTCCACCTGAGCCCTTGTGTTTCTATAATTTCTTGTATATTAGCTACACGGAAGGATGACCAGCGTTTCTTCCAGTGTGTTCCTTACCGCACCAGGGGATGACTTTTCTCTGTGCTTTTCATTAGTAGATGTGTAGGTGGGGATTTTATACAACACTCTGACTAGGAAAGGAAAAAAAAACTCAAGCCTACATGCTGTATCAAAACTTCTCCTACCATTAATCAAAAACTGACAATGCTTTATTTCTGTATCACCTTGCTTTTTACACCTGTCGGCCGAACCACCTGGGATTTTGTGGTTTAAACATTTCATTTTCCTATGAGATATAGTGAAGCAGCCACAATGAAAACAGTAAGTTACATGCAATGAACACTGTACTGAAATAGAAAATGCTGTACAGCCCAAGAAGTATAATCTCCAGGGGTCAATTCACATGAAAAGTTGGCTGTTTGATTCCTTACGAGGGCCTTTAAATATCAATGGCTCTCTTTTCCAAGATACCAAATTTAAATCCTTCCCAGATTTTAATAGTTTATTTTGAAGTACTTTGCTCATATATAATTTTTATAGACCAATGAAGGCTTTTAGGTAAAATACTCTACCACTTTCAATTCCATTTATTAAATAAATATGTATGGAAACCCTACTAAATTCAGAGGGACTAACTCAAGCCTTGTAGGGACTCCAAAGATTTCCTGTTTATAAACAACTTCTGTGGTTTCTTCTCTACATAATATATGACCCATTTTACATGTAAATAGAGACTTCTTTTAATTATAATACATCTAAATCGTAGCTCTTTTTTATTTCATGGTATTTATTTTTCAGTGTGAATAAAATAGTTTATAAATCAAAGTAAAAGGATATATTCAATTATACAAACACGACTTTTCCAAAAAGACAGGGAACTGGACTTGAAGCATTTTACTTCAATTCATGTGTTATTGAGGAAGTATATTTGGAGCACCTACTATGTGCCAGACACTTTGGTAGTATCTGGGATATGAATAAAACAGGATCCCTTCTAGGCTCAAAATCTATTAAAATGCAAGTTACAATAAAACATGGCACACAGCGAGACAAGATGTATCTAAAGTGCTAAGGAGGTTACTACTGGTAAGAGTTGGGGGTGATCTCTTAATTTCCTGCTCTGACTCCCCCAAATAACCTCTGGCCCTCCATAGTCCCAGCTGATGAAACTAAAAACATAGGCATCATCCATGAATTGGCCATTTCCTTGATCTCCCTCATTCAGCCCGTCAGCTGGTCCAGCCAAACCCTTCCCTTAAGTTCTGAACCTGCCAGTTCACCTCCACCCCCGCTGTTTTCTCCCAGATTCAAGCTGCTGTGCACTGTCCTCAGGTCCTCTTCAGTAACCCATTGCACTGGTCTCCCTTCTTCCATTCTTCCCACCCTACAGTGCTTTCTCTGCACAGCAGTAAGTAGCGTCTTAAAAATACAAACCAGAGGTGCCTGGGTGACTCAGTCGGTTAAGCCTCCGACTTCGGCTCAGGTCATGATCTCACAGTTAGTGGGTTCAAGGCCCACATCAGGCTCTGTGCTGACAGCTCAGGGCTTGGAGCCTACTTCGGATTCTGTGTCTCCCTCTCTCTCTCTGCCCTTCCCCTGATCATGCTCCGTCTCTCTCTGTCTCTCAAAAATAAAAATTAAAAATAATGAATAAAAATAAAAAATACAAACCAAATCATGTTCTACTGTCTCAGGCCCTTCAGTGGCTTCTTGTTATGCTTAAAATAAAACCCAGCCCCCAACCAAGACCTACAAGACTCACCACGATCTGTCCCATGCGTTCCTCATCTCCCTCCTCTTTCCTCTGGGCTCTAAGTCATAATAGCTGTGAAATGTACAGTTGGTGTGCCATCTTAGTGCTGCAAGTATCTTAACCTTCCTTCCCTTTCTACATATGGTTAGCTCACTCTCCCCTCAGACCTGCTGCATGGAACTCGTTCTCCCAGATATGGTCATGGATGGCTCCTTGTTTTCTTGCAGACCTGAGCTCAGAAGTCCCCTCCTCACCCTGGATCAATTCACCCTTTATTTCCTTCTTCATAGCACTTAGCTCTGAAATTGTGCTGGGCTCGCATTTGTTTATCTTCTCTTCCCCATCCCTCCCCACTCTGGCCCTCCACACATACATACAAACTCACAGATGTAAGCTTTGTAAGATCAATGACCTCTTCTGTCTCGTTTGTATCTATCCACCCAGCATTTGCCATTTGTTGAATGGATGAACGAATGATTTTAGAGGGAAAATGACATTGGAACGAGGTAAGATCTCATCAGACCAACATGATGGAGTGAGACTTTACAACTATAAGCTATGGCCTAGGGAGAGAGACACTTAAAGGTAAGGAGCTAGCAATACTGTGGTTAATATTCCAGCTGGGAACAGCTTTCCAAATGCAGGCAGAGTACGTGGATTGAAATCTGCTTCACTCAAGGCAGAGCCAGACTAAGACTGAATACTAACACTTGGAACCTGTTTTGATTTTTTTAAAGTGTTGAGTATTGGAACTGGTGTCTGCATTCAGAAATAAATCTCATGGGTTATATCTTTCCAATTATACCTTCTCTGTCTGGTATTTTTAAAAGTGAAATTGTAATTTAAAATTTAAATACTTTTGTGGGTTTCATGGGAGTTCACTGACAGTTACGTCGGTATATGCGGAACATACTCCATGACAGGATCACACAGCATTTGCAAGAGTCTTGGAAATAAAAGCTTGTTACCTGTCACTGAAGCTTTTAACATAGGCCTTAGGCCAACAGTGACAAGAACCTGGGGGAAAAAAATCCCTACCTTTACTAAATTGTCCAGAGACCATTTTTTGTTCTTAATTGAATCTTTCAAGTTTTCTTATGATTTATGGAGCGGCTGAAAATAAATCAGCTTCCATCCTCTCATTGTCTTTATGGGGAGTTCTCCATTTCCCCCACGAATCATGAGCAGTCATCAGATAATTATAGAAGCTGACCTCTTACAAGCCAACAGTGTCAACCTCTCTAGAAACCACAAAATTAGAACGTGGCCAACTTAATGAAGAAGTTTTTTCTTTTTTTTTCAAATTAACATTTACATTTTCCCAAGAAATGTATAAGCGTAATAAATGTCTGATGTCAATGGCATAGACATACTTATCTGAAGTCTAATTATTCTGTTTTCTCATTTCTAATAGATAGTCACTGCTAACTTTTTGTGGCTTCTGTAAATTTGAATTTATCTCTGCATCCCCTCCATCCATAGAGCTCATCTGTTTTCAGTAGTAAGACATCCTTCTGAATGTTTGAGTAGGACATCTCTTCTGCCCCCGGTGACACCCCAATTTCCAGGCTAACCTTCTGACCCAGGCACCAGGCCCACGGTTTTAAGTGACCACAGGACAATTTCATGCAAAAGATCCATCACCAAATAAAATTCAACAAACTCCAGCTTCACCAAGATTCTTCTGCTATCCATGTGCGTCTATCTTTCACCCTCTCATCTCCTACATTCTTTCTCTTGTATGGTCACCCGTCCCCTATAGCATTTGTTACAACTGTAATAAATGATTTTTTGTTTGATATGTTTCTTTAATATCTGTTAATGGTGCAAACTTCATGTAGGTTTTTTGTATCCCTCATGTGTGGAATGGAGCCTGGAGCAGAGCAGCTGTTCAATACATATTTGTCGAATGAATGAGGAAAGCTAGGTCTATCCTCAAACAAGCGCGTGCGTGCATGTATATGTGTGTGCACTCATGCGCGTGAGAGACAGAGAAATAGACCCCGGGATAGACCTGAAGACTCTAGGAAGGTCTCAGAACATTCAGACCTATTAAGGGAATGGAAAATAAGTGCCAAGAAAAAAAAAAAGTAAGAGTTGACATTGCAAAGTTTAGAGCTAAGAATGTCAAAGGATGAGGCAGTTCTGTGAAGGGAAAAGTGCCCGTGCCCAGCTGTCTCTTTTCATTTGCGTCTGCGAAATGGGGACCTCAGCAGAATCCCCTTACGTTCCTATCAACTAGGCTTGAATCTGTGAGCATTGGGCCCAGTCCCTGGTTCCTACACGAGAGATTGTTCATCCTTTGGATAATTTTCTTTTAATTCAATGCACTTATAGACTACTCTTTCTTGACAGAATATGTTGAAACAAAGTTGAGGAAAACAAAAAAACAGGACAAAGCACAATGTAACAGTATGGATTGTACATGCTCAAAAACCATCAAATCCTTGCAAAAAGAAGCTAGAAAATACTTCCTCTGATTTCGTCCCGTCCTACGTGTGTGTGTGTGTGTGTGTACAGTGTGTATCTATATATCTATATCTGTCTTCATCCATAGCTCAGACTGCGTCTGTCCATACTTGTCCATGTATTTTAATTAGTGATAGATTTTTTGCATTGATACATACATAAGTAAATAGTGAGATTTCATAAAACAAAAGTTGAAATAATCTCCCTTCTCTGCCTTCCTCCTTCCCTCCCCACTTCCTTCCTTCCTCCCTCCCTCCCTCCCTCCCTCCTTCCCTCCCTCCCTCCCTTCCTTCCTTCCTTCCTTTTTTGAAGTGATCAGATCAAAATAAATACCAGAGTAGATTTTTCCCGTTACCTTGGAATATCTTCTGCAGCTTTGATGAACTTAAAATTTTGCTTTAGGTACTAAGGGCCACAATCAAGTTTTTAAAGGAAGCACCAAAGTAAGTTCTGCTGACTTCTACATCTGGCAAGAATCGGGCATTTTTCTTTATTCACAGGCTGGACAATCTTAATCTTTGTGGAGGGGTTCCTCTGTGCCCCCACGTGCCCAGTACGATGGAATGAAACATCTTTGCACTCTTGCCCAGCCACCCTCTAATAGGAAGATGGAGGGAGCAAACTGAATCTTGGGCAAGGATCTTTTCCTGAAATATAGAGTCAGGGACTCGCGATTTCCCTCTTGGAATTAAAATTATTGAAAACATGTTGGAATTTAAAAAGATCATTGTGGTAAAATTGTCTGCATCAATCCAAACCTCTTTTCAACTATGGTCCCAGATGAGGCTGCACTGTGCTATCAAGAGAGCAATGGCTGGAGGTAAAGCTTAGGAGAGGGAGTGAAATGTGACCAAATTTGTGTAAGAAGAGCGTTCCCCTCTTAATGGATTCTGTTAGACTTTGCCATTTAACACTGAGACTACGATAGATGCCACTTATTGCCCATTTAACATGTGTTGGGGATTTGGCGGATGTTATTTAATCTTTGCAGCAATCCTGTGAGGTAAATTTTATTATCTTTATTAATCCTCTCTTGTAGAGGAGCAGACTGGAGCACTGAGAGGTCAAGGTCATGCCCAGGCCACGCAGCCAGTAGGTGGCCCGGCCAGGGTTTAAGGCCAGGGAAGAGGATTCCCAAGGCCACAAGCTATGCGGTGCACCATTGTCGGCTCGCCTCTGTAACAGTCAGAACCTGTCCTGAGGACAGGGGCTACCAGTGGACTGATTATGTATAACTGGGCAAGCTTTTTATGATCCAGACGGAGGAGTGATGTCTTTGTTCACTTTTGATGGAAAGCAAGCGCGTGTTTTCTCCTGAAGAATGAAGAATGTCAGTGAAGGCTTCGATACCTGAAATGGCCCATGTGATCATTTACTTTATTTGCAGTTTACCCGTCACTGACCTACAACGGTAGCATCTGGCTTTGCTTACTGAAAAGCAGGGGCTCATGATTAACTGCCTCTGTTCTTTTCCCAGAGCCGTCTGCATCCGCTGTGCTTTGCAACTGGAATTTCTGAAGCAATTCCCCCTGACATGAAAATTAGGTTTTATACAAACAGAAATTTCATAGCAAAAAGGGAAATGAGTGAGGTCACAATAATTTAGCAACAGATTTTCAAAGAAGCAGAGCCCCAAAAATACATGGGCTGTTTAGATAAAGTCCCCAAAACAAACAATATTTTAACGGGTGAAATTACTTTCCTTTTCTGGTTTCTCTAAGTATTTGACGTTACGAACCACACTGTCAAGGTGCGTGTGAGCACAGAGGAGGGACCTAGCAGAAGTCAGGGAAATGGTTCTGGATTCTTGAAGGAAAAGGACTTGTCAAGGCTAGAATATGGAAGGGGCAATGTGTTTTAGGTAGAAGGGGAGCATGAACAAAGGGATAATGATGTGGGAGGAAACCAGTTTAGAAGTTTGGAATGCCAGTGGGAGAGGCAGAATGGCTGGCCAGGTAGGTAGGAGGCAGATCTGGGAAAGTTTTGAGCATTATGTAAATGAGTCTAATTTTATTCCACAGGCAAGAGGGAGCCATGAAAAGACGTTAAGCGGAGTAGTAGCATGGTTATTTGCAGATTTTAGAAAGCTCTCTGGAAGCGGGGTGTCCATTAGATTGGAGAGAACAAAATGGAGCAAGAGAGAGCTAGTCGGGTTACTGGAATGACCATTGTAAGAAAGGATTCTGGCTCAAACTGGGACAGTGGCAATGAGCACAGATGGGGTGGTGTAAGAGGTCTTTAGGAGTTTGAATCTGTATGTGTAGTGACTGATGAGATGCAGAGAAAGAGAGAAGAGTCCAGAATGACTATTAAGTTTCTGACTTGGACACTAGGAGGATGAGAGAGACTTGTATATCTGTCTGCTAAGAGCAAAGGACCAGGGATGGTGGAAAATATTGGCTAGAAAGCACACATAGAGGCTACTTGGTATTGTGAGGTCTTGGAGAAGCAAGAGGATATGGGGTACCAGTGGGAATAGAAGCATCACTTCTATGAGATGGGAGAGCAAGAGACAAAGAGGGAAGAGGGTGCAATAGGTCTGTGTTGACACAGTGGATGGGGCAGCAGTGCCCAGAAGATTAATGGGCTTCTTAAATTTTCTCTAAGAGGTAACAGACTAAGTTTTGGCTAAGCATGAGGATCGGGTGTTAGGTGGGAAAGAGGTGAGGGTATGAACTGTTGCAGACAATAGAAAGGAATGTTGCCTAGGAAGAAGCAGTATGTTGGCTGGACAGGTTAGTGGCTTTGAAAAAGTTGAAGAAAGCATGAACTGGTAGTGGTACCGTTCTGCTCAGTTCATGTTCCATTACTCCACCCTATTGTGTTATACCGCGTTATTGTGTTATAACTCACTATTCTTAAGACCACAGCGGTGGCAGGGACCATATTTCATTTAACTTGGAGAATCTTCAGTGTTCAGAACAGGGCATGACCCATATTAGATGCTCAATATACTTTTGTTGACTTGAAATTTGTGCAGCTATAGAGCAGTAGACATGAAATACTATTAGCAAACAACACTTTTTTTTTCCAAGTGCACTAAATGGCAGTACCTTGGAGAACTCTGAAAGTAGAACAGTCAATATTTTAGGATGGTTCTCCCAGGAGTGACAGTTCTCTGTATGAACAGGTGTATCTGAAAAGACCAATTTGCTGCCAATAGTCACTTTCCTGCTGCCGACTCGGGGTTTAATGATTTAAGGGAAGACAGAGCACCTGGCATTGTTTACAGGGCTCTTTCTTCACAGTGACAATATACAGGAGTCTGTGCAGGGATTTCATGGAGAAAAGTGAAAGGACTTGGAAAAAGTGATAAAAAGGGATAATGAAGGAAAAGAGTGAGCTGAGGACAACTGCCATTTGAAAGTTGTTGATTGATACCGTATATGCTGCGAGGCAAAGAGCACAAAGTGGATAGCAAAAAATAAAACAGCTCCCCCCTCCCAGCCCCACCTAAGTCCTAGTTTCATCTCAGCCTCCAACCAGTTGTATGATCTTCGATGTGACATTTAAGCAATTTTCTGAAACTCAGTTATTTGTTACCATAAAGGGGTCATACTTCTTGCATCAGACGTTTCTTGTAATAGACATTTTTGTGAGCTGCCCGGCATTTTACAAGAGCGTAGTGAAGGCTGCAGATAAGAACTGTGATCCCAAGAAAACTTGCTTCCATGGGACTTCTGTATTTGCCTCACTGCCTTCCATATCCTCGTGCCCCCACCCAGCCCAATCTTCTCTTTCTCTTTCTTCAATCCCTTCAGAATGAATTTGATCTCCAGAAAATCCTTACATAGAAGTTGAAAATTAAATATAATGCAGTATTTACTTCCCAAGGTAGCCTTTTCAGTGTATCCAGAAGGATCCTTGACACACCATCTTTCCAATTTCTAAAAATCTGTAAGTAGGGGGTAATTTGTCAACGCAATCCTGTGAATGTGTTTTGGGTTGCTGTTATGTTCCAAGCCCTGTATTAGGTGCAGCGAATGCAGGGGTGAGGTACAATAGGGGAGATGAACACAGCTTTTTCTATGCTAAATGTTCATAGTAAAGTATAAAATATTAATAGAAACAGAAAAGAGATTAATTTTATTTGGGTGTTTAGAGAAAGCTTTCTAGAAACTGCTATTTGAATGGACAATACAATTGATATATATATTGATAAATTGATAAATATATTGATCCAGAAATCAATATAATTGCCCCAGATATAGAAGATAAAGACATTTCAGGTAGAGAAAAACAGCATGGACAGAGACCGAGAGATAGCAAGGGCAGTGCGTGGAGTGGACAGGTGGTATAGTTGCCAGATTGTTCATTCTCCAATGGTAAATTCTCACTAAAAGTGGAAAAAAATCAGATGTGGACATAAGGGACTCAAACATGTTTATTTCCATTGCCTTGGGAGAGCTTTGGCTACCAGAGACTCTAGAATTGTGACCAATAAGGGTAGTGAAAATCCCTGTTGCACATACATGAACTGTCATTAAGAGTGACACTCTGAAGCCGGTGAACTAAAGTCACGTTGTTTTCTGGGAAATCCCAAAGATGGCTACAGATTTGCTGTAGTTTAGGAAATGACTAACAAAGAAAAAGAAAGGAATATGTTAAGTTGGTGTTTTACAAATAGACAGATGGACATACACTCCTAATCACTGGAGATGTTGAGATATCTGTAAAGCATATGGAAGCCCACCTCTTCCTCCTAAATTCTTCTAAATCTTCTGGCAATGACATAGCTATGGCTTGTTTATAGGTGTCAGAGGGGAAGTAGCAGGCTCTGCTACTTCTATGTGGGCATGTGGCCAAACTATTTGATGTCTGTAAATCTCAGTTGGTTCATTTGTTTGAAAAGATGGAATAAGAATACAAACTTACTTCACAAGATGGCAGTGAGGGTTCAGGAGTAGGTTCGTAGGGCAGTCTGCAGAATGGCTGGCGTTCACAATGTGCTCAAGAAATGGTGCTCAGTGCTATTCTTGTCTTAATTCTATTACCTTTTCTCTATATTTAATAATCATGATGCTTTAATTTGACCAATTTCACCAGCAGATCTCCAACCGTGTTTTAAAGGTTGTTGTTCCCATCTAACTGGCCTTGCTAGAGCCAGAGCTCCTGAATAGGAAGTGTCATGGGTGATAATTTTCTTGTGAGAAGGCAGATGATGAACCGTGCTTTACCTATTTTATAGATGCCCACACTGAGGTAGAAACCTTGGATGTGCCCCAAGAAATTCAGACTGAACTAAAACTATAATTAAATGCCTTCCCCTCCAAGCCTGCAGACTTCGTCATTTGCCTCTGCAGTCTTGTCCGGGCAACCATATGTCATCCGAGTGCTGAAAGGCACAACTTTCATAAGCCTCTCTGTGCACCAAGCTACATTACTGTGGTTAGCATCCCGCAAAGAATGAGTCCTTTAGAAAAATCCAATCGGAGAGGAGCGAGGGTAATAAGAAAACAAGGGATTGTAATTTAATCACATCAAACCAGAGATATAGCATTTACCGTGATCAAATGGTAATGGTAATGGTAAAAGGAAAGAGTAATTCATTTTTGCGGTGTTAGAATTGGATTTTCCCAAAGATCAAAACAGAGCTCAATTCTTTGGACTCACGATGATACTGTCACTAACAGAGCATGCTAGGAGCAAGAACAGAAGCCACTGCCTGTTGAATAGCTTCCCCCAAAATTTATTGTCCCATTTATGGATTTGAAAATCTGAATTGTAAAAGGAATGATGTATGTGTCGGTCAGGTATGGTCTTATATAAGATTTTTCATTTTGAAAATTTATTAATATTCCTTAGGCAATTCATCCTTCGTGAGAAAGGCAGTGGTGGCATGGCATTTAATAAGTTTGCAGCAACATTAAGCTCTATTGATCTGAATTGGGCTATCTGCCTTTTGCCTTGATAGTTTATTACTGTGCTTCACAGGTAGCAAGATGTACAGTCACCCAGTTTCTATTGACTATGCTAGAAAATGTATTATGCGTCATTGAATATATTGCAAGTCTTGGGGATAATTTACACAGTATATTTTGTTTTTGTATATTAAATTATTTTATCCTGGCATTAATGTCAGTACATAAACACATAGACCAATGCTCAGTGAACACTGAATGTATGAATGAATGAGTAAATATCTTGTATGACATCAAAGAAAACAAGTGGTGGATTCAAGTTTTCTGCTTGAGAATGTTTAAGTCCTTCGGTCAAGGAGAATCAGTTGGGTTGGTTAGGCCAGGGGTAAGCGCAGCAGCTCACAACTTCAGTTCCTGATGTACTATTTTGGCTGCATCACCTACTTACTTGATCTAACTTGGAAGAGCTGATGGAGTTCATCCGAGTTAGATTTCTTGAGGCAGCATTAGGAGCTAGGGAAACCAAAGTGATAGAATGAGATCAGCAATATAAAATAAGATTTCTGAACGGAGGTGGGTGGTGGTGGGAAGCACCTGGGTGGCTCTGTCAGTTAAGCATCCAATTTCTGCTCAGGTCATGATCTCACAGTTCGTTGGTTTGAGCCCCATGTTGGACTCTGCACTGACAACTCAGAGCCTAGAGCCTGCTTTGGATTCTGTGTTTCCCTCTCTGCCCTTCCCTTGTGGTGCTGTCTCTGTCTCTGTCTCTCTCTCAAAAATAAACAAACATTAAAAAACAAATTTATGAACTGGGACCTTGGTGAGACAGATTTTCTGAAACTGATTGGCTATAATTTAGGAAGATTCTAGAAAATCACTATGAGCATGGGTAGGTGTTTGTGGTTGATTTTATTTATTGACGTATACATGGTTATGTTGTACCAGATGAAAGTTTATCAAGTCAAGATGAACTAAAAGTATTTTAGGATTTAATTTAAATATATAATAATAGTGGAAATTATTAGACAAAGTTCTAGGTTTTTCCATGGATTATCTGACTTAAACCTGGTATGATTACTACCTTCATTTTCTAGTTTACTGAGATGTAGAGAGATTGGTTATCATGCACGAGGTAAAGAGAGTGATAGACTCAGAGCTTGAGCCTTTGGAAGCTGACTCCAAGGTTTGGGCTCTAAATTAGGAGTCTCCAGAAGTGGGATGTACCTTGGCATTGCCAAGGAGCATATTCTGGTATTTTTTACCATATGTATGTGGTTTCCCAGAGTTACTGGCAATCATTTATATGACAGTAAATAAACAAATAAAAGGTATTTTGCCCTCAACAAACAAAAAAAGATCATCCTCTGAACAGAATTCAACCATTCACCATCTCTCTATGTTAAGATCTTCTATACTTGCCATTTTGTGCTGATGTTTGCATTTATTTATTCATTGAATATTTCGTTGAGAGCTCACAATGTGCCAGACACTGGTATAAGTGTTTGGATTCCGTAGTGAATGAAACTGACAAAGATTCCTGTCGTCATGGATCTTACAGATCTTACATTCTACCAGGGGAGATGGAAAATAGAAAAGAAATAGAACATATAGGAGGGTTTATTAAAAGCTGGCCATTACTATAGATAAAAGAAAAAGGTGAATAAGAAACATCAGGGGTGGTGGTGTGGGGGTGGCCATTTAAAATAGAGTGATTATCATATGTGTTGTTGAGTTAAGCAAAGATTTGAAGGAGGAAGGGACTGTGCTGTGTGTGTTTAGGTGAATGATGGTCATTGTGTCCCGGAAGCTGAATGACCTTAGGTGTCTGGTCAGAAGACTAAGGGTGAACCTGTGCTCCTGGGTGAAGTTAGAGCTAAATGTTGTATGTGGCGATTGGTCTCATAACCTTGGCCACATAAGACTCTTGAGAAAACTGGAGGTGTAACCTGTCATTTCTCAGTGACAGACTAGCTTTGCCTTCGGATGGTCACAAGCTCATAAACCCTGCAGTCAGTGTGAGCCACAGTATGGCCCTGCTCCAAGATGATTCCTACTCTGCCTAACATGGTGGTTTTCCTTCTGTGAGCCCCAGAGGTGAGGGGTCAGTACTCCAGCCTCTAGAGGCAACTCAAGGTACTGTCTTCTACCCCTTCTCCACCTCACCAACCCCTTCCCACTCCCCAGTATCTGACTTTCTCATCCTTAACATCTCACATGAGATGTTAAAACCTAGGACAGTGTTAGATCTTGGTGCTTTGAGTTGGAGCTTTTTCATAGAAGTACATTCACTTGGAATAGACATTCTAACGAACTTCTCATCAGAATCTTTGATTGGCATTTACCTGGGTCTGCGAGTCGAAAAAGTATAAGATAGATTATTACTTTGCAAATGCAATATGGAGGACCAACTATTTCAAAGTATAGATTCCTTGGAGGAAATACCTGTTCACCAGAGGAGGGAGGCTTCCTTTTCAGTTGACAGTTTTTATTGCTCTTCCCTTTCTTCTCTTACTGCAGGTTTGGCCTTTGACTAGAGTTGGCTATTTGTCTGCTGGACCACAGAATCAGGATGAAAGCCAGAACTGACCAGAAAGTAGTCCTAACACTATCACTACCTTCTTGAGTCGGGTTGACAATCCAGGGGAAGAGATTTTCTGCTTTGCAGAAACTTTTATACCAAACCTAGCTTACTTGGCAGTGAGTTTGTTTCACTGCCAAGCAGTTATCAAATACCAGCAAAGCCTCTAAAGAATGCTGACACAGGCCTGTTTTCAGGGCCCTGTCAGCACTTAGTGTCAGGCAGATGAAAACTGATTTTCAATTATTTATAGAATCTTTTGTGAATAGTGTGTGTGTGTGTGTGTGTGTGTGTGTGTGTGTGTGTGTGTGTAGTATTTTGAATATGAATCTTTGATCAAATCCTATATTTGGTAATTTAGGGTAAAAAGGAGAGTTTCTGGTCTCAGATATGGTTGAAGAGATGTTAGTATGATTTAATGGAAAGGGGAGATTTTGGAGTCTAGCAAAGACTGGGTTTATACACCAGACCATGTCTTAGACTAACCTCCGTTGTGATAATGGGCAAATTGGTTAATCATATTTAACCACAGTTTCCTGAATTCTAAGAATCAGTATTGTAATAGTTCCTTCCCTGAAGGCTTTTTACAAAGAGTAAATGAAAAAAAATATGGGTAATGAGGTAAAGAAACCCGTGAACTTGTCCAAGGCCCTTGGTTTACAAATAAGGAAAGTGTAGTTAATTCGTTTTCAAGGTGCAAACCCGGGACTCCATCTTCATGTGCTTAACTATGAGCACACTGGTCTTTCTACTACAACATGCTGGAGGAAAGAAAAATATTTCTAAACAGCACATGTTACATAATGTAGAGCTCGAAAGAACCCACATTCTCTATTTAATTCTAACTATATAAAATCTTAGAAATCTTAGAGGAAGTAACCATGCCCAATTGGGTTCCTAAACTATGCATTTTGGTTGAAGGATGGGATAGTGGCTTGACTGGTGACCTCCAAAAAGAAATGTCCTTGACTAATCCCCAGAACACACAAATGTGACCTTTTTTGGAAAAGAGGTCTTTGTGGCTCTAATTAAGTTAAGGATCTTAAGATCAAGGGATCATCTTAGAATATCCAGGTCCTAAGTCTAATAAGAAGTGTCCTTATAACAGACACACCGAGAAGACACACTGAAGAAGCAGCAGCAGTGTGGTCATGGAGGTGGAGACTGAGGTTGCAAAATGCCTGGAAATGCCCACAGCCATCAGAATCTGGAAGAAGCAAGGATCTGAATTTCCTCTGGAGCCTCTGAACGGATCATGGCCCTGCCAGCAGTTTGATTTTGGCCCTGTGATACTGGTTTCAGACTTCTGACCTCCGGAGTTGTGAGAGAAGAAATCTCTGTTGATTTAAGTCATCGGGGTTATTTTAATTTTATGCATGTTAACAGCAGCCCTAGGAAACTAACACAGGACCTCAAAAAATCTGAGACAAAGAACTGGAAACACGCTGTGTGCCAGCTACAATGGGATGCACGGACAAGCATGGCCATGTGCAGAGGGCAAGGATACCTTAGTTTTAAAATCTTTGCTTGTTTACATTCAACAGGCCATTTGAAATGCCATACTAGGACTGTGTCTAGGCCCATTGATTCAATCAGTATCTGAGAAATACAGGATGTTTGCCTTCGAGTTCCTTAAGTCATCGGTTAGTGAACAAACTGAACGACAAATCAGTTATAAGCAGCATGCTGATGGCTACGATAGAGGGACTGTATGAGTGCTCTGAGTCGCTTGGAGAGGTGAAGCTTGAGCTCTGATGGGGACAGGGAAGCCACCAGCACTGGCTTCTAAGGCGCTAACTGGGACCTGACCTTGTTGGCTTAGAGACAGAATGGTTTTTCTGACAGGATAAGCAGGGTTGCTATTTTCCCCACCCTTGATACGGAGGTCCTGAAGGGTTTTCTATTTATTATCATATCTACCCCTCTCTTCCATGACATAGTACGTCTATATAAGGAACGGTGTGGCTGTTTGCTGGGTTGAGATGAACATTACACAAAGAAGTGTGTCTGACTAATACGTGTGAGCCAGGTGTTCTGGAAAGATAAGCTCAGAAGTGGGTAAAGTCAAAGTCATGGGGATGGAGGGCTTCAAGCTCCCATTCGCCTGTGGGGACAGGTCCAGCTCCACATTCGACAGCTCTGCCTGCGGCTTCATTGTTCCTGCCTCTGCAGCCCTGCCTACTGCTCATCCAGCCTTATGCAGCCCCCTAATTCCCATGCTGCATGGCGGGACTGAGCAGAAGAGAGGAACAAATCTCTTCTATGTGTGACGAGTCCTGTGCTACGTTCTTTACACATACGATCTCCCTTAGCCCTTACCACCTTCCTCTGGGGAAAATATCACCATTCCCATTTTTCAAAAGAGAAAACATTCTTTCCTAAAGTTGAAAAGCTGATATCTGGCTTTTGCTTATTTCTCCACCTCCAACACTAGTTGCTCTTGGTGTCACGATTTATATTCCAGCTATGCCAAGCTGCTTCTAGCTCTTCCATGCTTAGTGCAGTGGTTCTCAAAGAGGGACAATTTTGTCCCTAGGGGTAAAATTTGACAATGTCCAGAGACATTTATGATTACCGCAACTGGGGAAGAGGATGCTACTGTCATCTAATGAATAGAAGCCAGGGATGCTGCTGGGATGCTTGGGTGGCTTAGTCAGTTAAATGTCTGACTGCTGATTTTGGTTCAGGTCATGACCTCACAGGTCGTGGAATTGAGCCCTGCAGACAGGGCACAGCCTTCTTGGGATTCTCTCCCTCTCTCTCTGCCCCTCCCCCACTCACATGTGCTCTTGCTCTCTCTCAAAAGAAATAAATAAACATTTAAAAAAAGCCAGGGTGCAGTGTTTAGCATTGCTAAACATTGAGCATCGACTACCCTCCTCCCCTGCAGTAAAGAATTCTCTGGCCCCAAACGCTGGTAGTTCCAAGACTGAGAAGTTCTGTCTTAGGTGTTATCATTCCCTCTGCCTGGTCTGTTCCTCAGCTGGATGTGTCCTACTCATGTAGGACCTAGCAGCAGAGTCGCTTCCTCTAGGAGCTCTTTCTAATCCCTCCAGGCTGGGCTGGGCGTCCCACCTCTGTGCTCCCACACCCAGCCTACCTAACCTTATATTGTTGGTATTTCTACACTGTCCTGTTCATGAACTGGAAGCTCGCATGAGGCAGGAAACCATACTCCATCCACCTTTATATTTCTAGGAGAGACTGCAAAGCCCTGGAAGATTCCTCAAGATATATTTGTTGGATGAATGAGGTGGCGAGTAGGATTTATACACTGCAAGAAAGGGAACACGATGGGGGATTGAGATAACTGGTCTCAGCACGTAGTTTCATTGGCATGAAAAGAAAATGGCGGGAGCTGCTGCTGCTGAAATGCAAACTCACTTCCTGCTGTTTTTAGCATTGGTTTCCTAGTCTTGGAGAAAAGAAAAAGTAACAGAATATACTAGATGCGTGCCCTTTCCTCCTTAACTCCTACCTCCTCCCCATGTTGTGGTAATGACACAATGACAAGAACAACCTAACAAAACTTGAAGTTGGCTGTTGTAGCTTGAACAGGCATCAGACCCAATGGTGGAAGCATGGAGAAGTGGCAGGTGTTTGTGCAAGGACACGAATTCAAGAAACCTAGTTGGCCCCTTCCTCACTTCCGTCAGAGAAATTCAAGTGACAGTAGCACTTGTGCCAGCTGCCAAAGGAATTGGCTGAAAGTAGGAGATATTTGAGGCACCTGACATGCTATTTCTTTTCAAGAGAGTGTCTGTGACAGTCTTCGAGCTCCCTGGCTCCCTTTGGCACTTGGAAGCAATGGCAGTCAAAGGAACATTGGGAGCCAGTGTTCATTGCTTTACCTCTGTGCAATCTTAGGATTTAGAGCAGCACAGGCATGAACGAAAAGGCAGCTGTGTGTTTTAGTTAAGCTCTTTTACCTGTGGCAGAAGAGGATCCAAAGACGAGGAAGCAGGACTTGGTTAAACATGAGCACTCAGGAGCCTCCCCAGGCTTGAAATCTGGCTCCAACATTTCTTACAAGATTTTAAATGTATGAATCTTTAGATGTTGTTTTTTGTATTTTAAATTCATTTTTGTTTATAAACAGGAGCTCACATTTGAACATAAGGTGATTATTGGAAACTCTTAACTTAGCGTAGAGCAGCCTGATGGGAAAGACTGACAACGATGGTGACTTTCCCTCTAATTCCAAACATCCCTGCTTTCCAGTCCTGATCCAAACCCCTTTCTTCCTGAAGGAAAATTGCCACAGTTAGGAGGATGATCACAACACTAGCCAACGCGGCTCTTTCACAGATAATATGCCACGTGGAGCAGACATTTTCCAGCAGTCCTGAGCACTCAATGATTATACGGTTAGATTTTGAGTTCCTTCCATCAGAGAGGATGTTGGACAGTGTGACACCGGAACTGCATGCTGTCCATCTCCTATGCAAGGGACCATCTGTCTTTGTTGCACAGCCAACCCTGAAATTATCACTTCTAGGAGGACAGCATGCCACGTAGTCTTCCCCCTCCTGCAGCAACAGAGAAGCCAAGATAGGACGGGCAAGGACTGAATGCAGACACAACAGAGTGGGAGTCAAAAGGGAACTGGAGAGTTGAAAGCTTTAATAAAAGATTTAAATTTTCTGTAGTTAAAATCTCCATTTTGTCTTTAGAGTAAATACTTTCAAAATCCATCTTTATCTCAAGGTTATAAAAATATTTTTCTATATTTTCATCTAAATTTTTTGAAGCTTTTTTTTTGTATTTATGTTTGTAATCTACTGGGATTATTATTATTTTTTTTTGCGTGGAGGTGATGTATTTATTTTTAGCTTTGTCCATATAGCTAACAAATGATTCCGACTTAAATTAAATAGTCTATCTTTTGCTCAGAGGCAGAGTTACTACAAGTTTCAAATATCCTCACTTTGGAAGACCCTTCTAAGACCCCAGAAAGAATTTTAGCACTGTGATCACATAGGTATATATTACTGTAAATATTCCAAAAATATTTTTGAATTCTTTTACTTTTTAAAAATTTTTAATGTTTATTTATTTTAGAGACAGAGAGAAACAGAGCATGAGTGGCGGAGAGGGAGACAGAATCTGAAGCAGGATCCAGGCTCTGAGCTGTCAGCACAGAGCCCAATGTGGGGTTCAAACCCACGAACGGTGAGATCATGACCAGAGCCATTCAGATGCTTAACTGACTGAGCCACCCAGGTGCCCCTTGTATTCTTTTTCTTAAAGAAAGCAGCTGTTCTAAATTGTATAAACTTCAGGCTTTGCCAATCCTGGATGCATTCGGTGCCCAATGATGTTTTTAATGCTATCTGTGGTAGTCAGAGTAACAGTCCTTCAGAGAGGTCCACATCGGAGTCACCAGGACACATAAATAAGTATGTGAGGTTACATGGCAGAAGGGAATTGGCATTGCAGGTGGAATTAGAGATGCTAATCAGCTGACTTTAAGATATGGAGAGTAGCCCCGGTTACCCCGGTGGACCCAGTGTAATCACCAGGATCCTTTACAAGTGGAGGAGGAAAACAGAAGAAGAGCAGAAAGCAGAAGGAGATATGACTGCAGAGAATGGTGAGAGATGCAACATCGCTGGCTTTGAAGATGAAGAAGGGGTGACATGTCAGGGAATGTAAGTGGCTTCTAGAAGTGGGAAAAGACAAATTAATTCACACTTAGAGATGCTAGAAACAAGCATAGTCCTGGAATATTGGTCCACAGTCCTTGGTATAGTTGGATTTCTAAACTGTTGAGATGTAACATAAAAACATTTGTGTCATTTGAAACATCAAGTTTGTGGTAATTTGTAATAGCAGTGAGAGAAAACTAATACCCTGTCTGAGCCATATAGACAAGGGTTTGTTTCTGTTCTCTTTATTCCTTTCTGGTCATCTCTCCTTCAGTTTCTATGCTGATGATACTAGACTGTGTCAATTACTGTAACTTAGTAAGGATTCTTGATTTCAGATAGAGCAACTCTCTTACCTTCTTCTAAAATCTTTTATCTTCCATAATGAAATATACATTTGGCTTGTCATATTCTGCAAAAGTAAAACACCACAAAGCAACAAATCAAAGCCCTGTGAAACTCTGATTGAAACCGCATTGTATTTGATAAATGATTTGGTGGCAAATTGACATTTTAAGGTTTTGATTCTTCCTATTCATGAACATGGTATATTTCCTTTATTTGGGGCAGCTGCTTCTTTGTATTTTTTCCCTTTTAGTAATAGTTTACAATTTTCTTCATCAAGGTCTTGAAAATCATTTAATAAATTTATTCCTCATACCTTAAATTTTTTGTCGATATTATAAATGAATTATTTTTCTATTTTATTTTCTAATTGATTATTAGCCATGTAAGGAAGGCTGCTTATTTTTATTGCTGAATTTCATCTAGAAACCTTGCTGAATTATATTAGTTGTTCTGAATCTGAATCTAGGAATTCTTATGTTTACAAATCTGGATGTAATTTCTATTACTTCTCAATTCTTACATCTTTTTTTTTTTTTTAAGTTTATTTTGAGTGAGAACAAGTGTGTGAGTTGGGGAGGGGCAGAGAGGGTGGGGAAGAGAATCCCAAACAGGTTCCACACTCAGCTCAGAGCCCTACTAAGGGTTCGATCTCATGAACTCAAGATCATGACCTGAGCTGATATCAAGAGTCAGATGCTCAATTGACTGACCCAGGTGCCCCTCAGTTCTTACATCTTATTTCTTTATCTTGGCTACGACTTTGTACACTACTGAATGTAACTTATCTTAGTTATATACATGTTTTGTACTTTTGCTCTAAGAAATCCCTTAAATGTTTGGTTGTAAGGAATGACCATATTGGTCGTTCTCCCATTGTATTAGTAGATCCATATGACTGACCCAATAGGCCCTCTGATTGGCCAATAGTGACTGGCCACTTCTAGATCTTGGCATCAACCTCTATCCCTCACCCCCTGCCCTGCCATATAAACCTCTCTCTCCCTTAAAGGAATTTAGAGGGTTTGTGTTGGGGTGGGAGGAGCCCCTTTGAATGACTGTGGAAACCTAAACATAGAAATGTACCCCCCCACTCCAGCTCTCTGTGTACACCAGTACACAGTACACCAGTAACTATAGTTGAAAATGAGCAATACAATTTTATTGTGTTCAGATGAGATTTTGTTTTTCATTTCTTATTGCAGAATAACTTAGCCTTGCCTAATTTTTACAATCAGTCATCTTCTCTCCATTGGATTATTCTCACTGGGCTTACCATATATTCATAAACACTGTCCTACTAGCAAATATTTTTCTCTTGGCCTCAGAACCTCCTCCAGGCCATCTCATTGTTCTCTATTCAAAGAACAACTTCACGAATCTTCTTCATTCAAAGTGTCCACCTCCTTCCACTCCCATTAATTCTAAACCCAATGGTCAATTCTTTGTTCTTTTTAAATTTGAATTCCTAGCAGCATTTGTGATGGTCGACATCGCCCTTTTACTTTGGTTTTCTTCTTACTGTATTGGTCATTTTTTCTCCACCATCCTTGCTGGCTTCATCCCTTCACCAGATCCCAAAATATAGGAGTGACCCAGAGTCTCTTCTCTCAGTTCCCTAAATCACTCCCTACGTAGTCTCATCTACATTTTGCTGCTAAAGTGTGCCATATTTATGAGAGTGGAACCCAAATCTATAGGTTTATTCCAACACTCTAACCTGAGCCCAAGGTTCATATATTTAACTGCTACTCGGTGTCTCTGTGTGGAGGCTTACTTGGTATCCCAAAGTGAACATGAACAAAGCAGAACTATTGATAGTCCCTCCTATCATATTTATTCTTACCCAAGGTTTCCCATCTCTATAAATGGCATCACTGTCCTCAGCCCCTAAACCTAGGATTCCTCTTTGACTCTTCTGCAATTCATCTTTTCCTCACACCCTTTAGTCGACTGATGATTTACCTCACCATCACCACTAACCAAACTGTACTTCAAGCCACCTTCATCATTTGCTTTAAAATTGCCTCCTAGATTGTCCTGTTTTCTTTTCAGTCTCCTCAGAAAAGCCACTTGGATCCTTGGAAAAGATAAATCAGATAATATCATTTTTCTGCTAAGAGTCTTTAGGAGTCTCCGATTGCACCTAGAATAAAATCCAGATTCCTTACTTTACCCTACAGTGTCTTAGGTAATCTGTCCCCTGCCTGAATCTCCAAACTCATCTCCCCCATTTGCCTCCTCACACACTACATTTTAGTCTTACTGCTCTTTTTATTGTCACCCAATCACGTCAGGTTCATTCTTTCCTTCGGGCCTTTGCACTTCCAGTTCCTCTAGTTGGAATGATTTCCTTTCAGATCTTATCATGCCTGCTTTCTTTTCATTATTCTGGTCTCTGCTCAAATATCCTTGTCTCAGAGAAGCAAATAGATAATTTCTGAGTTATTTTCCATCCCTTTAACCAATTATATTGTCTTTATAGCATGTATTTGGTTCTGAAATGATAGTTTTTCCTTACATGTGACCAATTCGCTCTAAAGAAGTTTGACTATGTTTTAATAAGTGATACACTTCTAATATTTTAGCTTAAATCATTGTATTATTATTTATTAACAAGAAAGCTGGATATTTAGCCTTTCTACTGAGAAATCTTAAGCAAGAGCTAAATAACACGAATGTGACAGGAATTGAAGAGAAGTGCTGATTTCTGTGGAGAGAAACTTAATAAGAAACATCGGTTCAAAAAATTACTTAATTATAATATGCCCGCATTTGAATGCAACCTGATTATGGCTCCATTTCAATTTACAGCCAAGGTTCTGGTGCAGCTAGCACTTTGAAATGCCATGGCAACATTGCCTGCTGGAGCATCTTGTTCTTGTTGAAAATGTTTTTTTTCCTTCCTAGTTGCTTAGGTACCACTTTCATTCACTTGCAGTTAAGTCTTTGCCCTCCAACGTATCTATTTTCATGGGTATTTCATCCTTTTTAAACACTCATCCTCCATGCAATAGAGTGCGCTCTCTCATCATTTGAAGAAGTAACCACGCCTACCTTCTGTGATGGAGGTTTTAGGTCTGACCTCAGTCCTCACTGCCCTCTGCTGATCCTTATTGCCCAGTTAGTGTCATCTCTTACTTACGTTCCTGATCCTACTTTTGTCCCTCCAATCCTGAAGAACACGTGGCTCAGTTTTCTCAGACCCAGCTCTCTCTGGCTGGCCAGGAACTTCTAAGGTAAAAGAGTAGTCTAGTCACCAAACTCCTCTTGTTACAACCCTGTCACCTGTTATTCTTGGATATGACTCCTGAGCAGCTCCTACTGAACACACAGTCTGGAGGTTAAACTCATGTGTGATCTGACTTTTAGCATGTTGCCCCCAACCAGAAGACTTGGGACCCCATGATGGTAAGGGGAATTAAAGTGTGCTTGGTACTTTACTAGAGGACTATTCCGTACTCTTTTCCCAGAATCTTAATTCCTGCCATTAAATCCATTCATGAGAAAATTTTACAATCCTGTGTTGGTAAGGATGCTTTGAAGATGTCAACTGAGCTTCAGTTGGTCCATATGCCTCCTGGAGAACTAATTTGGTTTTGGACTTCTTCTGACTTGACCAACCTGCTTGGCAAAAGTCCCAGGAGATCTAATCTAAATGAGCACTTATCATCCTTTTGAATAGATCAAAATCTTGCAAGAATGAACTTTTAAATTTGAATAATAAATACACCCATCTGAAGGGAAAAATTCCTCCTTATTCTTGAGAATGAGGTCTGTATTAGTTTGTGAGGCCATCATAACAAAGTACCACAGATTGGGTGGCTTAAACAACAGAAATTAATTTTCTTACAGTTCTAGAGGCTGAAAGTCTTAAATCAGAGACTGAGATGGTTTCTTCTTAGGTCCGTGGGGGGAAGGTCTGTTCTAAGATGCTCTCTTTGACTTATAGATGGCCATCTTTTCCCTGTGTCTTCACGTTGTCTTCCCTCAGTACATATGTGTGTCCAAATCTCCAATCATGTTGCATTAAGGCCTATCCTAATGACCTCATTTTAACTTAATTACCTCTGTAAAGACCCTGTCTTCAAACACAGTCACATTCTGAAGCCCTGGGGATTAGGACTTCAACATATGAATAGGTGGTGGCAGATAATTCATCCCATAACAAGATCCTTAGCCTTTTTAAAAAAAATGTTTATTTATTTATTTTGAGAGAGAGCAAGAGAGGGTGTGCGCAGGGGAGGGGCAGAGAGAGAGAGGGAGAGAATTCCAAGCAGGCTCCATGCTGTCAGCACAGAACCTGATGTGGGGCACAACCTCATAAACTGTGAGATCACGATCTGAGCCAAAGTCAAGAGTTGGACACAACCAACTGAGCCACCCAGGCGCCCCCTCTTATTCCTTTGAGAAACATTCCATTGGCAGTCACCTTCTCTCTTTTACATGACTACCTGTAGCTGAATGAGTACATGAATATGAACACCTTAGTTAATTTCCATCTAAGAGTGTCTGTGTAAGTGCATCGCCTTTGGAAGTCTTCAGACTAGGGTTCAAATCCTAGTTCTGTCCTTGATTTTGGTATAAATAACTTACTTAAACTCTCTGACCCAAAGATTCCTCAAATGGAGAATGAATGTAATATTTCCTATTTTATAATATTGTCCTGAAGATTAAATAAAATTACATACTGTTTAGTACAGTGTCTGGTCCAGAAGTAAGTTCTCAATACTTAAAAACTACTCAAAATAGCAACTCCCTGGGAAAATGAAGGAATGGTAGAAATACCTTATTTTTTGTAAATACATTAAAACCAGTCTTTGAGATATCTGAAAGACACTTCTGTGCCAAAATTTGCTACTCTAAGCACACCAGAACCTTGCAGATGTCCCAAATACCATATGACCCCTGGCCAATGTTTTCGGGTGCAGAATCTTCTTCTTGGTCATCCTCAGTGGAATCTCAGATCTCACAAGAAGTTAGAGCTGATTTCTCTCTACTCAAGAGTTTCCTGGGGCTGCAGCCAAGTAGTGGCAGGCATTATCTTCCCCTCAGTTGCCAAGGACCAAGGGTGGTTTTAGGCACAGTCACAAGATAATTACAACCGTGTTTTAATTTGGTCCAAGTTGAATAGTTTGAGGCAGATAGTAAGGTATTGTTTCATTACTACAAATCATTCTAATAGGTTAGCAGAGGAAAATGTCATCCATGAAGTAGATACAAGTAGAGAAAACTCCTAGCAGCAGATTGGTTCTCCATTATATGGAAGATCTGACAAGCCATCCACCCTCAGGATACTGTCATTTTAGAATCTTACTGTAAATTTGACCTTGATGGCTTTGGCTTTTCTAGAGCTCTGTAGAAGTGAAGGTGATTAGCATACAGTTTGAATCACTTACCCTTTCTGTTATTCACTGGGCACAGTTTGAATGGAAATCATTTGCATAACTGAATTTTCCCTTCTTCAGTGCTGTGAAAGGAGCTCCTTGTTGTAAGATATTCCTTAATGTGAATTATCTTAATGGATTCAGTGTGTATGAAAAATTAACAGATGTCTGTAGAAGTCTAAATCTATTTTGCTTTGTTTAAAGATGTGATTTAAACTCATCTGTCTCCAAATCGCTCCTAAATGATTCAAATAAATAACGAGTCAACCACTGAGCATTACTAAGGGTAGGTCATGCCCAGAGAAAGTATGTATGCCAAATTGTATTTTAATGTTTCACAGAAATGGGTGATTTCCATTGTTTGAGGTGTTTACCATTTCTAAGGGAAGATTTGAGCCTGTGCCTATGCTGAGCTTTTCTGTAGCTTCTAGAAAATTGAGGAAACGAACTTGCCCGCGGGAACAGTGTTCTATATTAGGAAACGTGCAAGTTGGCAGATGGTCAAGGGAGTGCTACCTGAGTGTAGAGAGCCATTTAGGACTATTCAAATTTAAATCTCCCAATTTGAGCTGAACACAGTGGAGCAATAAACCCATTTGTTGCATTTATGCTTGGCTGAAGTCAGAGGAAATGTAATATTGGTATCATCTACTCTTGTTGCTATAGACATACATATTTGCATATAGGTCATTGTTTAAGCATATTTGCATAGCAATGAAAGTATAACCTCTAACTGAATAACTTAATGGAGATAATAATAACATTTGTCACACATCTATTACAGAACATTTACTATATGGTAGGTGTTCTCAGAAACAGTGCTATATAATCTAGGAGAGTCTTTTACCATCGTGGTATACATTTCCATGGGCTATACAGGGCTAAGAAATATATGCAGAGCAGTTTTACATTTTTAGAAATAAACGTACTTTTCTTTGAAAACACATTTCTATTTGCTATTCTATAAAAGTTTCTGAAGCAAGCAGTTGAAAAATGGTATAGTTAAGTACTTCTAAACCTTCCAAAATTCCAAAAGTGGTCTTGAATGCAATCTGGCTATAACTCGGCACTATACTTTGGACTTTTTGGCAATTATAGACAAATAAGCAATTGTGAAGTCCATCCACACTTAATCAACTAAGATATTAACCCTGAGCTAAACTGAGACATTTTCTCTGATGTTTAGTTTATTAGTGATTTTGTTACTGTAGCTTATATGGTGGGGCAAGGGAAATTTAATATGTAATTAGATTATGATAAAACTTTAGTCTATACTTCAGAAACACAAATATTATTGGAGCTGAAAGGAAACTTTTGAAAACTTTCTAGTACAACTTCATCATTAAGTAGATAAAGAGAAAGAAGGACTTGCATAAGGTTAAATCACTGATTAATGGCAAAACTAGAAGACAAGTCCAGGAGAATCCAGATTAATTAGGATAATTAAAATTAACAGCAAAACAAGACATATTAGTACTTTTCTTGATGCTATTTCATTCCATCAGTTTTATATTTTCCCTGAAGTAAATATTATTGAAAAACAAAATTACAACTAAATCACCCTTGTGTTCATTGTAAAATCATGTAAAATTATTTATATATATTGAATTAACTAGAATTTATGAATGTTTAAGGATTTCTTGAAACATACACGAAAGCATTTGTGAAATGACATATTTTTCTGATGTTGCTTCCCATGCACCTCCTTCTAGGCTTTTCTTCTGAAGGTCAGCACAACACTGCTAAACATCCTCTATGGAGAATAGGAGCCTGAGCTTGCCTGAAGGTTGGAAGGTTCATTTAACTCTATGGACACTTAAGAAGCATAAAGTAAGAATTTGGACTGTGAGTTAGCCATGTGTATGGGCATATATTCTGTGTGTGTGTTTCCTCCTCCCTTCAAGGTGGATAAACTAAATCTCAAGTCAAAGTCATGATTATGCTCTTAGAATTTCGGAGTATATGAAGACAAGCTCAGATAGTAAGCCAGTCCTCCTACCCTCCACCAATAACACTTTTCAAACAGATAGTTTCTTTATGTCAATATTTGCATTTTATTCCACACTTGGAATACATTTGGGGTGTATGTGTATATCTTTTCCTTTATATATCTTTTCTATTTCTCCTATGGGACTGAATGAAGAGGGAACAAAAGGTCTATGTTATAATTACTATAGTGTCCTGAAGGATTGATCCTTGTATCATTATAACCTATTCTTTGTCTCTAGAAATAATTTTTACCTTAAACTCTATTTTGTCCAATACTAGCATTGTCAGTTGACTCTCTTTTGGTTATTATTTGCATGCTGTTCTTTTGCTTTCAACCTATTTGTGTCTTTGAGTCTAAAGTGTGTCTTTTGAGGGGAAAGGAAAAAAAGACACAGAAAGGGAGGGAGACAAAACATAAGAGACTCTCAAAGACTAAGAACAACCTGAGGGTAAGGGGGGTGAGGGAGGGGGGAGAGGGGGTGAAGGGCATTAAAGAGGGCACGTGTTGGGATGAACACTGGGTGTTATATGTAAACCAATTTGAAAATAAACTATTATAAAATAAAAATAAAAAAAATTTAAGAAAGTGTGTCTTTTATAGACAGGCAATAGTTGGATCATGTTTTGTATCCATTCTTCCAAACTCTGCCTTTTTATCGGAGTGTTTATTCTATTTACATTCAATGTAGTTCCTGATAAGATAGGATTTATATCTATTGTTTTGCTATTTCATTATTGTATGATTTGTGTTTTCTTTCTCTGTTTCTCCATTACTATCTTTTATTGTGTTAAACAGATATTTTCTATTGTTCACTTTAATTTTCTTGTGGTTTTTCTCATATATTTTTGAGTTATCTTCTTAATAGTAACTTTGGAAATCAAATCCTTCCCCACTACCTAGAGTTTGTTGTTTTGCTGTTTGTTGTTTGTTTAATGACTTTCTGAACTAATTTTGTAATTTCTGTATCCTGTGTTGTACCTGATAGCTATAGTCTCTGCTGAGTTAGATTAGTGGTCAACTAATGATTGGACAGAAATTTCCTTAAATGCCATGAACAATAAATTATCACTCTTTGCCAAGGGAGTCTGTATAGTTTGTTGTGGCCTGCCTTCAACACTTTGGCAACGTATAACTCCACCTTATCTTTCCCTTACTACTTGGAAAGAGCCTCAAGGTTAGTCAGCGGTGAAAACTTAGGGTCTTCCCAGATCTTTCTTGGCATGCACATGGCCTTCTACCTCCCCAGGAGTATGCCAGAGATTTCCAAAACCCTCTATAGACATTTCATTCCCTAGAATTTTTGTTTCAGATTTTTGGGAGACCTCTTAAGTCCCAAATTATATCCCAGCTCAGGCAGGTGTGATGTTAACAATTGTTGCTGATTACTTCTGACAAGTGCCTTGGGATTAGAAATTTTCCCAAGGAGTCATAGCTGAGTCAGGTTACCTGAGGACAAGCCCTGTGACTGGGGTTTTTATAGGGAGTATCAGAGAGGTTAAATAGTGACAATTCTCTGGGGATGGGCCTTTTTGCAGTGCTTCAAATCCATTTGGCCCATCCAGTGTCTCTTAGACTGCTATTTTTCACAGCTTATCATAGTTGTGAGAATGCTAGTTTCCAAGACTATTGAAGAACTGGGAAGAGGAATATGAGAATAAGGTAAGTTAAAGCACAGTAAATCTCACCTTTCTTACTGTGATTTAGCTGTTTTTACTTAATAAACACTCCTCATATTGTTATAAGCCTTTAGTTAATTTCCAGCATTCTGAAAAGTTGCTTTGAAAATAGTTTGTCAGTTTCCTCATTGCTTTTATGGAGAAATGGAGTTTTGGAGGTCCTCACTCTGCAATGGAAGTGTTCCTCCCCTAGTTGGGATTTTAAGGCTTAGCTTAGATGTTATCTTTTCCAAGAAGTCTATCCTGAACTTCTAGGACAAAATCCTAGACTATCCTGGACTAAATATCCTGATTTGGAGCCCTCATTGCATCCAGGGCATATATTTTTATAGTACTTGACATATTATAGTGAAATCATGTTTCTCTGTTAATGTTTTTCTTTCATTAAGCTGAACAGGGACAGTGTCTCATTCCTCTTCGTGGCCACTACTCCTTTTGCAGTGTCTGACTCATTTAGCTTATTTATTCAGCTATGTTCTCTTTCTTTAGCTGTATGTCGACTTCCCTCATTCTAAGATCATTCAAAGCAAATAAAAATATAATAGTAAAGGTTAAAATGAATATTTGAGTGGACTCAGAAATCGGGAGATTACACTCAGGGCTAAGATTCATACTGCATATGATCTACTGGCCACCTGCTATTCCTATATTACTAGGTTTAGGATGAAAGTTGGCCTTGAGATGCCTAGGTACAGACCTATGAAAAACTCTCTGGTTTCAAATATGGAGTTATGATTATAAAACATAAAGATGTAAAAAAGTATTATAACTTATATCTTCAAATATCTGTTATCCTTTTTTAATGGTTACTATAGGAATTGGACTTATTACCAATAATATTTCCCCAACACAGGTGTCTCTTTGGAACCAGCTCTTTCCAATGTAGTTCTATAACCAACAATGCCCTGTATCATCAGCCTAGGTTCAGACTGTTTGCCCCACTCCCTCTGCTCAGTCTTTCCCTTCAAAGGATGAAGATTTACTTATGTCAAAGTGATAGGACTGAAATACACAGTGCCTGAGGACCAAATCTTGGTCAAAAGGGGATCATGGGAGACAGATCTCTAAGCTGCTCATGGGAGCTCTTTCTTTAGCTGGTGTGTCAAGCAGCTCTCTCTGTGTGGAGTGGCATGGCCAGAGTGGCTAACTGCCAGCATCTTAATTTGTTGTACTGAATGCCTTGCAAAGAAATTAAGACAAAGTTAAAGAAATAGGAAAAGGTGTTTGCAGAGAGATTTAGTTTCTTGCTCTCGCACCAAACTGTATGCTTATCTACACAGGAAGGGTACAGTAGTATTTTAACAGGTATGAAGCCCTTTGAGATGTTGATGAAATGATCTGTAATTTGGTTCTCATTATTTTTTTGCAGCTTTGGCATTGAGCTCAGTAATTCAGAGCCTTGCCTTCATAAAAAAATAATGGAAAAAATAGAAATTAACTCTTCCCTTCTCCAGAGGAAAATTGAAAGACTGGTGACTCAGGGTCAAAGCTTTTCGTTTTAATAAAGGTGACCTCCTGGCCACCTGCTATTCCACAAGCCTTTAAAGAAACAGATTTTTTAGGACAAAATCATGAGATGAATGTACTGTTCCTTTGAATTCCTTTTTAAAAAGTGACTAGTTCATAAACATAGTCTTATCAAGTTGCTTAATTTCCATTCCTTTTGAAATAAAGTTTTCTTTAAAAAATGATAACATTTGGAGTAGAATTCTCCCCCACGAACTTTGAAAATATAATGAAATGCTCTTAGGTGAAGGATTAAGGAAATACTTTTTATTAATAACAGGAACTAACAGGAATTGGGGAGTTTTAAAATCTTTCTCGTTGTTAATGGTAAGTGAGTCTAGGTGAAGCAGGTCAGAGCCAGCTAAATTTAGAGCCAAGTCTCCAATTTCTTTAAAACAGGATTAAAAATTGGAATAGTTTTATGTCTGGAACATCCTGAATATTTTTCTTTTTATAGCAAAGACTTGGTATGTTTTATTGACTGGTAATGTTTTTTTCCCCTTGGTAGAGCTCAAAGCATAAAACAAATAAATTTCAAGCAGTAAACAATCTATTTTGAGTTTATTAAGATCCAGAAAAGACAGAGAATCAAGAAGAAAAGAAGCAAGAAATATTATGAGAAAGGAGAACAGAGCTATTCACAATATTCTTATTTTCTCTCCCATGAGAGATGATTACATGGTGACATTTGTCAAGTTCAGAGTTCACATGGTACCTGTACCAAATCCCAATTATGCTCGCTCTGTACCTAGTAGTAATCCATAAGTCTTGGCGAATGACAAACTTGAATAACCTAAATACTTAAACTAGCTCACAAATCCATGGAATTTCATTTCTCACGTAAGGTTGTGAGAAGAGATTGCCACATCTACAACTCAAAAAGAAGTGTGGTGGCTGTTTTAGATTTGGCCAGGGCTGTGTCCTTCCTAGAATTCATAAGTGCCTGGGCACAGAGAGTGATAGCGTGAGTCCATTTGCATGAAGGGCAAAAGCACATTTGTATGTAGAATTTTGATGAGGGAAGGAAAAAATGAAAATACTAGCTTAATTCAATAACATGCCTCAGATCAGAGAGGAAGGAGATTTGGGGTACAAGGTCCTTGTCTTAAATTATCTCCCAGCCCAGTGCCACGCACTCATGACTGAGTGTACTGAAGAAAGAGGTACAAATGAATCAGAGGGCAAGCTTAAGAGGCTCAATCGGTTAAGCGTCCAATTCTTGATTTCAGCTCATGTCATGACCTCACATTGGCAAGATCCAGCCCTATGTCAGGCTCTGTGCCAGGATGTGGAGCCTGCTTAAGATTCTCTCTCTCCCTCTCCCATTGCCTCCCCTTCAAAAAAGTAATAATAATTTATATTAAAAAAAAGAAGGGCAGGCTTATCAAATTCTCAGAAGTGGGAGCACCAGAAGTCGGGCACCAAGACCCACAGAAGTGAGTATGATATGAAGGTGGTGAGAACCTGTCTTCCCTTCATTATGGAGGTGACATCTGACAACACTCTCAGGTAAGGCTGATGTCTTGAGACAATAATGTATATACCAGGTTAAAACAAACAAACAAACAACAAAAATAGGACTAATTTTCAAACAGATGAAATGCTGAGCTGATGATAAGAAGGTGGAAGCAAGAACGAAAAAGCAAGAATGGAAATTGCAAATCAACATCTTCTATGTTTGACTTGTGCCATTGTAGTTCTTGTAGAGAAATGTCCCGAACTATGGTGACGGCTTTGTGAGACGCTGAGGCCTTGCAGAGTATTAGAGAAGGAAGGAGCAAGAATAACCATGGCAAAAGTCACCTTGTATTTGAAAGGACTAAAATAGTAAGTACTCAGGAAACACCTCTGAGGAGTCCCAGGAGTTTATAAGCATTCTCTAAGGGGAACAGGCAGTCTTGCAATCATGGGTGGATGCAGAGTCAGAAGAATACAGTGTAAAACTCTGAATGCAACCCTCATTTTACCACCAGTAATTTGAGGCCAAGGAAGAACTTTCTAGAACTTAAGAAAAATGGTCTCTCAATCCCTACAAACATTCATTTTAAGGAGAAATAGAAACTTAAAAAAGAAAAAACCCTTATGTATATAGTTTAAGATCACTTTTGCTTGTGTTTTGATGCATTTTTCACTAAGCCTGGTTTTAGAGGGCTTATTATTATCCTCACTCCATGTATGAAGGAAATGGGCCTCCATTTCTGCAAGTTGCTAAGGTGCCAAAACTTATGAATGGGAGAATTTGCATTAGCCTGCAGAGCTAGTGAGTTGTTCTCTGAGGAGTGGTGTTCCAGTAAACCCTTTAGAGTCTTAAGTGCAAAAATCTCATTTGCAAGAGGGCAGGTACTCTTGTTTTAGGCTTTAGGTTAGGGATGAACTTAAAAATTGCAAGAACAATTTTTAAAATTGCAAGGGATATTTACAAAATCAAATTCCAGATTTATTAAGCTATGTACAATGGTCTTTAAAAAGAATAACCAGAAGCACCCACTTTCCTTTTCTGCACATTGGAGCAGAACCAGGGGGAGCAGCAGGCATGTGGGGGGGACCCCTGGCAGGCCCCTAGAGCACAATCGGGGTAGGACTGAATCTGCCAGCACCTTGTTCTTGGACTTCCCAGCCTCCAGAACTGTGAGAAATAAATGTCTGCTATTTAAGCCACCTGTCTAAGGTTTTTTGTTATAGCAGCAGCCTAAGCTGACTAAAATACATTCTAATAGGTTTCTACTTCCTGCTTTAACATTTTATTATCAAGTCAGTGAGAGCCAACAAATATGTATTGAGTACCTAGAATGTGTCTGGCTCTGCTCTAGGGGACACAGCAGGTGAGGAAAGGAGAGAAAACTCTTCCACTCACGGGGGTTACATTCCAAAAGCGGAAATAGTTGGACAAGCAAGATCAATGTCTTCCTAAAATGCATACTATTACAAATAGTGATAAATGCTAGGGAGGAAAGTAGAGCAGGAAACGGGATTGGGAAACAGGGGAAATGGAATGTTATATTTTAGATGGAGTTATCAGAGACCACCTCCCGGAGAAGGGCATGCTCAAATAAAGACATGAAAGAGCACTGGCAAACGCCAGGCAGATGCCTGAGGGGGAGCAGTCCAGGCTGCAGCAATTGCAAGTGCAAAAGCCCAGAGGGGCTAGCGTGTTCTGGAAGCTATGATGAGGCTCTTGTAGCCGGAGCTGAGTGAGCCAGGAGGAATCTAGTGGGTGATAAAGTCTTTTAGGGCTTTGTCAGGTCCAGATGGCTGGAGAGCTCAACCACCCCTTGCTTAAAAAACAGGCATCTTTGCCTCGTGCTCGCAGCGTTTCTTTTTCCATATTATTCCTTCTGCAATTATTATCCCAAGAAATCACCCATCTGCACAGTCCTGTGGGCAAATGCACGCTGTTGTCTCAGAAGAGCGGCATGATTGGTACTACAGGAGCAAAATCAGCTTCGATGATCTGATGGGTGAACGTGAAGCCAGAGAGGTGGGCGGGAGTGAAGAGGTGAAGCATGGGAAGGAGGCAGGAAGAGAGGGGGTCACAAGGGGAAAGGTTTTTGAATGTCAGCCGGAAGCTGGGTGAGGGACTGGCAGCTTCTTACTGAGTCAGCTCTTCGTGATGAGTGGGATGTCTTGCTCAGAGGAATGCTAATATGTAAAAAGGGGGAAGTGTCGTCGAGGAGGTAAATTTGGGAAGTTTTGTAGCAAATGTTCAGGTTAGACCTTGTAAAGGGAAGAATAGAAAACATGCTGACTAGGAATAGTTTGCATATTTTAAGCGCACAGTTGAGAGCACAGAAAGAATATGACTCAAGCAAGTGAAAGGCTTGGCCAAAGCCTCTCTGGTGCCCTGTTTTTAAGAGATATCAGCTGATTATAATAGCATTATAACGAGAAAGAGCATCCGCCGCCGGGGAAGTGAGGAGTAACAAGAGGTGAGTCCACGTGTGGTCTTGTTAGTCTTCCACCAGGGAAGGTCTGGAAGGGGAGTTTAAAAATTCTTTCTCGGGGCACCTGGGTGCCACAGTCGGTTAAGTGCCCGACTTCGGCTGGGGTCATGATCTCGCAGTTCATGAGTTCAAGCCCTGCACTGGGCTCTGTGCTTCAGAGTCCGTGTCTCCCTCTCTCTCTCTGCCCCTCTCCTGCTCATGCTCTCTTTCTCTGTCTCTTAAAAATAAATGAATATATTTTTTTTGAGGTGAGACTAAGCAAAAACCAGGGGGAGGGGAAGAGGGGAATGAAAAAAAAGACACAGAGAGGGAGGGAGATAAAACATAAGAGACTCTCAAAGACTAAGAACAAACTGAGGGTGAGGGAGATGGGGGGGAGAGGGGGTGATGGGCATTAAAAAAGGGCACATGTTGGGATGAACACTGGGTGTTTTATGTAAACCAATTTGAAAATAAACTTTTTTAAATTAAAAATAAATAAATAAATAAATAAATAAATGAATATATAAATAAAAGTCTTTCTCGGGGCACCTGGGCAGCTCAGGCGGTTGAACCCTCTGACTTCGGCTCAGGTCATGATCTCACGGCATGAGTTTAAGCCCTCATTGGTCCCCCTGCTGTCAGGATAGAGCCCGCTTTGGATCCTCTCTGCCCCTCCGCCGTGCTCTTGCGCTTGCTCTTTCTCTCTAAAAAATAAATAAAAGTTAAATAAATATAACTTTAAAAAACTAAAAGGGATTTCTCACAATCAGAGAAAGGAGAAGATTTTGAGTTAGTATAAAAGGACGTTTTGATACTGCGTCTGGAGAGAGCCCCTGTGTATAGCTGACATTTCACTCTCCTGACTTTGATTGGAGCCCGTGTACGAAATAAATAACGCGCACATCCAGGTTGTATCGTCTGGCCCTCTTTGGCAATGCTGCTTGGAGGGAACCCTGAGTTATAAAAGGTGCATCCCTCCCCTCTCCCCCCCCAGCAACATGGATCACTCCCCCTGCCCTAACAGACTGGACCAGTCCAGGCAGAGCAGCAGAACAGGCTGGTGACTAGGCAGCATAAAGACTAGTTTGGGCTCAACAAACAGGTGATGGAAAATGAAAACTATCCCCATTTCTTCTATTAACTCTGTTCTATACCTCGTGTCTTTCTGAACTGCTGTTTGACTAGAAGATGGAGGCTCCCAACAGAACAGAGTAGAATGTGTGGCTGATTTGTCATATGCTCTGTGAGCATTCCAGTGGAGGGTGGTGATATTTGCCATCTACACTAAATTAAATATTTCTGATAAAGCTATTTTAATAACATATTTTAAATTTGAGAGCAGTGGAATTCTGTCCAAAGAAAAACTGGAGATACCAATATCAAAAAATATATACAGGGGCGCCTGGGTGGCTCAGTCTGTTAATCGTCTGACTTCAGCTCAGTTCATGATCTCACGGTTCATGGGTTTGAGCCCCGCATTGGGCTCTGTGCTGACAGCTTGGAGCCTGGAGCCTGCTTCAGATTCTGCATCTCCCTCTCTCTCTGCCCCTCCCCTGCTCGTGCTGTCTTTCTCTCTCTCTCTCTCAAAAATAAATAAAACATAAAAATTAATATATATATATATACAGTATATACCTTAGAGAAAAGTTTAAGTTTAATTGTTTTATTTGGGGCATTCGGCTGGCTCAGTTGATTAAGTGTCCGACTCCAGTTCAGGTCATGATCTCACAGTTTGTGGGTTTGAGCCCCACATTGGCCTCTTGCTGACAGCTTGGAGCCTGGAGCCTGATTCAGATTCTGTGTGTCTCTCTGTCTTTGCCCCTGCCCATCTCATGCTGTCTCTCTCTCTCAAAAATAAATAAAAATTAGAAAATCATTAATTGTTTTACTTACAAATTTCAACCAGTACCCTTCACTTTAATTCACTTAAATTATGATTCAATTTGTGTCAAATATTACCAAATTAAATAATATATTTATAGAAAATCCTCAGGGTCAGAACCCTTTCAAATAATGTGGTAAATATGCAATCTCAGAAGCAGAGATCTTCTTTGTATCTGTTAGAATGTTATTGAATTACACATGTGGAAAATGCAAATTTAGGTAAGTGGAATTAAAGAGTAAAAACCAATTCATGTTGCTACTCTAATACCATAACTGGAGGAGACTTTAACTGTAACTGTATACTCTGCATACAGAATGGACAGATCATCTAAGCAGGAGATCAACAAGCAAACGATGGTTCTGAATGGCACACTGGACCAGATGGACTTAACAGATATATTCAGAACATGTCATACTAAAACAGCAGAATAGACATTCTTCTTGATTGCACATGGAACATTCTCCAGAACAGATCACATATCGGGTCACAAATCGGCCCTCAATAGGCACAAAAAGATTGAGATCATACCATGCATACTTTCAGATCACAACACTATGAAATTTCATATCAACCACAAGAAAAACTTTGGAAAGCCCTCAATACGTGGAGATTAAAGACATCCTACTAAAGAATGAATGGGTTAACCAGAAAATTAAAGAAGAAATTTTAAAATACATGGAAGCAAATGAAAATGAAAACATGTAGCAAAGGCAGTCCTAAGAGGAAAATATATTGCAATTCAAGCCTATTTCAAGAAACAAGAAAGGTCCCAAATAAAGAACCTAACTTTACACCTAAAGGAACTAGAAACACAGCAGCAAAGAAAGGCCAAAGCCAGCAGAAGAAGGGAAATGATAAAGATTAGAGCAGAAATAAATGCTATAGAATCAAAAAAACAAACAAACAAACGAAAACCAACAGATCAATGAAACTAAGACCTGGTTTTTTTAAAGAATAAACAAAATCGAGAAACCCTAGCCAGACTTCTCAAAAAGAGGACCCAAATAGATAAAACCAAAGATGAAAGAGGAGAGATCACAGCCACCACTCCCCCGTCGTATTACGTCCGTGAGATGCATCTATTCTGGTATGGGTATTTGCAGATTTATCACTCTCACTGTGGTGTAGCTTTCCTGGTGTGAATATACTACAATTTAATTATGCATTACATGCATTATCTACCTTCGATAAATACTTAGGTTGTTTTTATTTCTGTGAACTCAAAAACCCAGCTGTGTTGGGTGTTTAACTAGGAATGGATTTGCTGGGTCATGTGAAAGGCACGGGTTTAGCTGGATAGATATTGCCAAAGTTTTGTACAGGGTATTTGTGCAAACTTACCTTACCAATGGCAGTTAGGACAATTCAGTTGTTCTGTATATTTTACCAACATTTGATAGTGTCTGTCTTCTTAAAATGTAGCCCTTTAGTTGAGTGTATAGTAATTCTGCCTTGTGGTTTTAATTATGTTTTCCTGAAAACTAATAGAATCTTGTCCCATTTCAAAAAGGAGTGTATATAATAACAACTTAGAGTTTTAAGTATGAGGCAAGAAAGTTGCCCTGAGTTAGACACACTGAGGATATTACATTGAGGGGGCACGCTTTCTGTCTCATGGTGAATCTGAATACAAAGATGAAATGGTGGGTTGTGGGAGGTATGTTTTTCTCTGTTCCAATAGAGATTAAAGCTGATCACTTGAAGGAAAGTATAGAAGAGATTTCAACAGTGTTTGGAATCTAAATCCATTTCAATGCCTCGTTCAATGATGTCTTTAAAATGTAAGCCTGCTGCTTGGTTTGTTTTAAACTCTCAATTTATTTTAGTATCATCTTGATTTTCTTAAGGTCATGGTCCCCATAGACAGATATTCATTATGGATAGTACTCTTTTTTAGTAGTTCAGTAGAGCCTGAATTAGAAAAAAAGCGATTCAAGTTAGAGAAAATTTATATTAAAACCTGTGACATGAATATATGGCGGAAATAATGGAAATGGGACATGAGCATTCTTATAATATTTAAAGAGAAATGGAACCTTAATCAGTGACATTAATCTTGCAAATAGAGGATCGTTGGTGTTAGACTCTTTCTATGGTCTAATGTTCCTTGATGAATGCTGTATATTCAATTAGGGCCAAAAAAGGTATGTTGGTAATGGTGGTTATGATTCATAAAACTTTGAAGACTACATTAGTAGTCTGTTCATATGTTACATCATATATACCTCTGTTTTCTGAGGGAAAGTCTAGTTTTACTGCAATTTGCTTCCCAGCGAAAGTTCAGGTAGCCTTTGATCCGAGTGGAAGTTCTAGTTAAGTGCTTGCCTCCATTTTTACAGTGTTAGCCTTAACTCCTTCGCATCTGATGTTGACATAATATGAAAACCTGTCATTCACTGAAGATTTACTCTGTGTTAAACATGTTAGATCTCTTATTTCATGTGATCCTGCAACGACCCCATGAAGGAAGTATTGTTATTATCCCATTTCACAGATATAGAAACTGAGGCACATGGAATTTAAGTAACTTACCCAAGGTCACTTAGCTACGTCAGTTTTGAAGCTGACCTTTGAATTCAATTTGGCTGTAACAAGTACCAGCTTTGCAGCCTCAGAAACTTGTTTTAACTTTCTAGGTCTGTTTCTTCTTCTGAAGAAATAAGAAAATACCAACAATATTGGGTGATAATGAAGATTAAGGAAGGTGATAGCTCTAAAGGGTTTGGTATGTCCATGTGAGCCTGACGCAAGCACTCCACGTGACAGCTATTATTATTGTTGTTGTTGTCTGTTAGTGTTAGTATCATCAGTTATCATTAGTGGCCAGGTGGATTTCTAGGTGCTCAAAACAGTTCTGCAAGGCAGTTATTACTATCCCCTGTTGAAAGAGGTTAAGTGATGTGCCCATTTTCTTATCAATTTAGTGTGAAACTCCAGAAGTTTTCCCTTCTTATATACAATCCTTCATTTAATAACTATGTATTATCTCCGGTCAGCTACTCAGAATCTTTATATTCTAGGCCAGATCAGAGCAACTTTGAGCTCTGTGCTTCCCAGCTCCAAGCAGAAGCCCTCCTGAAGGAAGATGACCTTGTGGGGAATGCTGAATGGTGCACACATTCCGTCCGCCTCCCAGGCGATCTGCATTCTCTCATTACTCTGCTGTGCTGCCAGGCTGTTACACATCTAGCATTAGCTTATTTAGCCTCTTGGGAATTGTTTTCCTTGAATTATTGTGCAGCTTTACCTGTAACTTCCATGGAAAATCACTTCAAAGGCCTTTTGAAATTTATCATCACATTTGCCTCTGAGAACATTGCCCTCCATAGCACTTGGGGTCGCATTAATAAAGTCTCACTTGAGATGATTTTTCCGGGAAAAGCTTATGCTCGTGCTAAGAAACTAGTAAGTTTCATTCTTTCTAATACTAGGAATTCTGTAATTGCTTGTCTCACAATTTTTAGTAATAAAGCTCAGAATCACATTTCAACTTAAACTACAATAATTATTTTGGCATATTTAGGTTATGTTATTTTAATAGGCTGCTGGAACAGGAGGATGTTTGAAAACTGAAGACAGTACAACTTAGTGAAAGCTTTCTTGAGCATAAGCTTTATTTTAGAGTCATTCTAGATTTTGAAAAAGTTTCAAAGATTATATGACCTGCACAGAAAAACATTGTGTGGCAGTTAACACTGTGATACTGAACATTATTATTATTTTCTTAAACATTTTCTTTTTAGAGAGAGAAAGAGAAAGAGTGAGCACGTGTACAGCGGAGGTGCAGAGAGAAAGGGAGAGGGAATCCCAAGCAGGCTCCATCCTCAGCACAGAGCCCAGTGCAGGGTTCCATCCCACGACCATGACTTCAGCTGAGATGAGAATCGGACACTCAACGGCCTGAGTCACCCAAGTGTCCCGGTACGGAATATTATTATGTATGTGATGGTTCCTATTACTACATGATGTGCAGTTCAGGCTGCTGTGTATACACAATTACACTCTGTAGTTGTTTACATGGTTTTCTAGTTCAAGCCAGTACTCTGTATATTAGTGCACACTAACAGTTTACACTACTATACAGCTGACCCTTGAGTACCACAAGTTTGAACTGCACGGGTCCACCAATATGCAGATTTTTTTTGATAAATATAGTACAGTAAATGTATTTTTTCTTATGATTCTCCTGATAATGTTTTCCCTAGCTTAGTTTGTTGTATCAATACACTATATAATACATACACAAAATATGTGTTAATTGACTATGTTATCTGTAAGGATTCCAGGTAATAGTAGTCTCTTAATTGTTAAGTTTTTGGAGAGTCCAACGTCATACATGGATTTTTGATTGTGCAGGGTATGGTGCCCCTAATCTCTATGTTGCTCAAGGGTCAACGACAGTGTGTATTGGTTCACACTGCTAGACTTCACATTCGTTCACACTGCTTAGTGGTTCACACTGCTCTGCGGTGTATTAGTCCACACTGCGTGTATTAGCTTGCACCGTATGTACTTCACATTGGCACACTGGGTGTTAACTCACCCCACATGCGGTTCACGGTCCTACACCGCACGTTAGCTCACACTGTGTGCAGTTCACACTATTATATTGTGTGCTGATCCACACAGGACATAGTTCAGTGATGCTGGGTTTGGCACTATTCTACACATGCAGGACTCAAGAGCAAACACAGCTCTTCAAAAAATTGATAATAAGAAAAAGAGAAACTTTCCAAGTTCATACTTCTTTTTTTTTCCTCCAATTTTTTATTTAAATTCCAGTTAGTTTATGTGTAGTGTAATATTAGTTTTAGGTATACAATTTAGTGATTCAACACTTCCATACAAGAAAAGAGTATTCCCCTTTCTCTGCATCCTTGCAATACCTGTTGTTTCCTGTGTTGTTAATTGATATCTCATTGTAGTTTTGATTTGTATTTCCCTGATGATGAGTGATGTTAAGCATCTTTTCATGTATCTATTGGCCATCTATACATCTTTGGAAAAATGTCTATTCATGTCTTTTGCCCATTTTTTAACTGGATTATTTGTTTTTTGGGTGTTGAGTTATATAAGTTCTTTATATATTTTGGATAATGACTATCAGGTATGTCATTTGCAAGTATCTTCTCCCATTCTGTCCAGTGGCTCTTAGTTTTGTTGATTGTTTCCTTCACTATATAGAAACTGGTTATTTTGATATTTTATTTTGGCTTTTGTTTCCCTTGCCTCAGGAGACATATCTAGTAAGAAGTTTCTACAGCTGAAGTCAAAGAGGTTACTGCCGATGTTGTCCTCTAGGATTTTAATGGTTTCCTGTCTCACATTTAAGTCTTTAATCCATTTTGAATATATTTTTGTGTATGGTGTAAGAAAGTGATTCAGCTTCATTCTTTTTGCATGTTGCTGTCCAGTTTTCCCAACCCCATCCAAGTTCATACTTCTAAGAGTCTAGTGGACAGAATAGTTATTTTTAGCATTTACATGGTTTTTCTGCCAAGTTTGTAAGTCAGGAGTTCAAGATACAACTAAGCACTATGTATGCTGCAGAAAGTTCTAGTGTGAGAGCTTCTAGTTTTATTTTTTATTTTTATTTTTTTTAACGTTTATTTATTTTTGAGAGACATAGAGACATAGCGTGAGCAGGGGAAGGGCAGAGAAAGAGGGAGACACAGAATCTGAAACAGGTTTCAGGCTCTGAGCTGTCAGCACAGAGCCCAACGCGGGGCTGGAACTCACAGACTGTGAGATCATGACCTGAGCTGAAGTCGGCCGCTTAACCAACTGAGCCACTCAGGCGCCCCGCTTCTAGTTTTATTTATTTATTTATTTTTAAAAATGTTTATTTAGTTATTTTTAGAGAGAAATAGCATGACTGGGGGAGGGGCAGAGAGAGAGAATCCCAAGCAGACTCTGTGCCATCAGCACAGAGCCTGATATGGAGCTCAATCCCCTGAACCATGAGATTATGATTTGAGCCGAAATCAAGAGTCAGACACTTAACTGACCAAGCCACCCAAGTGTCCATAGAGAGAGCTTATAGTTTCAAATCACTAAGTTTGGCCTAGGTGAGGCTGTTATTTAGAATAGCACTGAGGAACAAGTTAGGAAACCATTACTCTTGGATTTGTGATGATACATGTGGATAATGAGACTTATGTATCTACAACACCTTAGGAGTCACTCCCCATCATGTGATCTGAGTTTGGCTTTGGCTATGTCAACTGCGTTAGTCATGATCAAGGTCTTGTACTGTAACACCGAAACAGCAGCTTCACCCTCAAGAGGTCATATATTTGTTAATAGCTGATACCATTTGGGATGAAAAATAGAATAGAAAGTGGGTATAGTTTTATTACTATATTCTTGAGATCCATCTAAAGACCTTCTGGGGACAAAGTGTCTTAAAGGTACCCAGGAAGATACTCAAGTAACCAGAAATTGTGTTGCATTCTGGACTTATGAAGGTCTGAGCTAATTGGCAGAATCTGCTGAGCCTTCCCAAAGTACATGGCTACACGACCCTGACTGACCATAGACATCATGGCTAAACCCCATGTGTTGAGAGAACAAATACAGGGAATGTAGGGAAGAGATTCTTATTCCCACTCGTAGAGTCCAAGAGGAGAAATTTTCCTTAAACATTCCTGGCTTCTAGCCTTGCCCTGATCCCCTTAGATGGTGGGGTGAGTTGTCTGGTTGGTGTCTGATAATTACTGGTATAAGCCTTTTGGGCCCTGTTTTCACATCTGCTCAGTGGAATCTTGCTAGGAATCTTGCTAGGGAAGTGTGTCTTTCCTGCAGCTCAAACCTCAGCAAAGCTATAGCAAGGTCCCGCATACCTAACGCCACACTGCCGACCAACTTTTTATCAGTCTCTATTTGCCTGAATCCTCTGTATCTTTCAACAATTTGTAATTCAGGTAGTGAGATTAGCCTTCCAAAGCTGTAATGCTTTATATCACTTAACTGTTTTAATTCTGATTTTTTTGTATATGATTAATAACTGCCTTCCTAATTAGTTAACAAGTTTTATGAGGAGTGAAGGGGTAAGCACGCATGTGCTCCTGTTCCCTATTGTATTCCTAGTGCCTGGCCCAATGTCCCAAGTTCACATGAACAATCAGTCAAAGGAAATGAATAAATGAGTCTAGGAAAGCCTTCCATTCTCTTTGGGTCTAGCTAGTAAGGTCTATAAAACTAACGTGAGCATCCTGTCAAAGTTGCCAATGCTAAATCAGTCCCTGGACCAATTTTTAATCCAAACGAAGCCAACCACACATCACAGCGCCACCACCCAGGTGGAGGCAGCATTGTGTAACTGCAATCCATTCCATGGGAAAGTCCTCCATTTCCCTTCCTTTGACTTCTCACTTCTAGCTGTGGGCTTGTGTTTTTAGTGAGAATTCTGGCCCTGAGCTGCCTTCTCTCCAACACCCTTAGCATGCCTTCATAAACAAACCTATGTGCTCTCTCTGTTGCAGGATGCCCCAGGAAATCCCTAGGTCTGAGACTGCATTGCAGGCCCTAGAACCCCAAGTTGGCTGACATCCTCTTGCCTCCACCCCCAGCTCCCCCACCGTGGGAGCTCAGGAGAAGTTGGAGCAGGTCTCGGACACAGCTCGGGAAAAGTTTTGTTTTTAGACTTTCTTAGAGGGCAGTGGGAGTATGGCATAGGGGAAGAAAATATTTACAAAGAGAAAAACAAAAAGGGTGCTGTGCCTTTCTTTCAACTGTTGCTTTTCCTAGTTGTTTAAGAGCACGGAGAACATTTTCTCTCCTCTCTTGCCTGGGTTTTCCTAGGCTTTATTATTTCATTTTTTGACACACTCTTTTCTTCAGTGCTCATCTCTGAACGCTTCCTGAAGCTCCTTCCCCTGATAACTATTTTATGGGAGGCAAGAAAAGCCAGCACAAAGGAAATAAACAGCACTGAGTGGCTTGTGAAAAGCCTGCTGGTTTTGGCCACCTGCTGGAAGGCAGTGAGGCTGAGCCCAGTAACACTTCCTTAAAAACAGAGCAATGTGCCTGCCATCCAAATCAAGGTGCTTATAAAAAGAATTCCCTCTTTGGGGTCTTTTTTTTTTTTTAAACCTCTCTCAGCTCCAGGTTCTGCTGTCTTTCTGCTGTCACAAGGGAAGGACCTATGGTTTTATTTCCGCTTTGAATGGCAAAAACTTTAAATCGTAGTACCGTTTCCTGCTCAGCTGGCTCAGCCTCTGCGTGTGGCTCCCTAATCTAGCCTGGAGCTGTTGGCTACAGCTCTACTTTCCTGTTTCCCTGACTTCTCCAAGATCCGGTATTTTCTCCTGCACTGCGAATATAATACATAATGCTTCCTATGGGACATCAGTACAGAAATACGCAGAGGGAAAATAATTCATCCCTGGTCCCACCCCCAAAGACAAACACTGTAAACATGTTGGTACATCTCCTTTGAGACGATCTTTAGCATGCTTTAGAATTGAAAGATTCCTGACCTATGTTTATTATATTTTACTCATCAAATATTGTGGATTCCCAAGGAGGATTTTTTTTATTTTATTAAAAAAATTTTTAATGTTTTTTTTTAAATTTTATTTTTGAGAGAGACAGAGCATGAGCAGGGCAGAGGCAGAGAGAGAGGGAGACACAGGATCTGAAGCAGGCTCCAGGCTCTGAGCTTTCAGCAGCGGGGCTCAAACCCACAAACCCTGAGATCATGACCTGAGCTGAAGTCAGTGCTCAACTGACTGAGCCACACAGGTGCCCCAGGGGATTTTATTTTGAAGTATGTTCTAAGGGAGAGTGAAAAGGGGAAAAACGCTGGATATACAAGAAGCATAAACCTTCTGTGTAATAGTATTTCATCTTTGTGAACTCCCAGACTGGGGCTTAGTTACCATACTGCACATTTAGATTCATCTATTAATTAGGAATGGAAGTGATGAGTCGGCAACTGACCAAGAGCTAACAATGCATCCGAGTTGAGTGCCTTCAGCTTTTTAGTGCCTTCAGCTACTTTTCCAAAAACTTCTAGTGTCCAATAGGCTGAAAGGAGTTTACTTCCAGACATCCGAATTCTTCAAAGAAGTCAGTAAAGAGATGGCCAGCTGTTTAATAGTGTGTAAAATAAAATGGCACCCCCTTCTGAGGCACATACAGGTCCATGTGGGTACTTGGCCTCTGGAGTCTGACCTCTGCCCAGTTTTCCTTCCGTTACCTCCGGGCAGGTATGACCTGTGCTGCTGTATATGGTGTGGCATGGAATGAGGAATCAGAGGAGCTCAGTTGGAGGGTCACTTTTGGATGTCATGTGTTTGCCTTGGTCTGGTCATTCTCCTTTGGTGGGTTGGCATGTTCCCTAGCACAATGGGCGGCACCAAATGAGATGGCCCCTAACATGCATTATAGGTCACACATCCCAGGTACAAAGCAAAATTACATCTGTAGATGTTACGCCCACACATTGACCTGTTCTCACATCTCACTTGAGGCCTCACAGACCTGACTGCTAGGAAGGTAGCATCAGCCATTGATTGGAACCCTGAACGTGTTCCTCCCTAGATCTGAGTGACCTTGTCCGCATTACTTAATTTTTAAACCTCCCTTTACTCCTTCATTAAAAAGGAATAGTCACGTGTACCTTTAGCATTGTTACGAAGATGCAATGAAAAACAGGATCGATTAATAACTAATTATTTCAACAATGATTTATTAAGCACCCATGACATGCCAGACACAGTTCCAGGCATTGTGAGCAAGCAGAATGAAGCCTGTTGTCCTGTGGAGCTGTCGTACTGGGTGAGAGGGAGGGAGGTAGGAAAGAAACAAATGAAAATATCAGCGCTGTGCAGACAATCGCAGGGGGACGATATGATAGAAAGTGACGAGGGTGCCAGTCCAGTCTGAGTAGTCAGGGAAGGTTTCTCTGAGGCGGTGACATTCAGGCTGAGATGTAAATGACAAGAAGGAGCCAACCACGCAACGCTGACCAGGAGAAGAACATTTCAGGGAAGGGAACATAAGTGCAAAGTGCAAAGTGGCGAGGCGATGTGATTGGCATGTTTAGCACCTGGAATGAAGCCAGCGTGGCTAGAGCTAAAAGGCGAAGTGAAGGTTCAAGAAGTGTGAAGGCACTGGATCACAGAGAGTCTGATAAATCAGAGGAGCAATTTGGACTAGGGAGAGACTACACAGCTCTTGGCTCAAAGGCACTCTTGAATGAGGCACTTGTCTGTGAAAATGGAACAGAGAAAGTTCTGGAGCTATCTGTTTCCTCTGACCCTGAAGGATGAAGGTGAATGTGTTGTCACATGTTGCCATGCCAGACGTTTCTACGGTGGTGAGTGTCTGTCTATGTCAAACAAAAACCCTGGGGCAGAAATGGGCTCTCCCCAGTCTTCAGAGGAGACATAATCAGTCAGAGAAAGTGGGAAATGACAGGAGATAGCCATTAGGTTCACAAAAGGAACCTTAAAATAGATTCAGTTAGAGATGCAAATTCAGCTCCAGGCAGGTCCCTCCCATCCTGAAGCTCGAAAGACTCCTCTGGGAGGAAACGTGGGGAGAGGAGCTGCAGGCAGAGCAGATGGCTTGATGAACAGGAGCTGAACACTTCAGGCTACTCCAAGAAAGGGACTCTTAATTAAGGGGGAAAAAACCCAATAGCCAACTGGTTTGCCTTCCGTTATTAATTGTTTGATTCTTCCATTTATGAGTTGCTAACAGATCCATCCTGGGCTATTCAGGTCTGAGAGGCAAAGAATTCTGTTCTTGGTCTTATTTACGAAGTCCCCTGGAGCTGCCCCCAGGTCATTTCCCAGGATTTCAAGGAAAGGCTAATGCTCCAGATGAGAAGTGATTACAGCTCTTGGTTTCCGACTGTCCAAGTGGCAGCTCTGATGGTTAATTGACTCCTCTGTCTTGGTCTGGTTTCCTGAAGCTTTCTACATCATCTCACTCCCTCTCCTACAACTGAGGGAATTTTCGGTCCAGCAAGCTCTGCACTGTTAGGTTACTTTGAAGGGCAGGTCTGTCATCAGGCAACGACTGATTTCCAAGCCTCTCCAGCCACCTCAGCTGGTTGTCCAGAGCTGACCGTTCATTAGCATCGGTGACATTTTTGTGAGCATGAATGAGGTCCTTCTGAAGAACTCAGATCCAGAGTCGGTGGAATTACTCTGTGCCCTAGGAAGTGATTGGGAAACTTCCAGGGTTGATTTATCTCCTTGTTAAGACCAAAGGAGCATCAAATATGTCCCAAGATGATAATAGTATTCCTTGAAAAGAGGATTCTCTGGAAGCTTCGGGAATAATGTCTTAAAAACACTTTAAGATGGAGAATTTCAAACACATACAAGAGACTAATGTTACAAAGAACTTCTATGTGCGCATTGCTCAGTCTCAACAATTGCGAACATTTTGCCAATCTTTTCTCATCTATTCCCACACATTTATTTTTCACTTTGCAATTGTGAGACATTATGTCATCTCATCCTTAAATTCTTCAAGGGTTGTCTCCAATAGGTAAAAACGTCCCCTCATGCTATTGTTGCAGGTTGGGTTCCCTGTAAAGCAAACTTAGATGAGAAGCAGCAGAAGCAGCAGGCAGAAAGCTTATTAGGATTTTCAGGATTAGAATCTGTAGGAGGGAAAGAAAGGAAACAAGATTGAGCTGGTAGGCAGGCTCTATAAAGGACTCAGCTGGCCCCCGTGGAAAGTTACAAAGCTGAGCACTTGTCAGTTGTCTGGAGTCTAGGGGAGGAAGAAATCTTATATAAAGTTGGACTTTATACTCCTATAATGCTCTCATATTGACCGTGCTGTTCCTAGGAAGTGGCTATAAGCTTGAAGTAGGTGTCTCTCTTCAGCCAATAGCAATTTGAAGGCAGTTTTCGGAGAGGGCACATAGCAGGTGGCCATTAGCTGGCAGTACTCCCAGCAGCACAGGGAATAATCTTTAACATCTGAAGGTGGATCAGGGTGGTTCATGTAGCACCCATGACAGACATTGTTATGCCTAACAAATTAAACAGTAATTCCTTACTATTATCTAATATTACCTAAACTGATAGGGAAAAATCTGTTATAAGATGGCTGACAGGACTGATAACGGAACCCCAGTCCTTGCCTGAAGACTCCCATTCCCAGTTTTCCTTCCCACCCCTCCTGGCGCGCAAACAGACTATAAAGTGTTGCCTCCGCTTCCGCTCTGGGCTCAGACCTGTGGAGAGTGATCCCCTCTGAGCCCACCGTGTAAAATAAGCCTCCTGCCTTCCAAGACCTCCAAGCGCCGCTGGGTTCTTCTGCCGGGTGATCCGGACCGGATTCTGTAACACCCAGTTCCCTGTCCGGAAGCCCGACCTGCGCCGGCGAGGTGGTGACGGAAGGAGGAACCGCGAAGGAGAAGGCGCGCCCTGCCAGAGTCCTGGCGTCTCCCGCTCCGTTGCCTCAGGCCGGGCCGCTCTGCCGTTCCCGCCGGACTCGAGGAGACCTGGCTGGTGAGGACCTGGAGCCGATGACGGAAACCGGTAAGACCTGGGCCCTAAATCTGTCCTGTCCTGTCCTGTGCGGCCCACCCGTAGTGGTGAAGGGGGGCTGACCCCTCCCCGGAAACCGCAGTGGTCTCTTCTGGAGACACTCCGTGAGAGGGAATGTCATAACCTCTGGGGCATATGTGAGCGTGAATGTGCGACCCGGTCTGGCTTGCCTGCCAAGTTCGATTCTGTGGCTCTAGGGTGGGCGCCCTGACGGTCCCCAAAGCCTACGAGTCTGAGTGGGCCCGTCTGCGATTCCGTGGTGAGTGGCGTACGGTCTATGGCGGCATCGGAATGGTTTCCGGTCCCAAGTCGCAAAGCTGAGACCGCTATGGCTAAGCGTCACCTGAGTTCCTTCGGGACACGGCCAGACGGGCATCTGACTGGTCTGCTCATTTGAGGGGGCACCTCTACCCCCTTTGTCCGTCTCTTGCGACATCGCCTCACGGGAATATTACGGGGTTGGGACAGGCAAACCCACAGGTATAAGATCTTTTCTCATTCAGCTGATGATGGTCAAGTACAGAGACACACATGGCTGCTCTGTCCCCCACACAGACCCCATGTGTCCCTTCACCACATGTTATTATCTGTGTCCAGGCTGGAAGGACCGAGCTGGCTAGGGGGCAGTTGTGTTGTCCGGGGCTCAGATGGTTTGTTAGAGTTAAGAGTATGGCACTTTCAGTCTACAGGTGGTACAGGAAAAACGTGAAGCCTGTTTGACCAGTTCTATAGGATGTTACATGTGTTGTGTATTTCAGGGCGGCAGGTTAATTTCACAGACAATAAGAAAACTCTCTGAAACTGAAGGATTGTAAAGGATACTTTGTAAAAGTAGCCTTTTCAAGAATTGACTTGTAACAAAGAAAGCACATGTTTCTCAGGTTACCCTTTTTCTCACAATGCAAGTTTTCATGTGGGATGATTAGTTTGCATCCTGCCTTAACAAAGGCGCAAATTTCGGGGTCGAAAGGGCAACATTCTCTAACCGAGGAGCTCTGGCTGCGAGAAGTCGGAAATCAGTGCTGTTGAGCAGCTCCGCCAGCAGCACGGGGAACCCCCCGGGGATATGCAGGCCTTACACCCGGTTTGACCCCAGGGCACAAGAGAGCCACAACAGAAGGACGGGAAAGTCCAGCTGCCAAAAGGGGGGAGGCCCAGAACCTCCTTGGCTAGGGTTCAATGAGCGTACTGCAAGGACAAAGGACGTTATTGAGGGGGACCAGGCTCACTTCTTACTGACCCCCATGAGCCCTCGGTCAAAATAAAGGTAGGGGCCCAACTGTGACTTCTGTGTGAACTCAGGGGCCACACGGTACGGCATGAGTTCCTCTATCTACCTGCGTGCCCATCCCCCTCCTCGGCCGGGATGTACTCTCAAAGCTGGGGCCCAAGTAACCTTTGAACCAGCGGGACACGCCAGCCCCCAATTGGATCCAAATGGAGGCTATCCTGTGTCTGGGTCCAACCAAGCGGCCCCCCTGAATTCAGGACTGCCTTCCCCACTGTATGGGCCGACGACACCCCCCGGGACTTGCCCACAACCGGGCCCCTGTCATTGTAAAGTTAATCCCAGGGGCTCAACTGCAGAGACAGCGGCAATACCTCCTCCCACAAGAGACAAAGGCAGGCATTCTGCTTGAATACCAGTCATCCTGGAACACCTCTCTGTTGCCAGTCAAGAAGCAGGGAGGAGGGTAACGACCAGTTCAAGCCTTGTACCCCGTGGTCCCAAACCCGTACACCCTCCTCAGCCAGGTCCCAGGCTCTGCCATCTGGTTTACCTGCCTAGACTTAAAGGATCCCTTCTGCTTCTGCTTGGCCCCCCAGAGCCAGCCCTACTTTGCCTTTTAATGGACCGAACCAGACACAGGGCATCAGAAAAACTCACCCGCCCTCTTTGGGGAGGCACTGGCTGGAGACCTCGCTGGTGTTTCAAGGAAAGTCACACACTACACCCTTGTCTCGTATGTGGACGACCTCCCCCTTACCAGCAATACCTGGGAGAACTGTACAGAGGCCACAAGGGCCCTCCTCCAACTCCTGTCAGACTCAGGGTGTCGGGTCTCATGAAAAAAGGTGCAGATCTGCCAACAGCGAGTCCAATACTTAGGCTTCCTCCTCACCCAAGGAAAGAGAGTACTAGTTCTGGATTGAGAACTCCCTGTCTGGAGAGAGGCGGAAGCCCCCCATATGTTTGTGACCAGGCCCTACAGAACCCAGACCTCACCTTGTTCAGTGATGGTAGCAGTTTCATCACAGAGGGCGTTCAAAAGGCAGGGTATGCAGTGACATGCCTTAATCCGAACCCTCACCGTTAGCAAGGACAAGCGAGTCAACCGACTCCCAGTACGCCTTTGCTAAGCATACATGGGGCAATCTGCAAAGAGGAAATACTAAAGCTCCTAGAGGCTGTCTGGCTTCTAAAAGAAGTGACAGTTCTACGCTGCAAAGGACACCAGAGAGGAGATAACCCTATAGCATGAGGAAATTGTCTAGCAGACAAAGCAGCCAGGATAGCAGCTAATAAGGAGGTAGACATAGTTCCCTCCCTTATCTGTGCCCCCCACCAGGAATTCAAAGAAATTGTTCCCCGATTCGGCTTACCGGCCACAACCTATAGCGATAACAGGCCTGCGTTCCTGGTGACTGCTTACAGGCCTCAAAGCTCCGGGAAAGTAGAGCAGATGAATCGCACCCTCAAGGGAACCTTAGCCAAGTTCTGTCAGGAAACAGACCTCCCATGGCTGGACCTGTTGCCCTGGCCCTCCAGTGTGTCTGTTGCACACCAGGAACTCAAGGTTTCTCCCCTTTCGAGAGGCCCCCAATCTCTTTAGGATCCCCTGTATACTCCCTCTCACCCGGGAACTCGGTCTAAGTCAAAAACCGGAAAAAGGCTCTCTCAAACCACAGTGGACTGGTGACTGGAGTGGGTCCACCACTCCAAAGTCAAGAGGGCCAGTCCTGAGGAGGCCACACTTGGAAGACTGACCCAGTCTGATCTTCAGTCCTGCTCCAGCCACACCCTGGAAGCTGGCTGGTCTACGCACGGCAGAAGCTTGAGGAATCGCCGGTCCGATAAGATAGACTCCTTACTCCTTGCCGTTGGATTGGCAGAGGTTGCCCCAGAAAGCTGGAGAAATAGGGAGAGGTTCCTGTATGTTCTGTTGGTATTGATTGCTTCTAATCTGGGCTCCATCTGTAAGAGCAGGGCACCATCAGTGGAGGAATATAAGGGGTTTAAAAGCCTAAATGTGGTGTAACCTCTTTCGGTCTGTTGGGTGCTCTGCCAGTAAGGTTGCTAATGCCATTTTGGGGAAGTGTTTGCACTGATGTAATGTGCCTCAAACTTCAAGAAAAAGAAATTAAATAATTCCCAGGATAAAAAAAAAAAGTTGGTGCTTAGATTAACCTTCAGCCCTAAGGTTCAGGCTAAGTGAGCGGTGTTGGTACCCATCCTCCTAGGGGCAGAAATAGCCACGGGGACAGGGACTGGCACAGGAGGCATAGGCTCTTCTGTGGGACTAACCAGTGGCTGACTCCCTGATGTCCCTGCAGAGCCAAATAAGTTCCTGGACAGGAGTTGCCCTCCAGAAAAGATGGCCACTTGCTCTCCTCACTTCCTTGGAGAAGAATGCTGTTCCTTTGTAAACCAGTCGGAACAGTCACAACCAAAGTCAGGGAATTAAGGGAAAGAACCAGCCCGTAATAAGTAAAGATGATGCCCTCTAATACGGACTAAGTCTGTTTAAAGGGGGAAATGATAGGGAAAATCCGTTACAAGATGGCTGACAGGACTGCTAAGGGAACTCCAGCCCCTGCCCGAAGACTCCCATTCTGGGTTGTCCTTCCCACCCTTCTTGGCATGCGAACAGGCTATAAATTGTTGCCCCTGCTTCCGCTCTGGGCTCAGACCTGTGGAGGGAGAGTGATCCCCTCTGAGCCCACCGGGGTAAAATAAACTTCCTGCCTTCCAAGATCTCCGAGTGCCGAGTGCCGCTTGGTTCTTCTGCCAGGTAATCCACACAGATTTCATAAGAAAACAAGGTCCATGAATGGAAGAATTATGTTAAATTAATTTAAAAGACTCCTTTAGAGCAGGTTTATTATGAGTTTTAAATATGCAAATGAACATCGTGACTTTCCAAGAAGATTCTTAAATGGGCAACATTTGTAAAATTTATTTGACCACCTTACATGTTAGTGGTTTTGCTTTTATTTTTATTTTTTTGTGACATAGCGCCAAAGACAATGGCCTGGAGTATTTAATACAGAGAGAAAGCAGTAGTTTTTATTTTCTAGTGCTTGAGAATAGCTAAAACCAAGACTATCTTTGATGGTGAAAAAGCTGAAAGTTTGGAGGGGAACTATAGTAAGAATAATAATATGATACAGTCCCCTCCAAGACAGCTATGAATTACATGAACATTCAAAGATATTTTGCAGTTGGAACAGGACATGTGCTAAAAATACTGTGCAATTCATCACATCCACAACCTTTCACTATGGAACTTTTTGATACGGTCATTTCTGCACATTGGACGGCTGGCGGAAAATGTGGTAACTGGCGAAGAGTCTTTTTGTAGATGCTGTGAAGCTATTTTTAGGTTGTTACAAAGCCTCATTTATAGCTGCTACCCCAGTCTTAGGAGTTTGGTGTTGGAGACCAAGGAACTGGAAAGAAGTGGTATTCTAGGGTTTAGTGAAAGGTTCATAAATCAATAGTTTCCAGTTGTGCATACAGCATGGGGCCAGGCATTGGAATTGAAAAAGGAGAAATATAGTTTGCTTCCCTAGGAATTTATGTTGAAATGATGAATGGAAAGACAACGAACACAATGGAGTAAAACAAGTAAACATGTATGCAGTGTAGTTTTCATTTTATTCTATGGTTGGTTCTCTCTTGGGCTTTTTTACTAACACTACCTCGATAAATATGAATATGCAAGTATTATTATTCCTGTTTCATAGATAAAGAGGTAGAGACAATTCTTAATCACACAGGTAATAAGTGAAGTTTGGAAACACAATCCAGATATTTTGATGGTAACTCTATTCCGGCTCCAGTAGCTGTCGATTCAGCTCACTGGGGGTTCAGAATCGTGAAGGAATTGAAGAGGAGAAGATGGGGTGTATGGAATGAGGGATACATTGACATAAGATTCTCTTGGTTCCATGATTTAAGGTGTTGGGTCTCCTTCTGTTAGAGGTGAGACACTAGACATACCTGTAGGAGTTTATGATTTGGGAATAATAGTTATCTTTCCACACCTACAGGAGAACTTAGGTGTTTTCCAAATGCATAGGGATTGCTATACTGGTCCATTTGAACACTATGGAAAGTGAACATGGGTCCGAGACCAGATATTACTGCTTTTAAATCTTAGCTCTAACTACTAGTAGTGTGCTTCCATTCATTATATTCAGAACTTTAGTTGTTGGATCCATAAAATGGGTGTAATAATGCCTACCTCCTTATAGGGTGTTTGTAGGGAATAAATGATGTGTTGTTTATGATGGTACCTAGGACAAACTTGAAACTTGGCTGATACTCAGTAAATACCAATTTTCTTTTGTTATCCATCATTAAATCACTTTTCTTCAGTACACAAAATTGTTAGTATCAGAAGCACTGAATAGGCTTTCCAACAAAATCCAGAATTACTGACCTTCTGCTTCCCTTCCCGCATCCCATTTGCTGGGAATCCATACAACATACACTGCTATAAGGTCTTCTATGTATTCTACTGAATTATTTTTATATACTGGTAGAGTCTCTGAAAGATTCATGTTTCTCTGGCTTATCTCATTAAAGTTCTCTCATTCAGTAGTGAATAATGATAATGGAAGCTATAATTTCCTGGGTGTTTACTATGTGCCAGTTAAATGTTTGACAGACAGTAACAACTTTATGAGACAGGTCCTCCCATGATATATATTCCCATTATAGTGATGACGCTTTTGAGTCTTGGGTCAAGTAAATTGCCGCAGATCACAGAACTGGTAAGTGATACAGCAGAACAGCAGGCCTTGAAACCAGCTATTTGTTGTTGTTGTTGTTCTTTTTTATTGTTTATTTATTTTGAGAGAGAAAAAGAGACAGAGAGGCAGAGAAAGAGGGAGACAGAATCCCAAGAAGGCTCTAGGCTGAGAATGGAGCTCAATCCGGGGCTCTATCCCATGACCTCGAGATCATGACGTGATTGATATCAAGAGTCAGTCGTTTAGCCACTGAGCCACCTAGGTGCCCCCAAATCAGCTATGTGTAACACCAAAGTATAGAGGTAAAATCTTTGAGTGACAAAAAGCTTGTGACATGGACTCTTATGATCCTACTAAGCTAGGACCACTTGGGTGTAATGAAAAGAGAGAATTGGCCATTGTAGTACCTGAATTTGAGTCTAATCTCACTATACTCTGGACAGATACTTTGTCCAGAAGTTCAGCTCAAGTTTGTGTCAGAAAATAAATGCAATCTCTTTCTCCCTCTCACCCTGGTTCTGTTGGCCAGCTTTCTCATGTTGAAGATATTGTCCAAATTTGACCCAGGAGATTTGCCAGAGTTTACTTTGGCTTAGTTTTTCCTAAAACTTGTGATCACAGAGAAAGAGACCATGTTTCCATAATACCCACCAAATTTGGGTCCCCAAACCAATCACTATGGTCAAAAGAATGGAGAGTTTTCAGTAGCTTGGCTAAGGTTTTATTCCCCTAACCCTTGGGATTGAGTAGAGTGGAGAGAGAGTAGGGTAAATCTCATTGGAAATACCTGGAATGGGACATTGTAGGTGGTAAGCTTAATAAGCAAGAGGACTTATACAGAAGGCTTGTCTTGGATGGATGCAACACGAATAGATTCCATACCCATCCACCTAAATCTCTAAAATTGATAGAGGCCTTAACTGTATGTACACAGTCCAGAGTTCTCAATACCACCTTACTCTCTCAAGGCTGTGCCCTTGAAAATAGATTCTACTGTGGGAATGGTGGGCAGAAAGTACCTTCCAAGGACAGGTAATGGGGTTGAAGAGCCACCCATTACCCAGGTCTAGCTGGTGGGTCAACCAGTGGTCATATCCTCTCAATGATCTCCCCCAACATTAAGTGGGTCATTTCTCTTTAAACTCTAGCCTCTTCATCTGTGAAATAAGAATAATAATTTTCCTTGGAAGGTTGAGGTGAGGGACAAAGGAAATAATAGACTAGAAAGAAAATATTTGTAAACTTTACAGGCCTGTGGTAACACTACTCCAGCTAGTGTCTCTGAAAACCTACTCTTTCTCCAGCAACCCTTGCTTTAATATAGGATGTAATTTAGGTGCTTCCTTGCCTTTCAGTAATGGTCAGTCATGGGCCACACTAAACTAATTAAAATACATGTGTTAGCATTAGAATATATATGCTCACATTGTTTAGCTTGAAGAGAAGTAAAAATGAAAGCATTAAAAAAATCTGGGATACAGTTATTTATATCTCATGTCTGCCAAATTCTATGCCAATGTACAGTTTAATTTCAGGTTTACCTTAAATTGTCTCTGCTAAAAGGTAAAATCTGGGTAACAAGTCTGTGGATAAAAATAAACAGAGGGTTGTTACAAAGGGAAAGTACAAAGCAAGAACACAAAGCTCAGGGACATGGAGGTGAAAACTGAACCATGAGCAGTTCATGCATTTTAAGGTAAGTTGGGACTTTGTCTAAGGTTATGAGCCAAGGGGAGAAAGTGCTGCTTCCTTCTCCAAGTGATTAAGCCTTAAAATTGCATCTGACTATAATATATAATACTCTAGTTAAGTGAACCTTGGGTGCTTGGCCTCACAACAAGGGAAGCTTGAATTTCTGCAATTTCATGCTCTAGCCAAAGAATTTGAAAACATATCAATAAGAAAGTCATCTTTTGAGAATTTTCCAGGCGATGAATTATTATCTCTGGTTCTGTAGCTCTAGAAAGATATTAAGTTCACTTAGGAAGTTGTATGCATTGTAACATGGTGGCCTTTGCTTTCAGACACCTAGAATTTGCTAGGTTCCTTTAATATCAGTAAATGAAAGACTAAAGAAATGAAGAAGACAAATGACCAGGTACCGTGACGTGAATAAAAAGACCTACCTTCAAATTCACATTCAATCATATCATTCAAAGAGTAAATATTTGAGCATTGGGCTCCATCCTAGGTGCCAGGGACAGAGTTTTAACCAAATATTCTTGCCTTCATGAAGCTTATATTTATCACATGAGGGAGACACATCATAACATCACATAAATTGTGATCGCCAAGATGAAAAATTAAATAGGGCAGGGAGATTAAGAGGGGTTTTGAGAGGCACCTGGGTGGCTCAGTTAGTTAAGTGTCCAATTCTTGGTCTCAGTTCAGGTCTTGATCTCAGGGTCATGAGTCCAAGTCCTATGTTGGGCTCTGCACTGGGCTTGGGACCTACTTAAAAAATAAAAAGACAGAAAGAAGGGTGTTGAGTGGTCTTTTAGAGAGAGTAGTCAAAGAAGAACTCTCCAAGGGGTTACTATTTGAAAAAAGTCTTGAAGGAAATAAGAGAACAAGACATGAATTTTGGGGAAGAATACTCCTGGTAGAGAGTATAGTATGTGCAAAGATTCTGAGGCAGGAATGTACTTCATTTGAGTAAGGAGGCCAGGTAGTTAAAGAGGATTAAGCCAAGATAGCAGGGATGATAGATAAATTTGAGAGAAAGCTAGAGTCTATATTACATGGGGCCTTATAGCCCTAGTAGAAAGCAATTGGAGGCTAGAGCAGGCAAATGACATGATATGATTAATGTTTTAGAAAGATCAGTCAAGCTGTTCTATGGAAAACAGCAAAGAGTAAAGGGAGAACCAGGGAGATCAGCAGATGACTATTACAGTAGTGATGATAAATGGTTGTATTTGAGATTTTTTAAAAGGCTTATTTTATTTTTGAGAGAGAAAGAGAGAGAGAGGCAGAGCGTGAGTGCTGTCAGCACAGAGCCCGACGTGGGGCTTGAACCCACTAACCATGAGATCATGACCTGAGCCGAAGTCAGATGCTTAACCGACTAAGCCACCCAAGTGCCCCTATTTGAGATATTTTATGAAGGTAGAGCCAAAGGATTTGACATGGCTGGCTTTCCTGCTGTAGAACTCTAGTCACATAGAGGGCGTTTTATTTCAAAAATTTTCAAACATACACAAAAGTCAAGTGAATAGTGAAGTGAGTTCTGTATCCACACTCAGATTTTACAATTGTTAAGATTTGGTCATGGGTGAGACGGGTGAAGGAGGTAAGAGATACAAACTTCCAATGATAAAGTTAATAAGTCAGCGGATGTGATGTATAACATGGTGACTGTAGTCAATAATATTATAGTGCGTACTTGCAAGTCACCAAGAGAATAAATCCTAAAAGTTTTCATCACAAGAAAAAAATTTTTTTTAACTTTGTATGGTGACATTTAGTAACCAAATTTATGGTGATGATCATTTTACAGTGTATGTAAGTATCAAATCATATTGCACACATGAAACTAATATAATATGTCAATTATACCTCAATGATAATAATAAAAAAGATCTTGCCAATCATGTTTTGCTTATGTCTTCCTACAACTCTTTTTTTTTCTCTTCCTGGATATTCAAACAAACTCTAGACATCACATCATTTTACCTATCAATACTTTGGTATGTGTCTCCAACAAACCAGAACTTAAAAAAAAGACAAAAACAAAAACAGAAAAACCCACAATATCACAGATAAAAACCCACAATATTAACCTAATGAAGTAGACAGTAATTATTTTTTAAGGTTATTTATTTATTTATTTTGAAAGAGACAGAGATAGTGCATGAGCAGGGGAGGAGCAGAGAGAGGGGGAAAGAGAGAATCCCAAGAAGGCTCTGTGCTGCCAGTTCAGAGCCCCATGTGGGGCTCAAACTCATGAAATGGTGAGATCATGACCTGAGCAGAAATCAAGAGTGAGACACTTAACTAACTGAGCATCCAAGATACCCCAATAATGATTATTTATTACCATCTAAAATCAATGTGTCTTCAAGTTTTACTAGCATTTTTCAAAAATTGTGTTTTTAGAGTTAGTTTGATCAAATCAGGATCCAAAGGAGGTCCACCCATTGCATTTGGTTAATTTGTCTCATAAATCTCTTTAATCTATAACTGCCTGCCTGCTCCCACCCTTTTATGTAGTTATATTTAAATTTTATTTTATGTTTTAATATAAGACTTTTTTTTTATGTTTATTTATTTTTGAGAGAGAGAGAACATGAGCAGGGGAGGGGCAGAGAGAGAGGGAGACCCACAATCTGAAGCAGGCTCCAGGCACTGAGCTGTCAGCACAGAGGCCGAGGTGGGGCCTGAACTCACGAATCATGAGATCATGACCTGAGCCAGAGTCACACACTTAACCAACTGAGCCCCCAGAGGTCCCTATAAGGCTGTATTTTTAAGGGCAGTTTTAGTCTTATAGCAAAATCGAGAAGGTACAGAGATTTCTCATATATCCCCTGTCCCGACACAATACACAGCTTCCTCTGTTATCCACATCCCCCAGCAGAGTGGTACATTTGTTAGAGCTGATGAACCTACACTGACATATCATAATCACTCAATGTACTTTACCTTAGGGTTCATTCTTGGTATTGTACTATTAGTTTGATCAAATGTATAATGAAATGTATCCATCTTCATGGTTCCGTACAGTGTATTTTCACTGACTTAAAATTCTTCTGTGCTCTATTCATCCCTCTCCACTACCCCAACCTCTCAGAAGCACTGATCTTTTTACCATCTCCATAGCTTTGCTTTTTCCAGAGTGTCATATAATTGCAATCATGTATGTAGCCTTTTCAAATTGTCTTCTTTCACTTAGCAATGTGTATATAAGTTTCCTCCATGTGTTTTCATGGCTCGATAGATCTTATATTTTTAGTGCTGAAAAATATTCTGCTCTGTGTGTGTGCCACAATTTATTTAATCCATTCACCTATGGAAGGACATCTTGGTTGCTTCCAAGTTTTGGCATTTATGAATAAAGCTACTATAAATGCCCATATGCAGGGTTTTTTTATGGACATAAGTTTGCGACTCCTTTGGGTAAATACCAGTAAGTATGATTGGTTCCCATGTGGTAAGAGTATATCTACTTTTGAGAAATTGCCAAACTGTCTTCCAAAGTAGCTGCACCATTTTGAATTCCCACCAGCAATAAATGAGGGAGAACGCCTGTTCACATTCTCATGGGTATTTGATGCTGTCAGTGTTCTGAATTTTAGTCATCCTTTTATTTGTCTCTGCCATTTTGCTGTTGTTGTTGAGAATCCTGAGTTATTTGCTTTTATAGAATTTCCCATATAACTTGGTTTGGCTGATTGCACCATGTGGCTTTTGAAAAATGTTTCTTTATCCTCCTAACTTACTGTAAAACTGTTAGCTAGATCTAGTGGGTAGAGTAATTCATCGATGGTGCCATGTCCTATCTATATCATTGCATTGTCAACATAAATAAAGAGGTAGACTGAGGCAAGTTTGAATGACCGGAAATTGAGTTTATTTGCGCATGGCAGAGGAATTGCAGTTCAGGTCACACAAACTATGGCAAGCCACAGGTGTGTCTTTGAGGTTTTGAGGTCAGCTGTTTTTACCATCAGGGAGTGCAAAGAGAGGGGAGTTTAGCTAGAGTTCAAGCAGCAAGTTTATTGGCTTGGGGGGTGGGCAGAGGTTCTTGGTGGTGTTCATTGGTTGAGGGATGTTTTGGTTTTCTATAAATCAGGAATTAGGGGGAAACCAGTCTGTCAGTATGTTAAGTTTCATTTCCCTGAGGGCACATGCAAGAAAGTCTCCAGTTCCACCTTAGGATGAAATCCTGTCACAACATGGTGAATATATTATGGCCACTTTCGTGAGGTTGAACAGTCTCACCTTAGTGAGGTTAAACTTGGTCAGTGGTGTGGGAGGCCAAGCATGCCCCCACTTTCCAAAGATGTTTGCACCCTACTCCTGGAACCTGTAAATCTGTTATGCTACCTGGCGAAGGGGACTTTGTAGTTGTAACTAAGGTAACAGACCTTCCAATAAGAGGAGCCAGGATTGTCCAGGTGAGGTCAGTTGAGTCACATGTGCGTTAAAGACAGGAACCCTTCCTGGAAGTCAGAAGTAGGAGAGAGATGCAGGATGAGGTAGGAGGGAAGCGAGAGAGACTGAGGGCACGAGAGGTGTAGTGTGCCCTCGCTGGCTGTGGCACACGGGGTCCTGAGCAAGGCTTCTGGAGCTAAAGCCAGCTCCAAATCCAAAGCTTATGTGGCCAACAGCTTGAATGAACTAGGACGCCGGGTCTTCCCAGAGCCTCCCAGCTATAGCCCAGGCTGGCTGACTGCTTGGTTCTGGTCTCCTACAATCCACAGCCAGGCGACCAGCCAAGCCCACCTGGACTCTTCACCCACAGACCGGTGAGGTACAAAATGTGTGTTGTTTTAAGTTGCTAAATGTGTGGCGTTAGGACAGCGATAGATAACTGGTACAAGCAGAGGCAGGTGTTGTGAGAGGGACCCGTAACGTTCTCAGGGACTTGTGCCTAGTGGTTTCAGCAGCTGTTGATAATTGTTCAGATCTGTTGTCATTTGCGGTTACAAAATACTGGTGTTTTTCTTTCTTTCTTTTTGTTTATCACTCCTTCTGTATTCATTAGCTGGAATTCTTCTCTAAGGAAGAACTTTATTAATAATTTAGTTTCCCTGAAAACATTTGGTATATGAAAAGCAGGATAAATGCCCGAGTTTTTTCTCTTCATTAGGTTTCAGAATACAGGTATGGTGGTTTTGCTACAATTTAAGGTGACCAATTAGGATTTTCTTGGTTGTTGTCATTGGTATTATTATGAATTCATGAAGTGTTATTTATGTGTGTTTTGACTACATTGCTATCATTAATTTCGTTTTGGTGCTTAAATGGTCCCATTTGGGGCCCATGGAAAGCCTTTCAAATCCTGTGTCAAGGCCTTATTGTTTATGACAGCATTCTTTCTGGCACCACAAATTATCCAATGTTTATGTTGTACATTTTGTGCCCCAGACATTACATTGCTTTGTACGTTTCCCCAAGAATCCTTTTGGGTTTTTTTTTTGGGGGGGGGATGTGAGGAATTTAAAGACCACAATCTTTCCAGATGGTTATTTCCAATTGGAAGATAATTATTTCCAATGATTCAATAATTCTCTCTCTCTCTTTCTGCCCCTCCCCCCCACACTCTCTCAAAAATAAATATTTTTTTTAAAAAGAATCCTTTTGTCTTTAATTTTCTCAAAAATAAACATTTTTTTAAAAAAGAACCCTTTTATCTTTTTCTCATTCAAAAATATATATGCGTGCACACCCACACACAGTTTCACCTATTCCACAAGGGTGTTTGGGAAGTGAAGTATGTTTCTGGATATTTGAGTGTTTTCGAAAGTTGCTTAGCAATTGTTTTTATCTTTGAGGAAGGAAAAACAAAAGTTCTCTATTAGTTTTTTAGGACTGCCACAACCTGAGTGGCTTTAAATAATAGAAATTTATTGTCTCATGGTTGGTGGCCAGCAAGGTATTGGCAGGGCCATGCTCCCTTTGAAGCCTGTAGGGGAATCCTTCTTGACTCCTCTTAGCTTCTGGTGGTTTATGGGTGATCCATGGCCTTTCTTGTCTTGGGGTCACATCACTCCAGTCTTTGCCTTCATGGTTAATGTGGCATTTTCCCTGTGTGTCTCTGTGTCTTCATATAAGGTTGTCTTCTTATAAGGATACCAGCCATATTGGATTGGAGGCCACCTTGCCCTAGTCTGATCTCAACTTAGATAATAAATCTGCAATAACCCTATTTCCAAATAAGTTTATGTTGTGAAGATATTTACAAATAAGTTTATGTTCTGGGGATTAGTACTTAAACATATCTTTGGTGCACATGGGGGGTGGTTAGAAGCACAATTTAAACCATAAAAGATGGTAATATGCAAAAATCAGCACTTGAAACAAGCCCCAAATGCCTTCTCAAAAAGGAATAGGGATGGAGATGGACCAAGTGGAAGAGGGCTCTGACTCTTCCTCTTAGAGGGTCTGAGTGAGCAGCTTCTCAACAGAACTGCCATTGTTATGTTGGTTCAGTGATTGGCCATCTGCCTGGTTCCTCCTCTTCCTTTCCCAGATCTTTAAGTTTGCTTGTGTTTGCCTGCACAGGCAAGGGACTTTTAGGGGAAAAAGTTAGTGGTTCTTGTGAATAAATCAGCAGAGAGAGCCCAAACAGTTAAAATTTGTTCTTTCTTCCTAAAATGAAAAATGATGCTCAGTTATTTGTGATTGTAACAATAAATGCAGAACAGAAAAGTTTAAAGGAGAGGCCACCAGATACTTGGGAAAGAGATGATTACTGTTAACACTTTGGTGAACACACTCTTATGCCTGTTGTGTACTAGTGTGTGTGTCTCTGTGTATGTTCATGGCTATGCACATGCATGTGTATTTTGAGTCGATTAAGAATGCATATGGCTGGTAGTAATAGAAAAGCAAACTAGGGTAGATTTATTAAGTAAGTGTTTACTTTTCTCACATTTCAGAAACTCTGGAGGTAGGCTGCTATTGATCAAAGATTCAGTAGTACGAGGGCTAAGACTCAGCAATTCTCTTGTCCTTCCCATTATGGTTTTTCACAACGGTTGCTGCAGCTCTAGCCATATTAATGGTAACCCAAGAAAGAAGAAAAAAAAAGCTGTCATCCCTCTTCTTTTGTCAGGAAAGTGAAAGCTGGTCCTGGAACCATCCTGTGCTTCTCCTCTGCAGTCAGTCATTAGATCCCCTGTCTCATGTTTGTTAAAGAAACACCTGTTTCCAGTTAATATTGCAAGCTGGGGATATGGGGAACAGGATAGGTTAGATCAAGAATTGGGAAGCTGTGATTCCTAGCCTGAATCTGTCCGTTGCCTGTTTTTGTAAATAAAGTCTTATTGGAACACAACCACACCCATTGATTCTATGGTTGCATTCACACTATAACAGCGGATTGTGATGGCAACCATACGGTCTGCAAATCTTAATTGATTTATCATCTGGTCCTTCAGAAAAAAGTTTATCATCCCCTGGCTTAGATCAGATAATAATCCATAGACTAAGGCCAGAATCAGCTGTTCTAAACAAAAATGTGTTTTGTTAGCAAGGGAGGAAGTGGGAATGGATGTTGGGTAGATAATTAAAAATGTCTATCGCACTAGTGGCTATGGAGGTTGGAGGTATCAGAAGGACCAAAAGGACAAGGTTGAAAGTGAACTAACCTTTGCAGGAGCAATGTTTTCTCTCTTAATCAGTCACTTATTTCTATGTTCTCGTCTATTTGTGTCTTTTATTCCTCCTGTATTACTCTGTGACCCAGCCCTTAGGTAGCAAGCACTTCCTCTGCCATGTTAGAATATTTTACGTTTGAAATGATGAAAACTTTGAAAAAACTTACATGGGGTGAAGGCCTGGAGAGTGACAAGAGGCCTATTTTAAGAGGGTGGTCAGGGAAGGCTTTCATGAGGAGGAGACCCTCCAGACTGAAGGAAGTGAGGCAGGGAACCCTGCATATACCCGAGGAAAGGATTACAGGCAGAGGGACATGCAGGCACAAAGACCCTGAGGTAGAGCTTTGGTTGGAAGCATCAAGACAAGGACATCGAAGACACCAGTGCTTGGTGAAGGGTGAGTAAGAAGACTGATACCAGATGAGCTGGAGGTAACAGCCAGGTGTTAGATCGCACAGACTTGTGAGTCATAGAAAACTTGGGTTTTGTTTGTTTATTTGTTTGTTTTTTGTTTTGTTTTTAAGGCTTTTCGGACAGAGTGATCAATGTGACATAAGCCCTAACTTTATAGAATTTATAATCTAATAATGGAAGTTTAGAAGTAAACAGACAATTGTAAAGAGTGTAGTAAGTTCTACAAAAAGGGTATACATAGGGGGAAGCTAAAGCCCTTCAGGGAAGCCGCAGAGCTCAGATTCAGGTGGATGGGGAAGCGAGCAACACGTGTTCAGGAAGTTGTGTCCTGAAGGATGGGCTGTGGGGTAGAATGGGGCTAAGGCTGCCAGGGAAAATATAGGATTCCCAGTTAAATTTGAACTTCATATATGCAATGGATAATTTTTTTTTGTATAGATATGTCCTAAAAATATTATATGGTATATACTTGTACTAAAAATTTTATTGAAAATCCAGATTTAAATGAGCATCCAGTAGTTTTTACTTCTTAAATCTAGCATACATAGAGGATGCTCTGCAGAGGAGGTGCAAGTGTTTGGGTAAGCATGGAGATGAGTGTTGAGAGAGAAATAGTTTGGACCAAGTAGGTTGGCCCAAGATTGCTTCATACTGTGAGGACAATAGGTTTTAAATAAGGAAGTGACCTGCTCAGGTCTCAAATTTAGGAACAAGCACAATGGCTCTAAAGTACAGTTGATGAAGTGGGGGTTGGGTAAGGGAAATCATAACTTGACGAGAGGAGCTATGAATGGGTCCTTTTTAGGCACAAGTTTTTAAATTTAATAAATTTCTCATTTCTTTCATATTCTTTGAGGAAGGGTGTATTCTATGCTTTCTCACTAGTCCATGCTACTTTTAATCCTAAAGCAGCTGAAAAGAACTTTGGAAAGAAGATTCTCTAATAAGAAATGAAAATAATATTTCACAGAAAGAGAGCTTCATCCTTAGGAAGCTCTCAGAACGTTTTCACAGGAATTGTCTTCTTTGCCCTCGGATCGTTCCCTGCTTTCCGTGTGGGAGAGTGAAGTTATCCTGTGTCGAAAGCTTCACCTCCCGCTGTTGCTCATTCTACCCACAGGCAGGGATCCCAAGGGTCCTCTGACAAGCAGGACGCTGAGGCGTTCTTAGAGGCCAAGAGGACAGCCCTGTGAGAAAAAGGCCAGCTCTCCCTAGTGGTGGGAGAAAGACGGCTCTGCTCTTTGGCAACAGCCAAACTCATTCTTCAGCCTGACTTTGAAACTGATTCATGAGGGCCAGATGAAATTTCTTTGGAGATGAAAGTGCAAAAGGGAATTTCTCATCAAATGCCATGCCACAGGACACAATAATTCTGAAGCATGATTCCCTTCTAGTAATTTTTCATTCAGATTATCTTCCTGTCAGAATTTGCTGGCCTATAAGACTCATTTTTCTTAATCCAAATCTTGTCTTTTTTTCTTCTCTCCTTCCACCTCTTTTCAGTCATCCGCCTCAACCTTCCAGTTCTTTTACTTTTTTTTTTACATCCATTTGCTCTTTCACTCATTAAATATCACCAAGTATCTATGATGAAGCCTATCTCTTTCCTAGTTCCTGAAGAATAAAAGACTGATCAAAGAATATCCTTTTCCAGAAGATACTTACAGTGGCTGGGGGAAGAGAAAGAAAAAATTAAGTAACAGTTATTATTATAAAATAATTAGTAAAAAAATAATTATTGTTGTAAAAATCATAAGTAATGATAATAGTAACAATCTAGTAGATGCTTACTAAATTCTAGAGACTCTTCTCAGAACTTTGCATATATTCACTCATTTAATATTCACAAAAGTTCCATGAGAAAACTAAAATTGGTACCACCAGCTTATGAGAAAACTGAGATGCAGAGAATTTGGTCTCAAGGTGGAAGAGCTGAGCAGAGATCAGCACTCTGGCTCTAGAGTTTGTGTTTTTAACAGTATGCTTTATGAGTATCTTTGTCTTCTATGTCTTATTTTATTTAAAGACCATTTTCTATGGGTATGTATGCCATTGTGTAAATACGGAGACAAAGGTAGCTTATTACTTGATAATAGACCATCTCCCACAGGTCAATCATGCCAGATGTAGTCATGGAACAGACATTTGAGTGTGTTCTGTAATAGGAATTTAAAACCATGGAATAAATGGTATCACCCAGAGGGGTTGTGTGAGATGAAGAGCCAGGGTGAGAGTGAAACTCTGAAGCCTCAAGATTTTGAGGGTGGGTAGAAGGAGAACCACAAATAAGGAAGAGAAGGAAGGGTGTGGGGCTGGGGAAGAACAGAAAGAGAAGGCCATGGAAGACAAGAAATGGAGTTTCGACGATGGAATCATCCACGTCATCAAATGCAGCAGAGAGATCCCTTTCTTTCCTTACCTTCACGTACAAATAGCACTTGACCAAGTTGAGTATGAAATGCTTCCCAGCAACTGGCCTGAGGTGAGTCCTGCTCTCCTCTGTCCTGGGACTGGCACTCTCTTCTTTTTTTTAACTGTTTTGGGCACTTCTCCTCAGAAATGCTTTCATATGACTGGAGGCCATCTGGCCTTCAACAGACTTCCACCTACTTCATCCTGTCTGGTAAGCCCGTTGGACAAAAAGGCAAACCAGGCCCTTTGATTTTGCTCATGTTGGGAGTTTGCTTTTGATGGAGGAAATGAGATTAAGTGACTCAGAACAGGATGGGCTGTATTGAACTTGTGTGAAGGAGAAAAGGAGGGGGAGAAGATAGAAGTCTGAAGAGGAATTACACTGCTTAAAGGAGAAACAGTGGGTAAATTAGGTAAAGAACAGATTTGCTTGAGGAAATTGTGGAATGTGACCATTCCAATCTTAGAAGTCCTTTGAGGTTACTATCACACTTCTCTAAAAATTCTGACTCTCTGAAAGACTGTCCATGTTTCTTACAAAATTCCACCAAATATCCTTCAGGTATAGTGCTGGCACAAAGACCTTCAAGGAGGAATGAATGAGTCCCCACATTTTTCCCCTGAGGCCAGAAGATGGGGGTGGGATTGTGCCAAATTTACTTTAGGAATAAGGACAAGGAGCAGAAAGGGGACAAAACTCGCGCTGATTATCTCTGAAAGAGGCCCAAGTCTCTAGAGGAGACCATAGCTTTCAAATATTTAGGAAGTTCAGAACACATTGTACCTTTTTGCATTTTTGTCATTTTGGTTTCCTTTGTATGTTCCTCATAGTGATTAGTAATAAAAACATCCAATCAGAAAGACACATGCCCTTGCTTTGAGAAGGAAATTGGGGTGACAGCAAAGTAAAGAGGTACTATAGCCAACTCTGAAGCCAATTTTGAGGGAAGAGACATCCAACAGATGCTGGTGGTAGCAATTTTAAATTGGAGGCAAGGAACTGTGAGACCCAGGGCAAGGAGGAAAAGGCAAAAAAGAGCGGAGAGAAAAATAAAAAGTGTCAGTATTACTATAATTTTATATTATTGAGGGGTTGCAATGCTCCAGGCACTATTCTAGGCATGTTACCAATTTTAACACCTTTAATCACCAAATGACTGTAGGTGCTGTTTGTCCCTCTTACTGATGTTACCTAACAAACCTTCCCCAATTTGAGTGGTGTGAGCCAATAGCCTTTTTATTATGCTCACACGTTCTGAGAGTCAGGAATTTGGACAGGTCACAGTGAACACAACTTTTCTCTACCTATAATATCTGGAGCCTCAGCTAAGACTCAAATATCTGGAGGCAGAAAGGCCTGAGATTAGAGGATCTATTTCCAAGATGGTTTCTTCATTCATACATTTGGTTCCTTGACAGGGGTGGATGGTTGGTTTGAAGTCTGGGTGTAGCTAGGACTGTCGTGCAAATAGCTTCTTCTACAAAGCCTCTCCCATACAGACACCTAGGGAAGTTGCAACTTCTCTCGTGGCACTTAGTGATCCAGGGAAGAAGGAGGAAACTTCATAGCCTTTTATGACAAGGTCTGGAAAAACACATGGTGTCCCTTCCATGGGACTCTAGTGGTAGAAGCAGACATCAGCCTTCCCAGACTTCAAGGGAAGGGACATAGACTCCACCTGTTGATGGGGGATATGTCAAATGATTTCTTTCCAGTTAAAAAATGCTACTTTTGTTATTACCATATTATGGATGAAGAAAAGAAAACCTGTGGAAATTAAAAGTCAAAACAGGTGTAGCCAGTATGCAGTACGCAGAAGTAGGTATCAAATCAAGCACTCTGGAACCAAAGCCAGTGTTTTTGTTTGTTTGCTCTCAATAAGAAATTGACCTCTTTTAAAGAAATCTGAATCTTGGCATTGTCCAGAAAAATCTAACAGGTATATTTATAGCTTTCTTAAAGTTGAACCGCTGCACCTGTTTACCGGAACATTTCGACTTGCATTAATGCTTTACGTCCCTGCATTTATATTAAAACCTCAGACACAAATGAAAGTGGAAAAACTACCAATACATGTTTTCTGTCCCTTATTTTTCCATTTGCAATCGTATATGTAAGTACCTTTTGACCCCATGGAAAAAAATATTTAACATTCAGAACTACCAGTCATATGAAGAAGATAAACTTTTTTTTAAAAGAATGAAATGCTTCCCATCATAGTGGATGCTTAAGCATGTTCTCCACATATTGGGCAGGCTAGCTGATGTCTTTTGGCATAATTGTTACACATTTAGCATGAATGGTGCACAAGTTCTATAACTGAACTCAAGGGTTGCCTGCGTGGGGTGCATTAAACTGAATACAACACAAGGAAGTGTTGAAAGCAAGGGTTTTTTTTGGTGGTTGTTTTTGGTTTTGGTTTTTATTTCTTTAAGTTTTATTATTTTTTTTTTACATTTTATTTTTGAGAGAGAGAGAGAAACAGAGTGTGATGGGAGGAGGGGCACAGAGAGAGGGAGACACAGAATCCGACACAGGCTCTAGGCTCTGAGCTGTCAGCACAGAGTACAACACAGGTCTTGAACTCATGGGCCATGAGTTCAAGCCAAAGTTGGATGCTCAACTGACTAAGCCACCTAGCCCCCTCCTAGGGGATCTCAGTGTTAGAATGAGCTAAAGGTACCGTTAGGGTAACTCAAGGGGCCTCTGCACAGGTGTTCAGCTCCAGTCCAGCTCGCCCCAGGGGGTATCCTGTGAAACACTTAGCTATATGTCTCCTTGGTAGGAACTGCTTGTTCTGGGAAACAGACATTCTCTCCCTGCTTTAGTTCCTCCCCCTCTTCCCTTCTGCTGATAGCTCCTGGCCCTCTTATCCCAGTGACTACCCTTTGGGTTCTAGCTAACATTGTCTTCAGGAAGGCCTACCAGATGGCCCTTGCTTGCCTCCTGCAGAGCACCAATAGCTGCCCTCTGGAAGTGCGGGTCTGTTTTAGAGCCCTGAGCAATTTCTCGGCCCAGACACTGCCAAGGAAGTTTGCAAATAGGAAGTTTGGTGTACTTCTAAAAATGTCTAATTTCCTGGAGTGCCTCAGCACCAAACCAGTAAGGATGTGGTTTCTTCATCCTTCCTGTAGAGGGCGGGCGCATTACTGTGAGTGGCTTTTGTACCCAGTTCTAACTTGTTGCCTTTGCCATCTGTTCAGTTGTGGACTGGTATGTGTGCTTTGAATGAGCATGATACAGGCATCTCCTTACTTAACCCCCTTCTCGTTTGGATGGAGCTCCTCAAGCTCCAAACCCAGGGGTCTTTTTTTGTTTTGTTTTGTTTTTTGTTTTAAGTTTGTTTATTTGAGAATGAGAGAGAAAGCACAAGTTGGGGGGTGGGGGACAGGGCAGAGAGAAGGAAAGACAGACCAAGCAGGCTCTGTGCCATCAGCGCAGAGCCTGATGTGGGACTCAAGTTCATGAACTGTGAGATCGTGACCTGAGCTGAGATCAGGGGAAAGATGCTTAACTGACTGAGCTATCCAGGCGCCTCCCCCAAAGCCAGGGTTCTTTTTTAAAAATTTGTTTAATGTTTATATTTGAGAGAGAGAGAGAGAGAACGAGTGGGGGCAGAAAGCAAGGGAGACACAGAATCTGAAGCAGACTCCAGGCTCTGAGCTGAAACTCACAGACCTTGAGATCATGACCTGAGCAGAAGTTGGGTGCTTAACCAGCTGAGACACCCAAGTGCCGCAAGCCAGGGTTCTTAATCATTGCACCAATAACACCATCAGTACTGAGAAGAACAGTACTTTTACTCCAGTGCTGTTACCACTATGATTACCACTATGGCCAACATTTCTTCTTTGAGTGACTACTGCTGTCTCTACTGTTGTGACTATTACTACCAGCACAGCCAACTATTACAGTAACTGCTACTACAGCCACCAGCAGCCATTCACTGGGTATAGTTGGTGACACTCATGTCAGCCCGTGTGAAAAGTGTTTTATGTGCATTATAAAAACCTTAAAGCATTTCTGTCAAGAAACTCGCATCACACTCTTCAGAATGAGAAGACTAGGTCAGAAGTTGAGAATTTGGAATTGAACAGTAGATTGTGGAGCCTGGGCTGTCTCAACCACCCTCGAATGCTGGCTGCCATAGCAGGCCGGGCTATCCCGTCCCCACCCTGGCTTATTCCCAACTCTGTAAGGTGCTGTGTGATCTTGGAAGGAACAGTACTTCCTGTCATGTTTGCCTATAAGGAAGCAATGCAAAGAGGTGTTTTGCTTTATTGATGGGGAAAAGGTGTTCATGATACAGAGTTGTTGACTAGAGGGGGCAGGTCCCTGGGATTCGTCCTGGCCACTGCAGAAGTCCTCTGGCTGCACTCTCATTTCCCTACTCTTTGCTTAGAGGTGTTTGTAAAGCCTCTTTCAACTCTGGTATCTCATAGCCCAGAATTAAGCAAATGGTAGGGGGTTGGGGAGAGATGCAGCCCTTCCTCAAGTCGCCTATGTTGGCAGTAGCTTTTCAGTGTGTTTGGTTTTGAGACCACTTTAAAACCTAAAGTTGATGGGGTGCCTGGGTGGCTCAGTCGGTTAAGCATCCGACTTCCGCTCAGGTCATGTTCTCACAGTTTGTGAATTCGAGCCCTGTGTCGAGCTCTGTGCTGACAGCTCGGAGCCTGGAGCCTGCTTCAGGTCTCCCTTTCTCTCTGCTCCTCCCCTGCTCATGCTCTGTGTCTCTCAGAAATAAACAAACATTAAAAAAAAATTAAAAAAGAAAACCTAAAGTTGAACAAAAATCAAAATGGCTGCACTAACGCTTCAGCAAAGCTCTATTTTAAAGTAGAATCTTTTCCCTCTCTTCTGCAAACCTCCTCTCCTCTCTTCTCAGCCTTTTGTTTCAGACACCCAGGACCACTCTAAAGAAAAAGGAGACTGGCAGCAAGTACACAATCCTGTCAAAACCAGCTAGATCCTATATTTCCCTATAAAACCCCTCAGTCCCTTCCTGGGGGGAGGGAGAGCAGGAGGGAGTTTGCAGTGTTTTGAAGACCATAGCCTCTGTAGCCTCCTTTGCCCAGCAAAGCAATAAAGCTATTGTTTTTCCTTGTTCCAACTGTCTTTGTGTTATATTTTGGCTTCAAAGCCCAGGGGTTGGTTTTCGACAACATTTTGGGTGAATCCAGCTTGTCTGGGTCTAAGATAGGGTTGGGATCCTAGACTTCTTGCCCATCAAAAGTATTCATCCAAAAGAAGAGCAGGTGGGGAACAGGTTTTAGGGTGTTAATTACTCTGAAATTCGAGACCCTTTAGTCCTGAAACATTTTGAACAAAGTGCAAATTATATAAAACCACGTGACTTCATGAATATTTTAATGACTATTCTTCCAGTATAATGAAATTACTTTAGATAATGCATTTCTTGGATATGTTTTATGTAAGGAGGGGAAAATAAAATTGTGCCAGTTAAAAAACACACTAACATGAACTAAATATTTCAAAGATCTGAACAACGATGACACTTTTTTTTTGTTTTGTCTTAGCATTTTATTGGATATCTTCTTCAGTACATCTGTTAACATCAATGTGTGGGAATTTTATGCATATAAGCATGTTATTAAGTGCAGTTCACACTAGGGTGGATTTACTGTATTTTTCTACTCAGGGGTTTGTTTTAGGGTGTATGTGTGTTTTCAAATGCTGTGTTTGGGTTTTCTTCATTGATAGCTTCAAAAACATTCATGGGGCACACGGGTGGCTCAGTCAGTTGTATGGCCATCTTCAGTTCAGGTCATGATCTTGAGGTTCTTGATATGAGCCCAGTGTTGGGTTCACTGCTGTCAGTGCAGAGCCCATGACAAATCCTCTGTCCCCTTCTCTTTCTGCCCCTACCCTACTTGTGCACTCTCTCTCTCTCTCTCTCTCTCAAAAATAAACAAACATTAAAAATAAAACACATGATCGGTACCAAGTAGCCTACTTACAAGATCAGTTTGCCACTTAACCTTCTCTTGTTCTGCTTTTTCTTGACTGGCTTCCAGTTTGGGGGTGAGATAATAATAGTAACAACCATGGTGATTTTAGTGACTATTTTCCATCAGGCATCACATTAACACTCTTTATTTAGGTATTCCAAGATTCCTTATGGGGTAGGTATTATTATTTTCACCCTCATTTCAGAAGATAAGGAACCTGAGTATCAGAAGCATTACACGAATTCCTTTTTTTTTTAATGCATGTATTTTTAATTAATTTTTGAGAGAGAGACAGAGAGAGCAAGAGGGGAGGGGCAGCATGGCAGGAGAGAATACCAAGTAGGCTAGCACGTTCAGCATGGAGCCTGATGTGTGGCTTGAACGTACAAACCATGAGATCATGACCTGAGCTGAAACTAAGAGTTGTAAGCTTCACTGATGAGCCACCCAGGTGCCCCTACATGAATTTCTTAAGGCCACACAACTGCCAGGAGCCAGAGGACCAGACTTTGACCCCACATCAGTCAGAATCTAGAGCCCAAGGTCCTAACTAGCACCTCAGGTACTAACCCTTTCAGATCTGCACTATTTGTCTGCAGCTCTGGGAGTAATGCTCTGCTGATTTTCTCAAGTTTGTAGTTCGCGGGCTTTCTTCTAGATTTACATCAGCTGCCTGCGGTCCGTGAAGCCAAGGATCGTAGCATGAATGTGTGTGTCCCGCTGCCCCACAGTTCATATGCTGAAGCCCTAACCCTCAGTGTGATGCCTTTGGAGGTTCAAGATTTGGGAGGTGGTTAGGTTTACATGAGTCATGAGGTTGAGGCCCCCAGGATAGGATGAGTTGGGTGTGCTTCCTTAGGAAGAGGAAGAGAGAAACAGAACCCTGTTCTCTCTGCCATGTGAGCACACAGGGAGATGGTAGCCTTCTGAAAGCCAGGAAGAAAGCCCATGGCAGGAACTCAATCTGCTGACACCTTGATCTTAGACTTCCTGGCCTCCAGAACTATGAAAAACAAATGTCTAGTGTGTAAGCCTCCTGGTCTGTGGTATTTTGTTATAGCAGCCTGAGCGAAGACACCGAGATCTGAGCTCTCTGTCACGTATAACCTTTCCAATTAGAATGTTTCAGCTCAGTGCACCCGGCCTCACACCTGTCTCCTCTCCAACTCAGCAGACCCCTCTTTAGCAGCACCTGGTACTCTGCACCAGTCCTAAGGTCCTCCCTGCCTCATGCTTCTTTGACTTTGCCTGGACCCTTTCCCCTCCCCATCTTCATGCCTGGTAAACTTCTACTCATCAGTCACAGGTCATCCGAAGCTGCTCATCCTCTGGGAGGCTGTCCCTGATGGATTTTCCGGGCAGCACCTTGTGCTCCCTCCATTGGGCTGGCCTCCCAGTCTACATCTTCAGTACTTCTCTAACCATGTTACCTTCTCTACTGCAATTCTTATTTTTTATTGTACCCCCCTGCCCCCCAAAAAACCCACATAAAATCACCCAAACCAGTTCCATGTGTACAGTACAGTATTTTCAACCACCTGCACATTATTGGACAACAGATCCTCAGAACCCTTCCCTCCTGCCTGAGTGAAACTCTAGACCCATTGAACACTGACTCTCTACCTCCTTTCCCCCTGCCCTGGGCAACCACCTTTCTCTTTTCTGTTTCTATGAGTTCGACTATTTTGGATACTTCGTGCAAGTGGAAACATACAGTATTTGAGGATTTGTCCTTTGGTTATTGCCTTATTTCACTTATATAATGTTCTCAGGGGTCATCCATTTTGTAACATATGACAGGAGTTTCTTCCTTTAAAGACTGAATAATAGTTCATTGTATGTATAGATCATATTTTCTTCATCCATTCATCAGTCCATGCATTTAATTTTTTTAGGTAAATGCTTTTGTTAATAATTGACCTTTATCTTTTGAGATACAATTGACATACAACATTTACGTGTGTAACGTAAAGTTAAAGAGTACATCCGGTTAGTTTGATGCATTTATATATTTCAATATGTTGCCACTGTAGCATCGGCTAGCAATTCTGTCAAAATTACTCTTTCTTTTTTTGTGATGGGAACCATTAAGATCTAGTAGTGTCAGAGGCGTAGGTGATTAAGGGTCTCACTTTGGCACAGGTCATGATCTCACAGTTCGTGAGTTCGAGCCCTGTATTGGGCTCCGAACTGACAGCTCAGAGTCTGGAGTCTGCTTCGATTCTGTGTCTCCCTCTCTTTCTGCCCCTCCCCCATTCGTGTTCTGTCTGTCTGTCTGTCTCTCTCTCAAAAATAAATATAACATTAAAAAAAAAGATCTATTAGTCTCTTAGCAGCTTTGAAGTTTATAATGCAGCATCTTTAACTACGGTCTCTATTCTGTGAATGAGATCCCTAGGACTTATTTATCTACCAGATGCAAGTTGGTACCCTTGCAGGTTTGTAACGGCTCTCCAATTCCCCTGATCCACAGTCTCTGGTATCACCATTCTACTCTTGGATCTTATAAATTTGGCTTTTGTAGATTCCACTTTTAAGTGATATCATACAGTGTCAGTCTTTTTCTGACTTCTCTGCCCCCAAGGTCCATCTATGATGTTGCAGATGACAAGATTTTCTTCTTTCTCATGACCAATATTCCACTTTATGTACGAGCATGTATCTTCACACATCTTTATCTATTCGTCTGTTGATGGGCACTTAGGGTGTTTCCATGTCTTGGCTATTACAAACAATGTTGCGATAAACTTGAGAGTGCAGTGATCTCTTTAATACATCCAGGGACCTGTCGCAATTCATTTGGACGTGGGCCATCTGCCTTACTAAATCCATTGATGGAAATGACCGTCTCCTATTCCACTTTGTATTCCAAGTTCCTAGCACAGTGTCTGGGACACATGAGAGAGACTTGATAAATGAATTTAAATTCGAACAAATGACAAAATTTGGGAAAAGTATATCTTCCAGCAGAAGTGCAGATATTTTTTTTTAAAAAATGAGCACATTAGGGATTTGAAGAGGAATCTGGAACAAAGAAATCAAAAATTAATTTCCCATTTTGCTAAGCTTTAAAGATCACTCCCCAAACCACAATGATGTAACCACTTTCATAAGTGCATTAATACACTTTGGGCTAGTGTTTCCTGCCTCAAGGAAATTCCCTTGCCAAATTGAGAATTATCCTTAAGCCCCTAGCTTATCCCCCACTCCTGGATTGTACACAAGTCCAGACAGAAGAATGTAGCCCTCTCAGTTCATCTCCTTCCACCATTATTTTAATGCATGCTGGAACTGGTTCAGCCTTGGAATTTAAGTGTTTCTAGAAGCCCTTGTCAGCATTTTTAAAGATCTCTTTGGATATAAGTAATTCCTATTAAAAATCAAAACATAATTTTCTATTCAGAAAAAAATGAACCCTATAAAAATTCACTTCTCTGAAAAGATAAGATGTCAGCATTTAGGAATTTAACGTCCAGTGCTATCTGAGATTGCTAAAGTCTTATGCTTTAAATTTTTTTTTAAGTGCTGAAGATGGATCTATTTCAATCAATTCTCACATTTCCATCCTCTAACTAGGGGGCAAATTTTGTTAGGACCGTGGCTGGTGCAGCGATCTCACTGGTGTTCAAATTTCACTGGTGCTCAAGGAGTGAAAAGGGAAGAGAACTTCCCTCGAGGATTCATTGAATGTGCATCTGGAGCAGTAACCCCCTGGTGAAACAGGTATCTTATTCCCATTCTATAGATTATAGCAAACAAATAAAAACCAAACCCAAACCACTCAAAACAGCAACACATGCTGTGTAATGAAATCCATAACTTTGCCTTGCAGCAGCAATCCTCAAAGTAAACTGAATGAGTTGTCCATCAAGTAGCAACATTGTATTTCTTTTTTAGGAAAGAGTGAAGTTTTTGAACATTGGGTATAGTCACATTAAAAAAAAAGAAAACTCTTGAAGCAAAAGTCTTCATTGGCATTTTTTCCCCCAGTTAGTTTCAGTGTGAGGCATTCTGAAGAAATTTTCTTTCTTTCCTTGGCTTATATAATTTTTACAGGGGCTCTGAGTATGGGGTCTATGGACTCCCAAAGGATTCTTGAATAGAATGCCGAGGTACTATGAATCTGGATGGGGGAAAGTATTGCATTTTTAATTTCATTGATCTCTCACTAAAATCAAACAGGTCTCTCATTATGAATTTTGGCCACATCCTTCAGTAACATTAGTTGTACTATGACCTTGTCATCAATAGAAATCACAGCTATTTTTACATTACATTACAGCTGTTGAGAGCCTATAGTACTTTGTCTCTCACCATTTTGAAACTATGGTGGTTACCATAGTACCACTGTATATTGTTATTAAATGAAATAATAAAGAAGCGTATATATTTTGTATCACAAATTTGTTGCTTTAATATTTGGTGACTATTTACAATATAACTAGATCCTTTACAACCTTATGTATTTCATTTCAGACATTTAAAAATATTATTCTAAGAGTCTATTCTACAATGGGTCTATGGCATAAAAAGTTTGCCTAGATCTTTGCTATGTGTTTCGTTCTTAGTCTCTCCCTTAATTATTATTTTTCCTTTCCTTCACCTTCTCTTTTCTCTCCATTATCCTTACTTTTTTTTTTTTTTTTGTCTTTCTTATTCCTCCCATAACTGCTTATGCTGAACATGAAGATTCTATCCAGGCTTCTATACTGATAAATGATGAAGTAAGTCTCCTTGACTCCATTTTACCTTCTCTGACCGTCTTAACCTTCTCCTTTGATATACAGTCTCTTTTGTGGCTTATTTACTTGAGTCTGAAGCATTTGGAGGGAGTAGAGAACCCAACTGTCTATGAACCAACTTTGTGACTAAACCCAGTTCTGTTTTCTCTTCTGAGGTTTTGTTAAATGTCCCACATCATGCCTTATATTCAGGAGTATTTACTCCTTGAATAAGAGGGAGGGACCCAGACTTTACCCCATTTCCCCAACTTAACTAAGATTTCTACAGCCTCTGTCAGGGAAAGAGCAAGAGCAATAGGGATGGGAATAGTGGATGTTCATATGTTGGCTTCCTTGCTCAGTCTAGGAGAGGAGGATGTGAAAAGAACTTCTCATCTTTTATGTGCTGCTTTTCTAGAAGTCCAAATATCCCAAATACACATCTTATTCATTTCCTCCATGCCGTCTATGTTTATATTAAGTTCTGGTGTCTTATAGGCAATAAAGAAATACTTCTGTGTCATTCTGATTTCCCTGGCTTCTCTTTATTTTCTTTCAGTCAAGAGGGCTCAAATGTTAGCACTATTCCAGTGACTTCAGGAAACAATTTTTAAAACATGGGTTAGGAGCATATAATTCTGTGTCTCCATGTAGCTTAATTCAAGCCAAAGATATTCTGAAACATAAGCCTACAATGAATTCCAGTATGGGTCTGTATTGGAATTTTTCTTTGTAATCTTTATTTGGTTATTCAGTGGCAGAGTCCTCTCTGTTCAAAAAGCGGGAGCTTATACTACAATTTCAAATCTATTACTTACAGGGCTGGAATTGGGCATGGGGCTGGAAGTGTGATCTTCCCTCAGGATGCAAATTATGGTGGAGGTGTGGGGAGGTATAGGGAAATATGAAAGACAGCCTCTAGAGGCTAAGGTGAGATTCAGACAGACAGGGAAATCATACTCTAGCTGAAGTGAGTGAAGAAAACTGAGAAGATAAAACTTAAAGAGATTGAGATAGAGCACCAGAATCTCGACCAGAGGACAGAAGGCAAAGTTTGGACAGAAGACTTGAAACACTTGTGCTCAACAGTGACCACTTTTTATAGGTATTGGAGCTTTCCAAAGCTGGGGATAGAGAGCTATCAAAAATATTTGGAAAATTTCTCCCCATGTAACTTGTCTGTTGTAATGAGTAATTACATTCTTTTGTGTCTTGATTCTTTTTTAAAATTTTTATTTGGGACGTGCTTTTGTAATAATTATGGGAGCATGGAGCTTACCTGCATGTTTGAGGTACCAACGAAGGTACCCATGCTGCTGTAATGGAATTAGAGGGAGAGTGGGTAGGAGATAAGGACAGAAAGGAGAAGGGGAGTCCAGATTATGTATTCTTTGAGATATTATAAGGTATTCTAGATCTTAAAATATAGACTTTGGGTTTTCTCTGAGCATGGTGGAGAGCCATCTGAGGGTTTTAGGCAGAGGACTAATATAATGAGGTAGACATTTTTGAAAGGTCTTTCTAGCTGCTGTGTTGAAAAGGGATTATAGGAGTGCAAGAACAAAAGCAGAGAGATCACTTTGGAGTCCATTGCAACTGTCCTGGCAAAAGGCGAAGGTGGGTGGAAATATGCTGGTACAGAAGGGATGTGAGAAGTCTTGTCCAGGAGGACTTGCTGATGGGTTAGATGCAGGGTATGACAGAGAGAGAGTGTTACAAATGATACTAGGGAGTTGGAACTGAGGAACAAATAGAATTGAGTTGCCATAGACTTCAACAGAAAAGGTCCAGAAGAAACAGGTTTGGGGGAAAGGATAAACTAAAGTTCCTGAAACAGTGACATACTCACCTTGCTCACCATCCAAATGTGGAGAGTTCTCCAGAATTGCTATGTAGGAAGAATTTAGAGACTGTGCTCACCCATTCTAGAGGTGGATGTGAAGCTTGGAGCTACTTTCCTTATCACCTTACATGAAATTAAGAGAAGACAACTGTACAGGGGCACCAGGGTGACTCAGCTGGTTAAGTGTCCAACTCTTGATTTTGGCTCAGGTCATGATCTCACGGTTTGCAAGGTTGAGCCCCATGTCAGGCTCCACACTGACGCGGCAGAGCCTGGGATTCTCTCTTCCTGCCTCTCTCTCTCTGCCTCTCCCCTCTCTCTATCTCAAAATAAATAAATAAACTTAAAAAAAAAAAAGAACAAAAACCTATACAAATTGTAGACTAAGATGCTGTTGGAGAATTTGGTTAGCTAAGCAATTCTTTGATACCAGCATAGCACAGTGGGAAATTTGAAGCTCCAGTTGTGGTCTTTTGATCTTCCTAGAAGTAATCCCCTCACTGACTTTCTTAGAGTTTTTCTGAAATTTGCCATGACTCACTGGAACCGGAGGCATGGAAAACAGCTGCTACCATGTAGTTCAATGGCTTTGTTTGAGGCCTTTGATGAAGAAAGAATCACCAGCATATCCTCCTTTATCAGAGAGAATTTGGCCTGCCAGCAGAAGCCGTGCTAGCTGATTTAATAAGAGGAATCTATTCCATGTGTTTGTGAAGGCATTAGGAAGTACAACCAGAAGACAAGGGAACCTCAAGAATTGCAATTGTGGGAAGCTGCTACCAAGCCCAGGGTTGGAGGGATGAAGAAAGGAGCTAAGCCAGTAGAGGAGGTGGGAACCATGCACATCTGCTCAGTGGCAACTGGGATCACAGACTTCAAAGCTTTGTAATATCCCTATGTGGATTGTAATTTTCCTTGTGGTGGTAGGTGCTTTAAACAAAGAGACAGCAAGAGAGGGAGACCTAGGAAGACTGTGTTCTATTTCACCAATGCTTTTGGGGGAGAAAAATCCCACCTACTGGAGCTGGCAAAGAAAGACTTTAAGAGAGACTAAGAGATCATGAGGAATTAATTACAACAAAATGAAAATAAAATAGAGGTGAAGCAGTAACCTTCTACAGTATTAATTATTTTTTAATTGTTTTTATTTGTTTATTTTCTCGATTCACTGTAATTTTACTTGCAAAAAGCAAGATGAGCTCTAATATTTTTCCATTTACTCAGTGAATATACATTTTTTAAAATATAATTTATTGTCAGTTAGCTAACATACAGATTATACAATGTGCCCTTGGTTTTGGGAGTAGATTCACATGATTCATCACTTACATACAACACCTAGTGCTCATCCAAACAGGTGCCCTCCTCAATGCTCATCACCCATTTTTCCCTCTCCCTGCTCTCCCTCATCAACCCTCAGTTTGTTCTCTTTATTTAAGAGTCTCTTATGGTTTGAGTCCTCAGTTTGTAACTATTCTTTTTCATTCCCTTCTCCCATGGTCTTTTGTTAAGTTTCTCAAAGTCCATCAATGAGTTAGAACATATGATATCTGTCTTTCTCTGACTGACTTATTTCACTTAGGATAATACACTCCGGTTCTATCCACGTTTGCTGCAAATGGCATGATTTCATTCTTTCTCATTGCCACGTAGTATTCCATTGTATATATAAACCACTTCTTTATCCATTCATCAGTTGATGGACATCTGGGCTCTTTCCATAATTTGGCTATTATTGATAGCCCTGCTGTAAATACTGGGGTACATGTGCCCCTATGAATCAGCACTCCTGTATCCTTTGGATAAATTCCTAGCAGTGCTACTCCTCAGTCATAAGGTAATTCTGTTTTTAATTGTTTGAGGAATCTTCACACTGTTTTCTAGAGTGGCTGCACCAGTTTGCATTCCCACCAACAGTACAGCATTAATTCTTAAACTTGGCTTTCCTTTCCTGATATTCTAGACCATGGTTAGAAGTTCTCACTAAAATAATCATTTGTTTCTCCATCACCAGTTGTTATTAGAGATATGAAAAGCCAATCACTTTGTCTGTTTCGCTTTCGTATTAAAGTCATTGCTTTTGCATCTAAAAGAACACCTACCTGGACAATGTAAATTATATTTATTTCTCTGCAAGCATCATACAAATTTGCTGGATAAAATCAATATGGAGTCTGGCATTCAGAGATTGACAGGTTATATTTTGCAGAATCATTTGTTGTCAACAACTGTTGGATTTTCCTTTCTTTCTTTTTTTCCTTTTTTAAAATAGGACTTTAAGGAGACACTAAACTCAAAACTTTGGTAATTCAAAATTCAGCTCCATGATTTGTAATTGTTATAGACAAGCCAGATTTGATTTGCTGTCTGCAAGTCTGAAGTTTATAATGCATGTAATTTGGTTTTCTTTCTCTAGAGATATATTTTATCTATCTGATATGAGTCTTTATCAGCTTAAGCAAAGTAAAAATTTCCATAAAAGTTATCGTGAAGAATCCTTTACTTTTAAAGACTGTTAGAAACTTGCTAATTTTAAAAGATATTTGTAGCATGACTGTTAGACTAAAAGTGTAAATTCTAGAAAAGTTCCTAATTTTTTAATTTTACTTTTTATCATATTAATTTTGTGACCTGTCAGTGATATTTTCCATGACAAATTTTTGAAAATTCACCAAACTGCAAGTCATTTTCAGATATTCAAATTTGTATTTTAGAAATATTTGTGTCTTAGTACATCAGCTGACTAGTTCAATAGTTAAAACTCTACAAATCGCTGGGCATTAATAACCTATTAATGTGGTAAGTGCTTTACATTTTTCACATTTTGCTTTTGTAGATACTATCTACAGCCCCATGGAATGGTTCAGAGGCTAAACTTACCCTTTTAGAATTGAGAACATTGCAGCTCAGAGGGAATAGATGACAGCGGTCATCATGATACTGTGGCATGAACACAGGTCAGTTGATATAGAGCCTCTGTCTCGTTAAAGATGCCTTATGTCTACAGCCCAGCAGAGTGAATGGCAGAGTAGAGGTTCAGGAATTGTTGGCTATACTCCATTTACAGTCCTGTACTTGGCACGTTGTCTGGTTCTAGAAAAAAAAACGTACATGAAAATAGGGGAATTGACTTGATTTGCTTAAAATTCTTTAGTATATTTCAGAAGTAGGTAAAATAATAGCTTAAAAAGCAGCAAATGAACCCAGTTTTCCTGTGCTGTTAATTCTGAAGGTTTTCATTAATGAAGATGAGGTTCAGAAATTTGTGAAACAAATGAGTGCATAAGGAGACATAGAATAAGTCTATGTGCTTTGAATAGTGATTTAATCTGAAAGGGCAATAATATCTTGCTTCTTTAGAACTCACTCTTCATTGGAATGACTTCTAAACTCTTCTTCTAGTTAAGATAAGAAGTCCTGTTCTCCATAGAGGCAAAGTAGATATTCTCTCTGCTATGATTTTTGTAAAGGAATTTCTTTCTCTTTCTTCCCTTTCTTAATCCCCAGATTTCTATGCATCACCATTAGCAGTAGAATTGTACATTCTGGTCGGTACAGTCTATAAATATGTATTGACATCTAATTCTGGGTCAGGCATCAGACATGGGATTAATAGAGAACAGGGCACATTCCCTGCTCTTGGAGATTCAGAAGGACCCTCCATGGAATTCAGTAGCCTTGTCATTATTGCAATAACTGCTTTCCTATTCATCATCTCATTAATTTCTCACCAGTGTCTTTGAGGATGGTACTAGATTTTAGTAGTAGGTTAGTACTGAGGTTAAATATGCTTAATGTCTCTCAGAGATGAGGTGAGGTCTACTCTAGTTTCCGAGGCGGTGGTGGCGGTTCTGTTGTTTCTGTGTGAAGCCACAGAAAGCCATCCTCTCCTCTTGGGAAATTTCCCCCTCCCCTTGCCTTCATGGCTTCTACAATCTCCACCCTAAGGGAAATAAGCTTCTTCCTCCCTCCCCTTCCCGTGGGTGATCTGATAAAATGAGCATGGTGTCTTCCGGAGGTTTCTGCCTTGGTCTGCTGCAGGAGATGGGGGTGGGGGGTGGGGGCAGAAAAGAATCTTGCATTTTGTAGGCTCCTTTGTAGCTGCAGTTGTGAATATACTTTATTTCTACCAGTATGATGCACTCACCTGAGATTTGAAAGGTGCAGTGAGGCAGAGGTCATCTTTCCATGGCTACTATTTTCTGTCGTCAAGCATAGCCATGGTACTGGTTTTCATGCAGCGGTGTTCTGATACAGAGCCAACAGCTTTGGAGGGGTGATGAGAGGCAGGGTTTGGGCATGACAAGATCCTAGTGTTTCAGTGCTGGCAACCTATCTCTGGATTGCAGCCATAGTATGTTGCTAGGACAAAAATTTCCAGCAATGGCTATGATTTCTGCCTTTCATCAACCTGAGAGGTGGATACTACTGATTGTTCCCACTTTATAGATAGGGGAAACTATAGCACAAGGTGGTTCAGTAAATTGCCCAATTCACACAGCTAGTACACAGTTGAGACAGGTTTTCATTGCCTTGTTTCAGTGTCTTCCCTTTTAATCTTGCTATTCCTAGTTATTGCATATATGAGGACTAAACACAAACTAGTATCTCAATAAATTGTATGTCCCCAGGGGTTTTTGAAAAATGGAAGATAATGGGAAACTCTACTCAATAAATGCTAAGCAGATAAGCAACACCTTTAGCTTATAGGCAGAGTTTGAGGCCCAGGTAGTGCAGAGCTGTGTCAAAACTTTTAGAGCTAAAATATTGAGACTGAACTGCCACTATGTATTCTGATTATGTGCATGTTGTTGTTTTGACTCTAAGACTGATGTGAGAATCTGATGAAAACTTTAGACCATTTAGTAAAAGAAATCTAAACACACTCACACATGCATGCAGTATTTTATGTATAATTTACTTTATGGTTATAATTGGCTTCTCAGATTTAACCTAAAACTCTTTTGGCAGTGTGGATTCCTTCTGGTAAGTGCTTTCCCACCAACTGTGCGTAGCCTTGGTAAGGGTTGCCTTGATGGTCCCAGCATTTTACCCCTCCCTGTATCCATGGCTTTTGCCATGTGATATGTGATTTAGGAGTTCCTGTCACAGAAAAAAGGGAGGATATTTTTCCTATCCCTGAAATATCAGTTTGCCCTCCAAAATGTGGTGGAGGTGAAGGTGTGCCAGTGCTCTGGCCTTGGCATAAAGAGACCTTGAGTATTTCTTCCTGTTCTCTTGTGTCTCTGTAAACATGAGAAAATGTTTGGGCTAGCCTGGTGGAAAATGAGAGCCATGTAGAAAAGAGGCACATAAAGCTGAAGCCATTGGAGGCCACCCAACTTTAGGCTAATAGTAGATATGTGAGCAATTTCAGCCAATAAGAAGAGCTTCCGAGCTGACCCTGCGCTAACCCTAGATGCTTATGTAATAAGCAGTTCTTGGAGTATGCCACTGAGGCTCAGGATTGTTTATTATCATTATGGTACAGCATCATAATGGCAATAGTTAACTGAAACAGAATTACAAATGTAAATACCATGCCTTCGTTCTGTCCAAATTGTTGACCAAAAGCTAGCTCAAGGACTTGAGTCTGGGTGAGGAAAAATGGAAAAAAATTATTTTTTAAATCATTCTGTTACAGAATATGTGTTCTTGTCCCCTCCTCAAATTCATGTGTTGAAATTCTGATCCCCAAAGCGATGGTATTTGGAAATGGGGCCTGTGAGACTGAATTAAGTCATGAGGGTAGAGTCCTCATGATGAGGTTAGTGCCTTATAAGAAGAGCTCCCTCCTAGAGTGCTTGTTTCTCTCTTTGTTCTCCTTCATGTGAGGGTACAATGAAAAGGTGCTTGTCTATAAGATACAATGCAGGCCCTCACGAGAACCTGGTCATGTTGGCATACTGACCTTGAAGTTCCAGCCTCCAGAGCAGTGAGAAATGAATGTTTATTGTTTGAGCCACCCAGTCTATGGTATTTTGCACCTATAGTATTTTGTTATAGCAGCCTGAGCTAAACACATTTATTCTAGTTGAAGGACTCAGATGAGATTGTTAAGTAGTTTCTGATACCTGTATCCAAGAATATGCCTTGGCTTCTGCCCATTTGACTCTATGAGCCACATTTATCGATCCAATAAAGTTATTTTTTTTACATTAGCTCAAGTCATTTTCTACTTGCTGTTTTCAGTTTCTACTGTTTTGTTTTAAATCATCCAAAAATTAAGTGGCTGAAGTAACAATTTAATTCATGATTTTGGAGGGTCGGAATTTAAGGGTGGCTCAGCTGGGTTATTTTTACTTGGAGTCTTTCATGTAGTTGCAGTCATCCATCAGACATTGGAATGCCTAAGAGGGTCAGATTTCCAAGATGGCTCACTTACATGACTGGTCATTGTTGCTGGTTGTAGACGGAGAGTTCAGTGAGGCTGCCCTCCACAATGACTACCTTTGGTCTTTACAGTCAGGCCCAGGAAATTGGACTCCTTACATGGCAGCCGGACTCCCCCAGAGTGAATGTCCCCAGAGAACCAGGCATGGATCCTCCTGATGAGAATAAGGTCCAGAAATGTTGGTATGTTTTGAAACCACCCCATTCTTCCCTTTAGCCATAAATTATTTTTATTGCTCCACTTGTAAAATATGCTTTATCCTTCCCAAACTTTCCCTTAAGTCTTTACACTAGGGCCTGACGCTCAGGCTCCAAGTCAAGGAGCTTATCATTTAAATCAGGTTCATGTGTGGATGTGGCTCCATGGATTTGGTTTCTCGGTTATAGTTTCTACTAAGCAAAAAATCTTGGAAAACTAAGGGCAAGCTGTCTGCTCCTGACACACCCGAGATACAATGCTGGTGTAGAGATAGGACAGCTGTAATAAACACTCTAGTTCCAAAAATGGGGAGGTGAGAGACATATAGCAGTCATGGGTCCATGTTAGGTCTGAAATCCAGATCAGTTAGGGCTTGGTTCTGCTTCCTGAAACAAACTGAAATGAAAGCAATCGACTGGGAATTTACTTCATAATGAAGAATAGAAATAATCTTTTTGAGACATAATTTTCACTCCTTTTTTTGTATAAAAATTATCCCTACTTTCTGAAAAAATATTGAAAGTTCTAAATTGTACTAATATCAGTTTGGTTTGGTTATAATGAGATAGGAAGATTGTAGAGAGCACATTGAAGTACCGATGTACAGGTATCTTTGATATCCATTTGATTTTGACTCTCATTTTCATAGGAACAGCACTGAAAACCCTGAATTATAAAGGAATAAGAGGCAAACTGAGTATTCATTTTCATTATGCTTCATTATGCACTTTGTTATGTGAGGGTGGTTTGTCTTATGAAACACTAGATATTTCCAAGACTCTTTCTTTTGGGCTTGAATTTATGATTTCATTTCCTTTGTCCTCAAATCAAAGGATATCTTTCCAGAAGTTTCATCATTGATGCTATGTATGTTTGCAAGAAAAAGACTTATGAATCCTTTTTCCATCTCAACAGAAGTAATTTCAGCAGACTTTTGTAGTATTTTTGAGTGTCTGCAGACTTCTGACAAATTGACTAGATTTTATCATTTTCAACTTTAGCATGCTGAAATGCTTCCTCCACATAGGAACAGCACTTTGGAAAGTTTTCACGAATTTGTGATTCTAATCTCTTCTTCCAACATGGCAAGTTGGCCAATGGAATCCACAGTTGTCCAGCAGCAGCATTCATAAAGGTGACTGCAGAGTTTCCAATTAAATGATTTACTAAATTCTTAAGTGCCCAGATAGCTGCCAACTGAGCCAAGACATAAATGAACTCCACCTCTTCCAACTGTTCTGGGAAGATGATTTACTTTTCTCACAAATCATGTAACTTCTGTCCAAATTTCAATCAAGTCCTTCAAGACCCATCCTCTTTTTATGCCAGGGAACATCTGTGTAGATGTCTCTGTGTTCTGTCTCCTCCTAGCCAAAACCACATGAAGAGGCTGTGATTCAAAACCTAGCTCCCATGAAAGAGCCCAGTTTCAGGGCAGCAGACGACGTGCCCACAACTGTAGGTTGTCTGTGATTTCAGGACAAAAGACACCCCATGACGTATAGAGAACCCTCCTTCATGGAAGCAGAAAAATAAATTAACATTATGTGTGACATGTGACACATCTGTAGAAAGCACCAAGAATTTGTGTGCCAAGGTTGTGCCTGGCAAATAAACTCTTCACTCTTTTGAGGTTGTCATTTGCATCCACGGTTTCTAAAAGGGGCTTGAAAAGACATTTTTCATAGATGTATCAGTAGAAAATAAGTTTCTTTTTTTTTTTTTTAATTTTATTTTTGAGAGACATAGAGACAGAGCATGAGCAAGGGAAGGGCAGAGAGAGAGGAAGACACAGAATCTGAAGCAGTCTCCAGGCTCTGAGCCGTCAGCACAGAGCCCAACATGGGGCTCGAACTGACAGACCGTGAGATCATGACCTGAGCTGAAGTCAGCCGCTTAACCAACTGAGCCACCCAGGAGCCTCGAAAATAAGTTTCAGTACTGGAACCACTGAGAGACTGAGGTAGTTCCGTCGAGTTAATGGTAAAGGAGAAAAATGAGGTGCATTACTATCTGAAACATATTAGAAGGGATAGTGGCAGTTTCGAGGAGGATAATATTTTTGATAATATTTTTTGTATTTGGCCATTTCTGGATCACATGGTTTTATGGACTGAGATGTGTGCCACCAAAATTCATATGCTGAAGTTCTAACCCCAAGTGCCTCAGAATGTGACTATATTTGGAGATAGGATCTTTAATGGTCTAATTAAGGTGAAGTGGGCTTATTAGGGTGAATCCTAATCCAATGTGACTGGTGTCCTTATAAGAATATGAGGACACAGACATTTACAGAGGGAGCACAATGTGAAAGCACAAGGAGAAGACCATTTACAAGCCAAGGAGAGAGATTTTGGTATGAAACCAACCACAGCTGATACCTTATTTTGGAACTTCTAGTCCCCAGACTTGTTAGAAAATAAATTTCTATCGTTTAAGCCACCTAGTCTGGCACTTTATTATGGCAGCCCCAGCAAACTAATAAACATGGATTATCTAAGATCTACCAACCATGTGATGCTTTTTTTTTTCTTTTTGATTGGCAATGTGATAAGCATTCTTGGAAAATGTTTCAAAATTAGATGTTTTGGTTAAAGCCAAACTAAGTTTTAGTAAAGTTAGTCTTTTCAAAGTGGGGCTTCTGCTCATTGAAAAATCTTTAATTCCTGCTCTCTTGACATGATGATCACTGAACGTATTTCTGTAATTATGTTGACTTCAAGACGTACCCACCCACACAAATGAACTGTGTGGCTTTTTTGTCCCATCTTGCTCAGGAAGAAAGCAAAGTCAAAAGATACTGAAGCGTTATCCTACTGGCTATTTCCAATTGCAGGTAAAGGTAATCCTGGTGAAAACTCAATGAGTCTCTAATTATAATGGCAAGGTACATTTTCACTAATTTTATCAGTAATAAATTATTCTAGGCCTCATTGCATAATGAATGGTTTGATGAATTGTTATAGGGCCCAATCATTTGAGAGAAGAAGGAATAAAAGGGAGCCCAGAAAAGACACATGTGCTTCCCGAAGAAGGTTCTAGAAGGGACCATATCACTTCTGCTCACATTCTATGGGTGAGAACTAGGAACACTTCCTGTGTGCATTAAGGCTGGGAATGTCTTTGACTGCACAGCCTCTTTCCAGTCACAACACTGTAGAATTGGAAAGAGGTGACAGACTTTGGTGGAGAGCCGGCTGGTCTCTGCCATAATAGCTACCACCAATATAATACTCACAGTGTGCTGAGTACTGCCCTAAGCCCTTTGCTTCCTTATGCCGTTTCATCATTGCAGTTCATTCAGTTTGGTTAGTTTTCCCAGAATATCGATGACAAATTGAGGTAGAGAAATTAAATCATCTGGTTACATTCCCACAGCTAGGAAATAAGAAAGCAGGATTTCAACCCAGCCAAGGTAACCTTTATGAGACCACCTCTCAGTGTCTGAGTGTTTGGGAAAGGTGGTGAAAAGTGTTTTCTCAGAAAAGCAACTTCAACATCTGTCACGCCTTCCCTCTATCCTACCAAAATATTCCTAATTTTCCAGTAGTTAAGTAAATTCCATGTCTTAGTCCATTCAGGCTGATACAATAAAGATACCACAGACTGGGTGGCCTATAAGCAACACATATTTCTTTCTCACAGTTCTGAAGGCTTTGAAGTCTAAGATCAAGGTGCTGGCTGACTTGGTATCTGATGAGGGCCTGCTTCAAGTTCATAGACATCTGTCCTTCCCCTGTCCTTACACGGTGGAAGTGAGAAGAGCCTTCTCTGAGGTCTCTTTTATAAGGGCACTAATCATATTCATGATGGCCGTGCCTTTATGATCTAACCAATTATCAGAGGCTCTACTCTTAATATCATCATTCTGGAGGTTCGATTTCAACATATGAATTTTAGGGTGATACATTCTATCTATGGTACCCTATGTCTTACATATATAATCTCCTTAGCTCACTAGCCTAAAGGAATATTTTCCTCGGTTTGACTCTCATAGGACTCTGTATCATGCATCTGGTTCATTTACAGATTTAATTATCGATTTACGTATTGATTCATTCATCATCCATAAGCCATCTTTTAAGCATCTTTTTTTGTTCCGGTCACTGTGTTAGACACTGGTGATATGCTGAATAGAAAATGAATTGTGCTTCTAAGATTTCAGAGTCCAAAGGAATATGTGTGTGGGAAATAGGCATCGAATAACTTCTTTTGTGAAATTCTCTTGTATGTGCTATGTTTTACCAGCAAATTGTTGTTGTGGCAAATAACTTCTATTACTCCTTTTGTCCCATTATGCCTAATTTGGTGGTAGACATATAATAAGGGCTTTAAAAATGCCTGTTTTTTTAAACATGAAGATTTATTATTATTATTATTATTATTATTATTTTCATATAATTTATTGTCAAGTTAGCTAACATACAGTGTATACAGTGTGCTCTTGGCTTTGGGAGTAAATTCCCATGATTCATTGCTTACATACAATACCCTGTGCTCATCCCAACAAGTGTTCTCCTCAATGCCCATCACTCATTTTCCCCTCTCCCCAACCCTCTCCATCAACCCTCAATTTGTTTTCTCTATTTAAGAGTCTCTTATGTTTTGCCAGAAATTTTATTATTTTAACTAAAATGTATTGTGGAATAGTATTTCAGCATTAGTTTGAAAATACACCAATAAATGAGAAGCTACTCCATCAGCACATAAGGAAAGTTTAGTTTAACAGCATGATCAGCATTTCTTGTACCATATGACTGCTTCCAGGGCTGGTCAATTTCTGAAGAGTGAAGTTTGAGTGCAATTTGATAATAGGAAGTAAGCTATTGGCGTGGAGAGAGAAGGTGTCACACAATGCCCACCCAATGTCTAACTCACTTAAATAAAATGTCACATTTGCCCACCTTTGAGCTCTAAATATCTCATATATTGCACCTTACTGACAATCAGTGCTAACTTATGATATTTTTGTGTGTGTGAAAGGAATAATATAAAGCTCAGCACATTTATGACACACCAGTTATATGCACACACACACACACACTTGCATGCATACACACAGAATTAGAGGGGAGAACAGATGTTCAATTGTACATTTGAATCCAAAGCCTCCAAATCCATTTTCTTCAGAGTTTGGGAAATGTTAATAATTAGTCTATCTTAACAGCAAATAGGGAGAGGAAAGCTAGCTGTGCTGTGTGTAGTTCCAACAATCAATTCAAGAAGTGAGAAAAACAATTAACCAACGAGATTGTGTTCAATGCCTGGTTTTTCTCTCCCCACTGGAAGTGATGGAGTTATGGAAACAGGCTCAAAAACTCCAATTTCAATTCTCTGGGTTTTTGGGCTTCTTTTTGAGAAATGAGATAACTGTATTTGAGTTTGAGTAATTACTTTTGTAATGAATGTCTCTGTTGGTGAGGTGAAAATAAATTTTGATACATCGATTTGTGTAGTGGTGGAAAAGTAATCTTTTATCCCTATACACCTTAATTATTGAGACAAATGAATATTTTGTTCAAATTAATTGAATGATTAATTATCCTAATCTTCACCTTAATTTTCCTATTAGTAATTTTTCTTGTTAATACTCTTAGTAGGATAAGGTCATCTCATAGATTTATTGTAGTTGCTATTCTAGGGGGAGAAAAGTCTTCCATAGCAATATAAACTATGAGTTTCACCAAATTTATTCATGCAGTATTTAACTCTCCATTCCCTGACAAAAAAAAACATAGTGTTGTAAACTTTTATCTATGGAGAAGAAAATCAAATATTTCCCCAACAAAAATCTCCTCTCTGTAGAAGATTTCAGGAAAATCCTCTACATCAGATATGAGGCCCCATATTGCCACCAGGAAACATAGTTTCATTCTCAGGAGAAGCAGATAAAGTGAAGAGATTATGATTCTTCTCTGTTTTTAAGCAAGGTGTGGTAGGCAGTCTTCAAGATGGCTCCAAAGTAATCTCTTCCTGGTACTTGCTTGCTTGTGTAATCCCCTCCTTGTGAATTTGCTGACCAGCCTCTAACAAATAGAATATGGCCAATAGATGGGACGTCACTCCTGAGATTAGCTTCCAAAAGATTTTAACTGGAATCTAGAATTCTTAATATTTTCCCATTAATACCCGAGAGAACAAATCATTTCCCTTAACTGAAAGTCATAAGTTTCCAGATTAATAAGTCCCACTGTTCATGCCCAGCGGAATGAAGAAAAAAGACCCATACCTAGACCTATCATCAAGAAAATGCAGAACCTTAGCACTAAAGAGAGAATTCTAAAAGCTCCCAGACAGGAATAAAAATTGCCGGTCACATGTGATCAGGAATTATAACAGCATCAAGCTTCTCAGTAACAACACTGGCAGTTAGAAGACAATAGAGAAATGCTTCAAAGTTCTGAGGAGAATGAATTCTAACTGGAATTACATTCTCAACCAAACCATAAATCAAGTATGAGGGTGGAATAATGTTTTCCGACATGCAAAAAGATGTCAGTGGATTCATTGCCATGGCCTCTCACTGGGTGCATAGGAGCAGATAAGAGAATAAACCAAAAAGCATGACATCTGGGAAACAGAGGTTCCCTGAGAGTAGAGAGAGGTGTAAAAGAAGAGGAGGCCCATTATGAGGACAATGCAGCGGCAAAGGGGGACCCTGTTCACTGTGGGTGACCATCTCCACCAGACGTGTCCCCAAGGGTATCAAGTGTTTGGCAGCTCTGGCAGAGTTTGAGAATGTAGCAATGATGGACACAGAGGGCACTGAGCAAACCAAACCCTGGTCTTTGCCCTTCGGAGGAGAAAATTAAGGGCAGATCTATAACTACAAAATCAAGAGAGAGCAAAAATGGGTCTCTTATGTTGAAATGAGGTGTTGAGTATCAGAAGAAACAGCTGAAGAGCTGAAGGCAGTGACTCTGGAGGTTAGGAAGTGAGGGTAGGGAAGAACACGAGAAGGGGCCTGCTTTTTTTTTTTTTCCCCTTAAACCAGAGTCATACCCTTTGGCTCTTAGAATCATGCTCTGATAATAAATAAGGGTAAGTTCCCAGAACTCATGTTTTTTTTTTTTTTTTTTTTTCATTATAATAGTTTATTTTCAAATTGGTTTACATATAACACCCAGTGTTCATCCCAACACGTGCCCTCTTTAATATCCGTCACCCCCTCTCCCCCCTCCCTCACCTTCCTCACCTCCCTCACCCTCAGATTGTTCTTAGTCTTTGAGAGTCTCTTATGTTTTATCTCCCTCCCTCTCTGTGTCTTTTTTTCCTTTCCCCTCTTCCCCTCCCCCTGGTTTTTGCTTAGTCTCACAAAGTCCACCTATTCGTGGAAACATATGGTATCTGTCTTTTTCTGACTGACTTATTTCACTTAACATAATACCCTCCAGTTCCATCCATGTTGCTACACATGGCCAGATTTCATTTTTTCTCATTGCCATGTAGTAGTCCATTGTATATATGTGCCACAACTTCTTTATCCATTCGTCAGTTGATGGGCACTTGGTTTGCTTCCACGATTTGGCTATTGTCGAAAGTGCTGCTATGAACATTGGGGTACACGTACCCCTATGCATCAGCATTCCTGTGTCTCTTGGGTAGATTCCTAGCAGTGCTATTGCTGGGTCATAGGGTAGCTCTATTTTCATTTTTTTGAGGAACCTCCACCCCGTTTTCCAGAGCGGCTGTACCAGTTTGCATTCCCACCAACCGTGTAGGAGGGTGCCTGCTTCTCCACATCCCCGCCAGCATCTATAGTTTCCTGATTTATTCATTTTAGCCACTCGTACCGGTGTAAGGTGGTATCTCAGTGTGGTTTTGATTTGTGTTTCCCTGATGATGAGTGACTTTGAGCATCGTTTCATGTGTCTGTTGGCCATCTGAATGTCCTCTTTGGAGAAGTGTCTATTCATATCTTCCGCCCACTTTTTCACTGGATTATTTGTTTTTCGGGTGTGGAGTTTGGTGAGTTCTTTATAGATTTTAGATACTAGTCCTTTATCTGATATGTCATTTGCGATTATCCTTTCCCATTCTGTCGGTTGTCTATTAGTTTTGTTGGTTGTTTCCTTTGCCGTGCAGAAGCTTTTTATCTTGATGAGGTCCCAATAGTTCATTTTTGCTTTCAATTCCCTCGCCTCTGGAGATGTGTCACATAGAAAATTGCTGCGGCTCAGGTCAAAGAGGTTTTTTCCTGCTTTCTCCTCTAGGATTTTGATGGTTTCCTGTCTCACATTCAGATCCTTTATCCATTTAGAGTTTATTTTTGTGAGTGGTGTAAGGAAGTGGTCTAGTTTCATTCTTCTGCATGTTGCTGTCCAGTTCTCCCAGCACCATTTGTTAAAGAGGCTGTCTTTTTTCCATTGGATACTCTTTCCTGCTTGGTCAAAGATTAGATGGCCATATGCTTGTGGGTCCATCTCTGGGTTCTCTATTCTATTCCATTGGTCTATGTGTCTGTTCTTGTGCCAATACCATGCTGTCTTGATGACTACCGCTTTGTAATAGAGGTTAAAATCTGGGATTGTGATGCCTCCCGCTTTGGTTTTATTCTTCAGAATTACTTTGGCTATTCGGGGTCTTTTGTGGTTCCATACAAATTTTAGGATTGTTTGCTCTAGCTTTGAGAAGAATGCTGGTGCAATTTTGATTGGGATTGCATTGAATGTGTAGATTGCTTTAGGTAGTATTGCCATTTTAACGATATTTATTCTTCCGATCCATGAGCATGGGATGTTTTTCCATTTCCTTGTGTCTTCCTCAATTTCCTTCATAAGTTTTTTATAGTTTTCCACGTAAAGGTCTTTTACATCTTTGGTTAGGTTTATTCCTAGGTATTTGATGGTTTTTTGTGCAATTGTGAATGGGATTCGCTTCTTTATTTCTCTTTCTATTGCTTCATTATTGGTGTAAAGGAAAGCAACCGATTTCTGTACGTTGATTTTGTATCCTGCAACTTTGCCAAATTCATGGATCAGTTCTAGTAGGCTTTCGGTGGATTCTTTTGGGTTTTCCATGTAAAGTATCATGTCGTCTGCAAAAAGTGAAAGTTTGACTTCGTCCTTGCCTATCCTGATGCCTTTTATTTTGCTTTCTTGTCTGATTGCTGATGCTAGGACCTCCAACACTATGTTAAATAGCAGTGGTGAGAGTGGACATCCCTGTCGTGTTCCTGATCTCAGGGGGAAGGCTCTCAGTTTTTCCCCATTGAGGATGATATGAGCTGTGGGCTTTTCATAAATGGCTTTTATGATGTCTAAGTATGTTCCTTCTATCCCGACTTTCTCGAGAGTTTTTATTAAGAAAGGATGCTGTATTTTGTCAAATGCTTTTTCTGCATCAATTGACAAGATCATATGGTTCTTATCTTTTCTTTTGTTAATGTGATGTATCACGTTGATTGATTTACGAATGTTGAACCATCCCTGCAACCCAGGGATGAATCCTACTTGATTGTGGTGGATAATTCTTTTTATATGCTGTTGGATTCTATTTGCTAATATCTTGTTAAGAATTTTTGCATCCATGTTCATCAAGGATATCGGCCTGTAATTCTCTTTTTTTGCTGGGTCTCTATCTGGTTTGGAAATCAAAGTGATGCTGGCTTCATAGAATGAGTCCGGGAGTTTTCTTTCTGTCTCAATTTTTTGGAACAGCTTGAGGAGGATAGGTATTAACTCTGTTTTAAATGTCTGGTAAAATTCCGCAGGGAAGCCATCTGCCCTGGACTTTTATTTGCTGGGAGATTTTTGATAACTGATTCAATTTCTTCACTAGTTATGGGTCTGTTCAAGTTTTCTATTTCTTCCTGTTTGAGTTTTGGTAGCATGTGGCTGTTTAGGAATTTGTCCATTTCTTCCAGGTTGCTCAATTTGACGGCATAGAGTTTTTCATAATATTCTCTGATGATTGCTTGTATTTCTGAGGGATTAGTTGTAATCACTCCATTTTCGTTCATGATTTTATTGATTTGGTTTCTCCCTCTTTTCTTTTTGAGGAGCCTGGCTAGAGGTTTATCAATTTTGTTTATTTTTTCAAAGAACCAACTCTTGGTTTCATTGATCTGTTCCACTACTTTTTCTGTTTCCATATGATTAATTTGTGCCCTAATCTTTGTTATTTCTCTCTTTCTGCTAGGTTTGGGCTGTCTTAGCTGTTCTGCTTCTAGTTCCTTTAGGCGTGCTGTTAGAATTTGTGTTAGGAGTTTTTCTTGTTTCTTGAGATGGGCCTGGATTGCAATATATTTCCCTCTCAGGACTGCCTTTGCTGCATCCCAAAGTGTTTGGATTGTCGTATTTTCATTTTCATTTGTTTCCATGTATTTTTTAATTTCTTCTCTGATTGCTTGGTTGACCCATTCGTCTTTTAGTAGGTTGTTCTTTAGCCTCCATGTTTGTGGGGGCTTCCCAGACTTTTTCCTGTGGTTGATTTCAAGTTTCAAAGCATTGTGGTCTGAAATTGTGCATGGTATGATCTCAATTTTTTTATACTTATTCAGCGCTTCCTTGTGCCCCAAAATGTGGTCTATCTTGGAAAATGTACCATGTGCATTTGAGAAGAATGTAAATTCCTTTGCTTCTGGATGAAGGGCCCTGAAGATATCTGTCAGGCCCATCTGTTCCAACGTGTCGTTCAGGTCCATTGTTTCCATGCTGATTCTCTGTTTAGTGGATCTATCCAGAGCTGTGAGTGGGGTATTAAGGTCTCCTGCAACTAGCACATTTTTATCAATAAGATGACTTATGTTTGTAATTAGTTGCTTGACAAATTTGGGTGCCCCAGAATTTGGCGCGTAGATATTTATAATTGTTAGCTCTTCCTGCTGGATAGTCCCTGTGATTATTATATAATGCCCTTCTTCATCTCTTATTACATCTTTTACTTTAAAGTCCAGTTTATCTGATATAAGTGTGGCTACTCCAGCTTTCTTCTGAGTTCCTGTAGCATGGTAGATAGTTCTCCATCCCCTCACTTTCAGTCTGAAGGTGTCCTCAGGTTTAAAATGTGTCTCTTGAAGACAGCAGATAGATGGGTCTTGTTTTCTAATCCATTCCGTTACCCTGTGTCTTTTAATTGGAGCGTTTAGTCCATTTACATTCAGTGTTAATATTGAAAAATGTGGGTTTAGCGTCAAGGTGTTGTCTGTAGGTTTCATGTTTGTAAGGATGTCTCTGGTGCTCTGTGTTCCTTGCAACCTTTCCTTCATAGAGTCCCCCTCAGGATCTCTTGTAAGATTGGTTTATTTGTGATGTATTCCTTCAGTTTTTGTTTGTTTGGGAAGACCTTTATTTCTCCATCCAGTTTGAATGACAGGCTGGCTGGATAAAGGATTCTTGGCTGCATGTCCTTCCTGTTCATCACATTGAAGATTTCCTGCCATTCCTTTCTGGCTTGCCAAGTTTCTGTGGATAAGTCCGCTACTACCCTAATGTGTCTGCCTTTGTAAGTCAAGGCCCGTTTATCCCTAGCTGCTTTTAGGATTCTCTCTTTATCTTTGTATTTTCCCGGCTTCACTATGATGTGTCTTGCTGAAGGCCTATTTCGGTTACGTCTGAGGGGAGTTCTCTGTGCCTCTTGGACTTCAATGCCCATTTCTTTCTTCATGTTGGGGAAGTTCTCATTGATGATTTGTTCAAATACCCCTTCGATTCCTTTCTCTCTCTCTTCTTCCTCTGGAATTCCTATAATACGGATGTTATTCCGTTTGATTGCATCGCTCAGCTCTCGAATTCTCCTTTCCTCTTCCTGAATCAATTTCTCTCTCTTTTTCTCTGCTTCATCCTTTTCTGTAATTTTGTCTTCTAGTTCCCCTATTCTATCTTCTGCCTCTGCAATCCGCGCTATGGCTGCCTCCAATTTGTTTTGCCCCTCATTTAAATCCTTTTTTAATTCCTGTACATCTTTTTTTAGGACCTTGATCTCTGCCTCTAGGGACCCCCTGATTTCTTCTATGTTTTTTTCAAGCCCTGCGAGTATTTTTATATTTATCGTTCTGTATTCTTGTTCTGTTAAGTTACTTATGTCTGCTTTCATCATTTCTTGTGCTGTCACTATTTCCTGTACAGTCTTCTGAGGGGAGTTCTTCCGTTTGGTCATTTTGGCAATGTGTGTATTGGTTTATTTCCTATTTCTCCCTGGAAAGGAAAAGGGTCAGACCGACAAACAGGAAGCACAGACTCACAACCTTACTGACCAATGAGACGGACAAACAAATCACAACATAAAAAAGATTAACAAATGACACTCTGGAGGCATGCAACCTGATGTACCAGCTACACGATAATGATGGGATGTGCGCTCTGCTGATGGCAGAGCATACATAGAGTAGTGACAGGTGTGGGCCGAAGAAGAAATTGAACTTTGACCAAGTAGAGAGATTAGAAGACTTGATCCAGCAGGAGAGAAATCAGAATAAGGAAGGATGTGAGGAAAGAGAAATGAAGTTAGATGTTGTCCAGGTGCACTATGTGGTCTGACTGTTCCATAGAGAGAGATAGGAAATTAAAGAGGGAGGTGTATAACATGCATTGAGAGAGTGGGTAAAATGTCTGTTTAAGCAAGCCAAAACCCCCTGGTGACAGGTTTAGAGGTGGGGAGAGAGAGGAAGAATATATCTAAAACCGAAGAATTGACCTAGAGTTAATCCAGGCAATGCTGCAGTAGTTGTGTCTCCGCAGCTACCACTCCGGGAGAAGGGCGTCTCTCATATGAGGAGGGGCGTTGCCTGGTGTAGGCGGGTCCCACCTCCACCGCTGGGGGTGGAGTCCTAGGTTTTGGCTTTATGGGAATGCGCGACCACAATGGCGCCCTCCCGGCCCGACTGTCTCAGATCACTCCTCACGGACCCACAGTCTCAGATCACTCCTCAGTTTCCGTCCTCAACTCCATCCAGATTACCAACACAGTTCAAATTGCTGGGCGGTGGCGCCGCCCAAGCTCATCTGAGTTCCTTTAACTCCCTCTGACTGCCACGCCTTATGTAAATTGAGTCTCTGACTCAGCACTGCTGCGACCACAATGGCGTCCCCGTAGCCTCTTTTCATGGAGCTAGAGTCTCCGAACCCTCCTCTGTGTCCGTCCTCGACTTGGTCAGGGTGCAGGGGCAGCACGACCCGCTGGGTGGTTGTGAGACCCTGCACGCTCAGCCTTCCCCACCCGAATTATGCCTCTGACTCAGCACCGATCCAGCAATGGCGCGCGCGCCTCTCCGTGTCAGGGGCTGGGACAGCGTCACTGGCTCCGTAGTGAGGAAAGCTCCGCCAGCTCCACCGTGAGCAACAACCCTCTCTCAAAAAAGCCTTGCGGATAGGGACTGGATGATAAGCTCCCTCTCCGCCCGGGTTCGAGGTACTTTCCCCGCTGCTCTTTCTCTTCCCCTTGTCTTTCGGAGGAAGGGGCCCAGGGCCCCGGGCCCACTCCCCGCAGTCCGCACCTCCGCGGCTCTCTTTCTTTCTCCCAGATTTCACTCACTCAGTGTCCCCAGATGCTCTGGTTTTGGCGTTATCTTTCCTGTAGGTTCCAACTCCTCTTCCTGCAGATCCCTGCGATTGAGAGTTTCTCGGTCTCAGTCCCTCTCAGATTGAGTCGCCAGAGACCAGCAGTGGGTATTACTTCTTTTCCGCCATCTTGAACCTCCCTCCCTTTCATTAGAACTCATGTTTTATAAATGTTACAGAGCCTCGCCCAGTTCTTCCTCCTCCTTGTGTGCCCCTCCCCTTCATACCCTGGAGACCCTCAAGTGTTCACCTTCTCACTGCTGGTGTCGTGGGAGACGCCACAGGTTCCCACCACCGATTTGGGGGTATTGCTCCTTTTCTCCGAGCGCCTCACCCCCTCCTTCCGCTGCGTATCAGGAGAGCTGCTAGGGAAAGGGGTTTACATAAACATGGCGTTTTATCTCATCCCTTTCCATCCCTAGAATTTCCCAGCCGGCCCCTGGTGGGTGCTCAGCCCTCAGACTGGGGTCACTGGCAGGTCTCGCTAATGATTTTCCCTCTTCTCCTGTTTGTAGCGGTTTGAAAGCTATAGACCTCCTGTCTAGTCAGCCTCGGTCTTAGCGCACCTTGGGAGGTTTTCTCGCCTGTGTTCCATCTCAGCCTGGTCTCTGCCCTGGAAATTGAATTGTCCTTTTGCTCGTTTGGCCTTTTTAGTGAGGCTTCATCCCATTAGGATGTGCTAAGGCGCGCTTGCCCTGTCATTGATTTCTACATGAATCCTGGAGGGCCAGGCTGTTAAGCAAACACTGCTCACTGAGTTCCTCTTTTGAATGCACTCCCAGGAGGGAAGTCCGCAAACTCCTAAGGAGGTCATTATCACCGTAGTTCGGCTGTGGCTACTGGGATAGAGGCGGTAGGAATGGGTGCAGGCAGGGGCTTTTGGCTAGACATTCCTTTTCCTAGGTTCTAGAATACTGATTCTGATCCAATGCTTCAAACTTCAAACTCTGGTGTGGGTTAGCAGGGGGATACTCTTTCCCTTTATTGCTGTCTATTTTATATGCCCAAAGTCTTAGAAAGGGCTGTGACTAAGGGCAGAGCGCTATGGGAAGGCGGAGGAGACACACCTGATTCAGCCTTGAGCATCAGGCAAGGCTTGTCTGAGCCCAGATGTCTAAGCATGGAGTCTGCGTGGAGCTAGAAAGATGCACAGTAGTGAGCTCTTGAGTTTGGTGGGAAGACAACTAGTTGTAAAATAATACTAACAATCACACCAAAGGTGAATTCTTGCTTTTACAGAGCATTTCATGGTTTATAAACCTGCCTCCAAATGCAGGATTATAAAATAGGCCAGCAGCTTGTGCTTCGGACAACAGCAAATATGGGGTCTGAGGAAATGGGCGCAGTCCAGATTTGGCAAGTTTACCCGCAATTTTGCAAAAAGAAATCAACATGCATTTTATTTTAATTGCAGATTTTTTTTCAGGCGGAGGAGGGGCAGAGGAAGAGAGAGAGGGACTCTTAAGCAGGCTCTGTTCCCATTTGGGAGCCCATCATAGGGCTCAATCAATCATGACCATGAGATCATGACCTGAGCCAAAATCAGGAGTCCTACACTTAACTGACTGAGCCACCCACATATCCCTTAATTGCAGATTTTATTTAAGTTTTGGGTTTCATAGTTTGTATTGATTTTATTTTTTTGGATGTAGGATGAGAAGTAGCCGAGTGGGAGAGACACTATAAATTAAAAACAATTTTTTTTAAGTTTATTTACTTTGAGGGAGAGAGCACAAGCAGGGCAGGGACAGAGAATGGGTGGGAGGAGAGAGAATCCCAAGTAGTTCCACACCATCAATGCAGAGCTTGATGTGGGGCTTGAACTCTTGAACCATGAGATCATGACCTGAGCTGAAATCAAGAGTCAAATGTTTAACTGACTTAGCCACTCAGGTTCCCTGACACTATAGATTTTAAAGTGACTAATCTGGTCACTTTACATATATTTTTCTCTTTTTTTCATATATTTTCCTTTTTTTCCTCATATATTTTTCTTTTGTCTTTTTTAAAAAATGTTTTTAGTGTTTATTTATTTTTGAGACAGAGAGAGACAGAGCATGAGTGGGGGAGGCTCGGAGAGAGAGGGAGACACAGAATCCAAAGCAGGTTCCGGGCTCTGAGCTGTCAGCACAGAGTCCTATGTGGGGCTCAAACTCACAAACCACGAGATCATGACCTGAGCGAAGTCAGATGCTTAACCAACTGAACCACCCAGTGCCCCTCATATATTTTTCTTATAACAACCTTGAGAAAGCTGGATAGGCTAAATAATAAAATACTATTATTGCTGTTGTTGTTGTTTATTCTCACCACGTTCATAACTGACCAAACATAAGTCAGAGAGCTGCTAAGGAACTTCCATCAAAATCACACTGCTGGACTGCAGGTCAAAGGCAGAGGTGGGACGTGAACTCAACAACCGTTGAGAGACCATGACCTGTGAAGGGACCATGTCTTATGACAGGGCCAAATCCTTTTTCTACCATTTGATGAAATTCTTTAACCTCATTACCTTTGGATGGGGTAAAAATATCCCCTAGAGTTGTATGAAGATTAAATAAGATAGTGTAAAAACCGTGTCCAGCCTAGGGCTGACCTGCAGTTCATGTTTAATCAATGATAATTATTGTCATCTCCTAGTTCCTAGGTTCAGTGTCTTGTCTACTCTGGCAGCATATGAACAAGAATCTGTTAGAAGTGGGGCACCTGGATGACCTGGTTGGTTAAGCGTCCCACTTCTGCTCAGGTCATGATCTCACGGTTCATGAGTTCAGCCCTGCCTCAGGCTCTGTGCTGATGGCTCAGAGCCTAGAATCCCCTTTGGATTCTGTCTCTGTCCCTCCTCTACTCATGCACCCTCTCTCTCTCTCTCTCAAATATAAATAAACATTAAAAATTTTAAAGAGTCTGTCTAAAATAGATACAAGATGGTCAGGAGCTAAATATTTAGTTCACTATCAGGACTGTAGTGCGCTAGGGACCCTGCAGTGATTTTGATGATTCTGGTGATGAACTTTGGTGCTCTGTGCCCGCTTCTTCCATTTTATAGAGAGAGTTGAAATAGCTGGGGTAGTTTATGAGTTCAGATCCTGAAAGAATTTTTGTAAATATCCATGTTTTCCAGTGACTCCTTTCTCTCTGATTGATTCAGTCAGCATGCAGTAATCAGGGTAGAAGCTCTGGGGCCAGTATGGCTAGCTTGGAAACATGGCTTTCTTTCTTTTCCTTTCTTCTCTTTTCTTTTTTCTTTTATATTTTATTCTATTCTTTTATTTTATTTTATTCATTTATAATTTCATCATGATAAGTATATTCTTTAATCCCCATCATCTATTTCACCCATCACTCCACCCAACTCCCCTCTGGTATTTTTCTCCTTACATTATTTCTATACCCAACTCTATGCTTTCTACTTGCTTTATGTTGGAGTCAGTATGAAAATGGTTGTCCCTTAGTTTCCCTGTCCATAAAATGAGAATAAGACTGGCATCTACTTGCTGGGTGGTTGAAGGGATTAAATGAGTCGATACATGTAAGTTGTCTTTAAAAGTACCTATTATGAAGTAAGTCAGTGTTAATTGAGTATCATATGCCAGATCCCGTTTTGAGCACTGAGATATTACCAATGGCCAAGAAAGACAAAGTCTCTATGTCTATGGACCTTTAGTGTGAACAATGATGCTAGGATTCTGAAACTCTGAGATGTGATATGAGGACGTGTTTTCATGCTGCCTGGTCTGAATGGAACAGCAAACGTCTTCAGTGTTCCTCTGGGTTTTGCTAAATCATTCAGAACCCTGACGTTATTTCCTTCAGCCTGTGGGGAAGGCTTTAATTTTTTCCCTCAGGAATGACTTCCCATAAACTAAAACTTGTGACTTCATAATAAGTAACTTCTTTGTAAGAATCATTTTATGGAGGTCAGATAAAAAAAAATATGTTTGCTACAAGGCCAAAGATTAGAAATGTCTGGTTTTGAGTTAAGATTTACTATGTGGGGATGAGGCACCTGCTTAAGTTAAGAGTACATAATCTTTGTCTCATAAAATTTGCATCATGCTAAATATAACTGAGGGTCCATTATTGGCAAAGCCACTCTTTGACAAAGGGATACGAAAGGAGATAATACTAGATATTTTGAAAATCCAGATTTAAGTGTCTTCTTTGTTTCTCCTATAGTATTTTTTTTTCTACTATAGTATTTTTATAACTGCAGTCTACCCTTAACTGCTGTGCTTCACCTAACCTAAGGACGTTTTTTCTATTGAATTGCAGGCTGAAATTCAGCAACATTTGATTTAAGATGGAAACGTTGTCTTTGTGTTCTGCCTATTAGCACACATACAACAATTAACACAAACTCACAAATAACTTGTGATTATCCGAAACTTAAGTCACTGATGAGTTCACACTGTGTAGACTAGACACATCTCAATTTCAGAAGAAAGCATTTGACAAGCAGAGTCCTGAATAGACATTGTTACTTTGGCAACAGCATACTACGACTTTCTCGGTGTCACCTGTCACACACAGAGCAAGAAACTATGCACTGTAATAGCAGAGACTCACTTTATAGTGAGTAATAGTGGTTCTCTGGGAGAGACTTCCTGAATTCTGTCTACTTTGCATATTTCATAGTGTTCGAGATGCAGAATGCTCATGTCTATTTGGAAGTACACACTTAGGCCTTCTCCAAAATGAAGAAGGATTTAGAATCATTCAAAACCATCATCTCAGATTTCAAATTGGGAATTTAATTAGCTCCCTCATTATGGCCACTTGTGATACTTCTTGTCAAAATCCCTTCTGGGAAAGGCATGCCGATCTCTCATCCTGCATCCCAGGACACGTCCTGATAAACAGATTTTCCATGGTTTAGCATAAATCCAACCCCAAGTCCCCATCAAACCTCAGTCAAAATAGTGGAATTCAAATTGGAGTAGAATGTTTTGCCTTAACAGACAGGACTGCTATTTTACCAGTAAGCACTGGTAGGTCCTTACAGAAAAGCTTGTACTATCTTGGAGCTTAACTATTTTGAATAGGTCCCTAGGTCATCTTGTAGCTCTGTGAACACACTATCAGCTTCCTACAAATGATCACAGTTCATTTAGTCCATATAGGTAAATTTTGTGTCTCCAAAAAGTTAAGAATCTCAGTCCAATTTTAGAGAACTTTTAGAACACCCAGTTTTGGGGGCAAAATGATTAGTGATTCTCGTGTTGATCATCGTGGCATCACTTTCCCTCCACATTTAATCAAAGATGGGGGAATGCACTAATGTTCTTTAACAAGGAAAATGCTGGTTAAAAATATTGGCATGAAATTTTCTATTAATCTACTTTGAGTGACATCTGAACTCACTGACTTGCTTCGCTCAAGTATAGTTCTTTTTCTAAATTAAGCAAAACAGGCACTTGTGAAACAGAACACCTCTTTTGACATTTAAAATGGTATGTAACTGAAGGAAAACATACCATCATTGAATTTATGAATTAAAATCCCAATAACAGGAGCACCTGGCAATTGATGAGTCTGGGTATTTGTTTTTCAAACCACGTATGTAGGGGCTGAAACATAAGAAATCTTGGCTCACATTTGAATGCTGACCATAATCTCAGGCATTGTTTCTGGACATATATTAACTTATTTAATACACACAAGACTTTATGAGATACTTATATTTATTATCTCAATTTTGAAAATGAGAAAACGGAAACATATGAGTTAAGATTATACCCCTAGAAGGTGGTTCAAAGTTAGATTCAAGTTCAAAGCCAGAATTCATAGTCAGGTCCACAGCTTAAGAGCCCCTACCTGTAACCAACCACAGCATGAGCCTCTTAGTATAAAATGGGGGTTGGGTATAATATTGGTCTCTAATTGAAAATTAAACTAATAGAAAGCTTATATTATTTACTCTAACCTTTCATTTCTCACTCTGTTGAGCCTATGAATGGCCTTGGTATATTAGCTGCCTATGTTCCAGGGCAAAACTGAAATCCAACTGACATATAAAAATTGATTATTTCCTATTTATCTTTGCACTCATGGAAACTTTCTACACAAAATCTCAATCACTCAGCCAGTCCCATAGTGCAACTGTAAGGAAGGGTTCTTCCACATCTTCCTCTGGCCATACTTACAGTTCTCATCCCTGGTAGCAATTCAGCAGGAAGAGTTCATGTTCCATGGAAGAGAACACTGAATGGAGACAAACAAGTTCCTGGCTCCAAGTCTCAGTTCTGCATTTAACATGTTCTACATTAGGCATGAAACCGGATTTGAGTAACATAGATTCTAGCATTAAATTTGTGAAGAGCTTTTCCCCTTCTAGTTTTGTTTCTTCACTTGATTAGTAAAGAGACTGGATCAGATGCTTCTGTCTAGTTTGGAAAAATCTTCTTATGCAGTTGAATTATCACACTGAGTCACTCTTCTGTATGTTAGTGTATAAAGCAATGAGGTATGTCTTCCTTTCCTTTTTTTTTTTTTTTTGAATTTTTTTTAATGTTTATTTATTTTTGAGAGAGAGAGAAAGAAAGTGGTTAAGGGGCAGAGAGAAGGGGAGACACAGAATCCTAAGCAGACTCCAGACTCTGAGCTGTCAGCACAGAGCCTGATGCAGGTCTTGAACCCACAAACCACAAGGTCATTACCTGAGCTGAAGTCAGACACTTAAGTGACTGAGTCACCCAGGCATCCCTGTGTCTTCATTTCCTATTGCTGTGTAATGAATTAGCACAAAAGTAGTGGATTATAACAGTGTCCTCTTCTTTCCTTTTTGTTAATTAAAGTATGTCTGACATATAGCATTGTGCAAATTTAGGTGTACAACGTATTAATCTGATACATTTATATATTTATATATTATAATAGAATTGCCATTGTAGTGATAATTAGCACCTGTATTGTGCTACATAATGGCACTTTCTTAAATCATTAAGTTCTAGTCTCTCTGCAAGTACAATGATTGTAATAAAATATTATTGTCAATATTCACTCTGCTGTGCACTAGATCTCCAGGGCTTATTACTACTTATTATTAGTTTGTACCCTTAAACAACATCTTCCCTGTCCCTATACTCTCATCCCCTGATAACCACCATTTGATTTTCTACTTTTATGAGTTTGGCTTTTTTAGATTCCACATATAAGTGATATCATACAGTACTCGTCTTTGACTTATCTCACTTATCAAGATATGCTCTCCATCTAAGTTGTTGCAAATGGCAGAATGTCCTTGTTTCTCATGGTTGAGTAATATTCCATTGTATATATATTTATCACATCTTTATCCATTTATCTATTGATGGGCACCTAAGTGCCCATCTTGGCTATTATGAATAATGTTGCAATAAACACAAAAGTGTAGTTATCTCTTTGTTATCCTGTCTTCATTTCCTTTGAGTACATAACCAAAAATAGCATTGCTGAGTCATAGAGTAATTTTTTGTGGAACCTCCATATTGTTTTTTTAATAGTGATTTAACCAATTTACATTCCCACCAACAGGGTATAAAGTTTTCCGTTTATTTGCATCTAACATTTGTTATCTCTTGTTTTCTTGATGATAATCTTTCTAACAGGGTGAGGTGATATCTAATTGTGGTTTTGATTTGCATTTCTCTGATGATTAGATTATATGTTGACCATTTGAATGTTTTCTTTGGAAAAATGTCTATTTGATTCTTCTTATTTTTCAGTTGGATGTTTTACTGTTTTGAATTGTATGAGTTCTTTATATATTTTAGATATTAACCCCTTATCTGATACGTGGATTGCAAAAATGTTCTCCCATTCTGTAGGTTGCCTTCACATTTGGTTATTTCTTTTGCAGTGCAGAAGCTTTTAAGTTTGACACAGTCCCATTTATTGATTTTTCCTTTTGTTATTTTTGCTTTATGTGTCATATTCAGAAAATCACTGTCCAAAACATCGTTCATTTCTTAGGACAGAAGTCTGAGCAGGGACCTATTGGGTTCTCTTCTGAATGTCTCAGAAGGCAGACTGGGTTCTCCTCTGGGGATAAGAGTCTTCTGTCAAGCTCCCTTCTGCTGACAGAATTTAATGTCTTGTGGTTGTAGGAGTGAAGTTTCCACTTTCTGGCTGGCTCTCAACTGGGGCTACTCTCTGCTCCTGAAGGCCACCTGTGTTCTCTGCCACATGGCTCCCTCAGCCACATGACAGTTTGTTCCTTTAAGTACACTAGAATTGTGAACTTTGCATAACTCTGACATCTTTTTTTTTTAATATTTGTTGATATATTTAAACTTTATTTTTTAGAGTAATCTCTATGTGCAGTGTGGGACTTGAACTCACAAGCCCCGAGATCAAGAGTCACATGCTCTACCAACTGAGCCAGTCAGGTGCCCCAAACTCTGACATCTTTTAAGGCCTCACCTGATTAAGTGAATCCCATCAAGTAAATTAATCTCTTTTTTGGTTATCTCAAAGTCAGCTGTTTAAGGATTTTAATTACATCTGCAAAATCCTTTCTGCTGTATAATATAATTATGTATATCATAATATTCACAAGTCCAATTGTAACTACATGGAGGTAATTATACAGGTGTGTACATCAGAGTACATACTTAGAGATCATCTTAGAATTCTTCTTTCCAAAGAGTGTGGGTAGAGGGAAACTAAAATCTTATTCAATAATAGAGACTACCATTCGAAGTCACCAGTGGGTCATATTGGAAGAGATTGTGTTTGTGTCTTGGCTGCCTGGAGAATTTATATAAGAGCCTGCTCAACTTAGAAAAAAAGAGTATGTCAAGTTCGTGAACACTTTGCCCTAAAAAAAATCCCTGTTTTGAGAAATTCTGGTTTTGCATCCAGAATGTCTGCATTTGAATCCTAGAGTCACAATCTAACAACTGTATGACACTTGCAAGTTATTTTAACTTTCTTGGCCTGTTTCCTCATGTCTAATGTAAAAATTCGTCTCATAGAGTGTCTTGAAATTAATAAGTTAATACATGTGAACTATTTAAAAGAGTAATGATCACATATACCACATAAAGCTTCACTTGTTATTGTAGTTATTTAATCAACATTTGTATAATACTTTGTATGGAACAGGCACTTTTGTAAGAACTCTGTGAGGTAGATGCTGATATGATCTCCTTTTTATAGATAAGGAAATGGAGACAGAATTTAAGTAACTTGCTGGTAGGTATGAACTTAGGATCTGAAAACAGGTAATCTGTTCACTAATGGGGTTTTGCTGCCAGAAAAAGACAACAGGTTTTCAGGGGGACTTGAGGAAATTTGCCTGAAATCAATGCCTGGGCTTAGGTCGTTGGGAGCTGGGGGTTGGGCACTGGTTCTGGTTCAGCAAATGGATGAACATTAATGCCCTTCCCAAATCAGACACTCTGGAATAAATGACGTGCTTTAACAGAAACAAAGTCAACTTCAAGAGGGTAGAATGGTTGTACCTAGTTTATGATTGGATTCTCAACAGCTGAAACTAAGTTTTCCTTTTGATCAATACTTGCAATTGACTCAATGTTTGTATGGCCCTCCAAGCCCTGGATTCACACATTGAAATCCTAGATCCCAATGTGATATATCAGGAAAGTAATTAGAACTTAGGTCATGAAGGCGGAGCCTTCATGAATGAGATTTATGTCCAGAGAGCTCTCTTGGCCTCTCTCAGCCACATGAGAGTACAATGGGGGGGTAGCTCTCGATAACCTGTGAGAGAGCCCTCCCAGAACCCAGCCCTGCTTGGTTCCCAGCCCTGCTTGGTTCCCTGCCCTGCAGCTTTCAGCTTCCGGGACTTCCATCAGATTTCTCATGTTCATCAGCCACCCAGGTGATGGCATTTTGTTGCAGCAGCCTAAGCTAAGACAGTGCTCAGTGAAAATAATGGAATGTGTGAATGAAAGTTCAACTCTTAACCTAAGGAACTCCATGCTTGAACACTCTTAGTTGAGCATAAAGTGTGCTGAAGGAATGAGATTGTCTTCTTTCAGGAAGTCCCAGGAGCCTGGATGGAGATCTGCAGCAACAGCCCAGCAACAGCAGGGGCTAAAGAGATAAAACCTCAGATCCTCTGGTTCCAGGTAGCATGAAATGGCCGTGACTGAGCTTAACACTGGGTGGAAGTATCTTTCTTTCTCCTCTAGTAAACCTTAAGTTACCACTGCCAGATCCCACAGTGGGGAGGGATAGCACCAGACAATCCAGTTTCCGAATAGCCAATCTCCAACAAAACAACACATAGGAAACGGGGGCTTCCAGTGGGCTCATCGTATCAGTCTGTTTTCTTCACTGAAGAATTATTGAGCAGGGCAGGCCTCTAAGCAAACTTTAATCTAAGAAATTTCAGGGTCATCTAGTCATCTGGAGATGACATAATTAACTTTGGGTGTGTATATATATATGTATGTATATTTATATGTATATATATATGTGTGTGTATATGTATATATATGTGTATATACATATCAAATAAAAATATGAAATTTGCCAAGTTTTACCCCAGACTGAGGTAAGAGTGGGGTACTGAAGGTCAGAGTGGTTGATGTTGGAGTTTCTGATGCCATGATGGCAAATGGTATTTCAAAAGAAACTGAAATGACAGTACTGTCAAGTGAGTCAAATCCTTGAAATAATCAAGATAATTCCCTAGCTCTTGTGTGAGGCTGTCAAGTTTTTAGGCCCCAAAACTCAGAGTTAATAAAATTACAAGGTCCCATAGGAGATAAATGTCTTTATCTTCATCATCATTCAAGCCCTGACACATTGGGGTGCCTGAGTAGCTCACCCAGTTACGCATCTGACTCTTGATTTCATATTAGGTTGTGAATATACGGTTGTGGGATTGAGCCTTGCATCAGGCTCTGCACTGAGCATGGAGCCTGCATGGGATTCTCTCTCTCCTTCTCTCTTGTCACCATCCCCCCGCTCTCCAAATAAATAAATAAGCATTTTTTTTAAAAAGCCCAGACACATCTTATTTCACTGAAATAGTTTTCTAAACAATATCATGCCTACCAGTGTGGAAAGATTTTATATCCTCGTCTTTTGCTAGGGTTTGGTAAATTTGGTAGGGTTGTCAAATTTATTACCATGCTGCAGACCTTCTAAAAAACACAGCAGGGTGACCAGAAACAATCAGTGCCTCAGATGAAGTTGATTTCAAGAACTTAACTGATACCAGTCCCCTATTTTCTTATTTTTCATGCCCAGCTTGATGTGATACCACCGGGAACTTGTTAACTCAGCAGCATTTATCATGATTCTGTTGTGTTGTACGAGTACAACCAACTCTTTTCCCCCCCTTTTAATCAATAAGTAAAACAGGAGTAGGGTAGAGGGAAGACAAATCATGTTAGTTTAATGGTTTCTGACTTATGGCGAAATTCAGCTCGGATATTGTACTCGTCCATCTGAGATGGCCTCTTCCAGGAACAAAATAGTTCCAAATAATTCAGCCACATTGATCCTATACATCATGGCTGCTATTTTACCTCTTTACTGAGAGAAGACACAAGAAGCATTTCAATCCATCAAAATTTATGTTACTTAGAAGATGGACTTTTACAGGCAGAGTGAATGCAAGTTTTGGGGGAGGAGAGGTTGGCAGAAGGAGTAGAAGAAGAAGGGACATATTGGAGGCCTATCTAACTAGCTAGCTAGATACTGGACATACATTATTTCATTTAACCTTTCTTATAAATGAAGGGGGTTTTAAGCTTATTTTTCAGATAAAAAAAGGACTGAGTATTGCCATGGTTTAGAAAGCCTGAGTAATTGACTCAAGGTCCCTAGTCAGAAAGTGGCAAATGTGGTTACAGACTAAGGTCTGTATTTCATAAAGCCCGATCTTTATGACTTCTTTCTTTTCCCTCCAAAGGTCATAGTTTTCTTTCTTTGGGTTTGTTTTTATAGTAATGGAGTGTGCATTTGTTATCATAAAGTATCATGAGTTCTTTAGTGGAAGTTTTCCACAGAATGGGGTATCAAGGTATTTGTTTTGATTTCTGCTCTTAACATTCCTTCTCTACAATCAAATAAGATTTGCGGAGACAAGACCTGAAGGTGGGAGTCTTAAAGGAAGAAAGAATGATGGAATTTATGGCATTGATGGGATTTAAATGAGCTGTGTGGTATAATAAATACTGAATCTGTACTTAAGTATCTTAAGTAAATATGAGGAGAAAGTGATCTGAATTCTGTGGAGCTCAGAATAACACAAAGCCTTTTGGCTCTATCTTGTCTGTCCTGACTAATCTCCAGAGCTACATGAGAGGTGAAGTGACATATTGAAAAACACATAGCTTTGGAGACAGAAAGGCTTGATTTTGAGTCAAGACCAGCACTGCCAGCTCCTTGTGTCATTTACTTAATCTCTCTGGACATCAATTTCCTGACTCATAACACAGTCATGATAATGTCTACCTTGCAGGATTGTTGGAAAGATTAAATGGGTTGTGTTTGTAGAAAACATTGTGCCTGGCTCATAGTAGACACTCACTAAGAAAGTTAGATCACCATGTTCAACTTAAATGTTCTTTAATAAAGGAAATATAAATTGAAAAAAAAACATGGAGGGAAGGGATTGAAAAAGCCGTGCGAAAATGCATGGCTCTTCCAAATGTGGCCATCCTTTGTATAGTTACAACTATATTCTGTTGAATATGATTTATCTTCTGCTTGGAAGGCCCATAATCTACAATGTCAGGGTCTCTAAAAAATCTACCATTAGATTTCTTTTGGCTTTTGAAGGCTTTTAGGAAATGACATTTTAGGAGGAAAGGATGGTGAGGAAACTCGGAGCAAGGAGGTGAATCCATAACAAACCCGCATCACAATTTACTAAGACCAACTCTGCTCCAAAAATCCCATAGTAAAGCACATTGGAACTTGGAACACTACTAAGTCAAGATATGCACTACCCTTGATTTCATTTTGAGAAAAGGCAGATCAAGAAAAAGTCAGAAAGAACTACTGCTCTCAGGGGCCTGAGCCAAGGCTTCCTTTTTTGCTGTTACAAACCATTTCCCCCCTTGCAATCATTTCCAACACAGTTTTACATTCAAATGCTTTTCTTTTTCCTGCTCTCCTTGGAACAACAATATATGAAATCATTCTGGGAGGGAGAGTACCTTCTGTGAGGAGATTAATCTGACATGTGATAGAAAGAAATGGAAGATAATAGGATGACATAAAACCTGACCATTTCTGGAAATGAGGTAGGTTTTATATTGTAGTTAGAAATGGGTATTTAGGACCTTGTGAATGTACTGCCCAAGCAGTGACTCACTCCATTTAGTGTGGACACCTGGAAAGTTTAGTTCAGATATCATTATGACAAAGTATAATTTTCCCAGGCTTCAGTGTTCACTCTGACTCAGCTGACACAAACCTACCACATTTCCTTCACTTGGGTCATGACTAACACACACAATGAATTGAGACAGTTATTTTGCTGCTCCTCCAAACAAGCACCCAAGGCTGTTATCATCATAAAGGATACACTTGGCATGATACATTTACCAAAACAAACAAACAAACAAAAGCCCACTGGTAAACACCTTCAAGTAGGAACGCTTAAGTATTGCATACATAATCAGGTAATTATATATTAAATTGGTTCTTCACATTTCTTACCAAGTACCTACTCTCTGAAGGGTGTTTGGAACTGGTATCAAAACACTTGAAAATTAAATAATTTGAATCGAGACTAATAAAATTCTGTATGAAGCAGAAGAACATGTCCAGAATGCTTTCTTGTGTTGCCAGTGTTAAATTTAGGCAATTGTTTTGTGTTGTCTTATAGACTGAACGTATGTTTTGACGGGATAACGTTTTTCAGACTTGTTAAAACTATGCCTGGCATTTTGAGAAATTTAAAAACAGCTCGTTGAAAGCATAGGAATCATTATTTTTAAAATGAAGCTTTTAAATTCAAATAATCAGCTTCCAACTAGTCATTATCCAAAATAAGAAGACTCTAAGTTAATTGAGCCATTCATTGGGATGTTCATAACCATTGTAGAGATGAAGAAAAATAAATTTAAGTATTTGATAGTACTTAACTGAGTTATTTATATGAAACAATGTCATTTTCCCAAAGCTTAGTATAATGGCTTACATAGTAGGTACTGTAAAACTCTTTATTGAAAGGGTAGCCAGATGAAAAATAAAAGGAGAGAAAATGTATTATTTTGAAAAGAGTGCCACAATATGAGTCTCTTGATGTCAAAGGAAATCAAAATCCTGTTAAAAAGCATGGCTTGTCATGGGATGCCTGGCCAGCTGAGTTGATAGAGCATGTGACTCTTGATCTTGGGGTTGTGAGTTTGAGCCCCATGTTGGGTAAAGAGATTACTTACAAATAAAAAAAATCTTAAAAAAAAAGAAGGACGGCTTGTCTTTCATTAGAAAAATACCATAATGGTGGATTTTGGTAATGGAAAGAGTTGTCCTTCCTTTTGAGTATGGTTTGAAAGTTATGCTCTGTATAACCAGTCTCAGGAAATTTGTTGTTACTCATAACAGCTCTATTGAAGGTGGAGTGAGCACTGAATGAAGGCTTGGAAAGGGTGAAAAAGAGGAGAAATACCAGGAATTTGGAGAGGAGCTTGAGAAACTGGCAGGAAATAGGATTCTCCAGAAGGGTAGGACCGACAAAATTTTCCTCCGTGGTGGGAATGGATTTGAAATTTTAAGGGAGAGAAGTCTAGTATTTAAACTTACGTTGGTCATTTCAATGTCTTGCTTTCACTTCTTTCTGTCACCCCCAACTTTAATCAAAAGGCTGCTACACTCAGGAATATTGAGATGTTGTTTGTTTTGGGAGAATGAAGAAACCTTAGTGTTTTCAGTGTGGTGCAAGGTGGTAGGATAGTGGTGAAAATAAAAAAGTAAAAAGATGCGGTTCAGAGAAGGTGGTACAAGGCAGATATTCAGAAACCATTGGAACAGAAAATCTGAGCAATATGAGTGCAGAGGAACCTAAATCCACTCTTGATCTTGAGAGATTTAGGACAGCCTGGCCTAGGAGTTGGGAGGAGGTGCTGGCACATGCTTTTCTCTCCACTACAAACATCCACCCATGTCTATGCATTTTGTCTCCATCAACTACTTGTAATCATGTCTTCCCAGGAAGATCTAATGAAAAGTACCACAATCAATACAGATAACCACTGCCAAGGATTCTAGCCTTCTGGCAGAAAGTATTATTTTCATTTGATTTCCATTTAATTAACTAGTAGCTGATGAATATATTTTGTTATAGTTGCCTAGAAGTAGAGGTTCTAAATGTCCTGATCATCTGATTAATTTTGGCTGAGGCATACCCTTTATCTTACTTGGATATATGGTTTTTACTCTTTAATTCTCTCTAACCCTGTGAACATATTGTCTTATGATCTATTTGACACATCCTCAGTTTCTTTTGGACTGGTTCATGCTGAGAGGATTCAAGTGCTTAACTGATTAAATCTATATCTGAAGCCTGTGTCTAGACCTTAGAAAGAAGTTGAGAAAATATTTTGTATGGACTACTTGTCCCTTGTTGAGGTTAGGGAAAATGGGATTTATATGTTGTGTGTGTGTGTGTGTGTGTGTGTGTGTGTGTGTGTGTGTGTGTGTGTTGTATCAAGTTTTTGAAGTTTTATTCTAAAAGTAAAGAATATTTAAAGTATTAGGCAGGCTCTGTAGTAGTGGGAGCCATAGATATAGGTTTAATTCTTCTGTTTCCCTCTGGGTCTAGCATAGAGTACTGCTCAGTAAAAGTCTGCTGATTTAAAGACCCAGAGTTTTCAGGATATATGAGGTCACTGTTTCTTTTTTTCTGCAGGGAAATCCCCATAGAACTTTGCTTATCTATCATGATAATTTGAGCCTGGTAACCAGGCTGACATTTCTAGATCACTATAAATTCTGTAGGAGACAATTATTCATTTGGCTTGTCTCCAATCTCTTTCCCCAGAGAGTAATGCTTGAAAGAGTGACTTAACCAGTGGGCAGCTCTCGATGGCACAGAGAGTAGACAAGGCTGTCTTTTTCCTAAGAGGATTCTTTCTCTCCCTTGATTTTAAACTGATCTTCATTCTAATTCATCCTTTTAGTGGAAAGAAGCACTTAAAACCCAAGTTTGAATACCATTAAAAAGTTTTCTTCTACCAATATAACTAGATTTGGTGCTTTCTTTATAGAATTTTATGTAATTTAACTCTAATTAGGGATATTTTACTCAAGTGGGATGAAGCTCAGAGCTGTTCTCACCTCTAAGTGGGTGAATCCATGATGCTTGAGTATGTAGGACTTTGTAATGAGCTTCTTCCTTGGGATGCAATTGCCCTCTTGTCTTTACTACAAAGCAGTTTCTTTAAAAAGGTGAAAGGGGAAGGTATAGGGATGTGTCTTAAAAATATAAAATCAGATTTTTAACACTATATTTTTGATACGCTTTTAAGACAAACGGAGACCTCAGTTGGTCAGACTGCCATGTGCAGATTTCCCCAGGAATATTCTATTGAGCATCAAATGTAATATTCACCAAGGACACTTATAATTGCAGATTTTGTACTACATTATCAGCTCTGTACATGAGGGGAAAAGCAAGATAATGGAAAACAGACTTCGTAAATGAATATTGGATATTAATAGAAATTCCCACTCAAATTATGTTTTATTCAATTGTTGCACATCAAATTGCATTATTAAGAGGCTCAGAAGAATGCATGTGGGGAATATGGGAGACGTGAGATGGAAGAATAACTTATCAACCAGGAGAAACCCAAAGAAATTAAGACCCTGTAGTTAAATCTTTTTAATTCCTTAAAATTTTATAGGCAATTATATAATGAGTCTAATACTCTCTATTTTCCAAAAAGAAAAGAAAGACTGAGGGTGGCATGATTACTTTTGTATCAGATGGCAGGCCTGGGTATTACAGCTGTCTAACTGCTCGACAGTCCGTTGTTCCAATTACCAGAGCTCCTTGCCTGCCCCCAAACACCATCATGGAATAATGCTGAAACAAAGGAAAAGAGCAACCACAATAGAAAATGTAAGGAGAAAATTCCAAGTTGATTGATTTTTGTTCTGTGAAGGAATTGCTAGACTGGAAATGAATCCAGAGTCTCTTAAGAATCAGCCAAGATCCTCAGAGGTTAAAAAAAGTGTTGGAACATTTTGAGAATTTTAATTACTGACTAATCGATTACTATCCCCATAGATCAAAAGTGTCCTCTTTTTTTTTCTTTTTTTAAAGGGAGACCTACACAGAAGCATGACGTTTGCCCATTTTGCTAAAGTTTAGAGAGAAAAGTTTTAGAAAATAATCAAACTGATACAGAAAATTGTATGCTATACACATACAAACGTGTATTTGTCTACATATGCGTATATGTGTATACGTTATATATATGTAATTTCCTTCACTGCATTTCATGCTGCTCTTCTTCTCTAGGCCAAGGATTCCTAGCAGCATTAACCATGATAAAATTGGTTTATCATCTTGAAAGCATCCGGGCGGCCTCACCTCTGCAGATCAGAACTAATTACAACAAGATGATCCCAGGGCTGACCAGGAGCTCCTTGAACCTAAGTTGAGACCTGTGCACAGGTCTCTCCAGGCACAGATTCAGTGATCTTGCTATGACCACCTTTAGAACAAAATGCTCTCTAAATAAAACATTTTTCATTGAAACCAGTTGGTAAACACTATTAAGTATATCCTATTAAAGGAAATAATATAATTTATGGTAAAATAATATAGAGTAAGAAGGAGTGTTCAACATAGTAATAGACCCCAAGACTTCTTTCTGCTATTCAATTTCTTTTTCACTAGTCTTATATAACTCTTCCTCTGTTTTTATATCTTTGGAGTCAGATACACATCATGATTTAAAGAGCCTTTGCTAGTGCTTGAAGCTTTGGTGGCACATGGCCTTCAGCGCTTTCTCTGGCTCTTTGAGTCTTGGAACAAAGACTCAGCAATTTCTGCTGACGTCTGTTGCAAAACCCCGCCATCTGTTCCCGCAGGCACTGGGTTCCATTAAATGCTGACTCTGCCATCTCAGGTAATATGACTACTTGCATGGTCTTTCTATCAGTCTCCTCTTTGGATCATGCTTTCCTCAAAATCAAAACAGAGAGAGAAAAACAACAAGAATTTGCCTCTAATCTAGAAATCTGGTTCAAGCTCATACTTTTCTCCATGTAACCCCGTGACTCAGATATTGTCCACAGTTTTGCATTCTTGTGTCTGACCTTTGATCTTATTTTCAGGTGTCCTCAGACATTGTATGTGGAGAGGGGTTTCTATACCTTGGGTTCTATTTCTTTATTCCTCTAGGAAGCCATCTGTAGCCCTCCTCTCCCCAGTCTGTGATCTGGATTATGTGTCTTTTTGTTTCCATGTTCTCATAACTTGCACTGTAAAGAAATTGCCTACTTTGTGGTCTGTCATCCCTTAAAGGCAGGATATTCTAAAAGCAGGAGCTATGTCTTGTGTTTTGTTGTATCTCTGACTTCTAGAACAGTTCCAGTTATAGAAAATCTGCCTTCCCAACATTTTAGACATTTAACAAGATGCCATAGCTTTCTACTTAAAGGAGCATTGCCATCTTTTCTTTCTTTCTTTCTTTCTTTCTTTCTTTCTTTCTTTCTTTCTTTCTTTCTTTCTTTCTTTCTTCCTTCCTTCCTTCCTTCCTTCCTTCCTTCCTTCCTTCCTTCCTTCCTTCCTTTCTTTCTTTCTTTCTTTCTTTCTTTCTTTTACATAAACACTTTAAAGTGATGGTCTATGAATAGTCAACCGACATACAAACCAGGAAAACAGTTGCTGCATGATCCCAAGGCAGGGGTTTCTCCATTTTTGACTGGACAGAAATCAATTCTAAGAGTAGGTGGAAGAGTGGTTGAACTTACCTCCTTGAGGACATACTAAAGAGAGGCTCTGGGCAAGGGGAGGGAGCCAGGTCAATACTCCCCTCTTTTTCCAAGTGTCCTTGTTCTATGGTCTTCTGTATAGACTAGACTTTTTTTAAGAGACAGACTTCAAAAGGAGTACAGAAAGCAAATCAATAAGGAGGAGGGAACCAAGGAATCAAATTTGCATCAAGTGAAGGAAAATGCCATGAAAGTCCTATGCCATTTGATACAGCAGCTGTTTACAAGAAACAGGAAGAATTGGCTTCTTTTTAAAGCCAGTAGATATTAGGATTCTTGGTTGGGCGACTCTCAGCTCAAGCGCCACATTTGTCTCTGCCAGTGCGTTTTCTACCAAGATGCAAACAATGTCAGGAGATATGGAGGAATTCTGAGTTCTGAAGCTACTGGCCAAAGCTACTGAAGCTGGGAACATCTGAAATGCTCTTATTTGGTGTCTAAAAGTCATTAGCGGGCCCTCATTATGTTGGTACCTATAACTCAGTGGTTCCTTCCCAGACTTCTAGTGTAATCTGAACTGATCACCCACAGTCCATCAATATGATTGATATGGTGCTATGCTCACCCTTTGAATGTTATTTTGGCAGCAATAATAATAATTTCTTAGCACCTATGATGTGTCAGGTTTAGTGATGTATGCTTTTATATGTGCTTCAGTTTGTCCTCATAACAACCTTTTTTTTGCTAAGTATTTTTATCATTTTATAAAAATTGAACAAATAGCTAAGATTTAGACCATCATTTATCTTACTCTATAATTTGTGTTCTTCTTACTCATCCAGCATACTCTAGGCTTGTGACATTTCAACTAAAAAATGGGCATAAGTCCAGAACGTTTCTGCTACTTTGCAATCAGACATTCTTATAACAGTTTTTCTTTGTCTTTCATTACCTTGGGATGGCTTGCTTGGGACATTGTTTAAACCATGACCTCTTCTAGCTCTTTTATTATTTGAGAGGCATGGATTTGTTGACAAAGAAGCCAAGCAAAAACCAAAAATACAAAAAGATTTCAAAGTCAGCCAGAAAAAGTTTACTCTCTGGTTGTACATAAGAGAATCACCTCTGCAGCCCTTTGCAATTTTACAGTTGTGTTAAGTACGCATTCCATTGCATAGTCTCATGGTCCTGTCGACAGACAAAATACACAACATTAGTCTCATTCTAGAGATGAATAAAATGAAGCTCAAAGATTATCTACCAAAAGATTTAAATCCATATTTTCAAAAAATATATATGAAATACTTACTTGATATCAAAGTCTCTGCTTTTATGGATTTTCTATGCTAGTGAATGGAGATGGAAATTAAGGAAGAAGATAGAGTCAGAGGGTGATGGTGAAAATGGGAAGGAGAGGGTTGGTATTTAGAGCTAAGATCTTTAAGCTGAGAGGGGCTCTGCTGTGTAAAATCTTAGGGAATGGTGATGAGAGCAAAAGAAAGAGCAAGCTCAAAGGCCTTGAGATGAAACCAGTATTGGCAAGTTTGAGATTGAAGGCATGAGAGGTACACAGTAGTTAGGAAGGCAAGTGGGAGCAGTTACTAGCAAGATAATGAGGCAGGACCTGATTCTAAAAACTTTCAGAGGACAAAACTTCTACACGTGAGAAGATTTTAATCATAGATCAATGGATTAAGAAAAATTCTATTTCTCCCAAAGATATCTTAAGTACATCTAGTCTTGGTGCTTGGATCCAGTGGAAGCTAAAGCTTTTGGTTTTGTCCAGTAACTCTGCTTTGTCCACTAAGGACATTGAGTGCAACCGTTATTAGGCTCCAGCTACCCTGGTCCCTTTTTCATTTCTCAAATGTGCCAGTCATTCTTGACTCAGCTTTTGTATGAGCCCATACAGATGCCTGAAAGGCATTCTTTCCTTTCTTTCCTGGCCATAAACTCCTGTTTATTTATTTGGTCTCTGCTTGAATGTTACATTTGCAGGGAAGCCTTTGGTGATTCTTAGACTAGGCTAATTCCTCTGTGTTCCTCATAACACAATTGTGATTCTTATGATGTGTAGTTATCTGTTCAATGTCTGTCTCTCTCACTAAACTTTAAGCTCCCTATGATGGCTGGTTTGATGGGTCAACTTAGCTAGACAATAGTCCTCACTTATTGAGGACTAATGTAGGTGTTGTCCTGAAGGGACTATGTGGATATAGTTAACATTTACAATCAGTTTTAAGTAAAGGACCTGGCCCTCAGTGTGAGTGGGCCTCATATAATCAGTTGTCAGGCTTTAACAGAAAAACTGAGATTTCCATGAAAAAGAAGATATTTTACCTCCAGACTGTAATAAGTAAATAGATTGTGAATGGAGATAGAAATCACCCAGCTTCTGCTCAGGAGTTTCTAAACTTCCAGCCTGACCTACAGATTTAGGTTTTGTCTCCCCCCAGAAATCACATGAGCCAATCCCTTACCAGTTTCTCTCCAAGACAACGATGGAGTGGTAGATGGATTTAAGTCACAGCAAAAAGATGCTTAGGAGGACTCTGTATGATGCAAATGCACATTTCCATATTAGTTTCAATCATACACAGAAGTCCTTGGCATTTGAAGGTCACTTGTGGATTTAATTCATGGAAAATGGCTCCCTCTTGCAAGGCATGCCAGCTCAAAGGAATGGCAGGGTTGAGATGGGATTCAGGTTGTATCAATTTCTCTTTGAATGCTTTTTTACTATGTTCCTTTTTTTTTTTTTTTAGATTTCATTCAGTTTTCTTGCTCATGCTACAGAATTGTGTAACATTTTCCTATTAGACAAGTAACATCTGCCTATAGTTACAGGCACTGTCAGAAAGGCCTTTGAGATTAACGCATGCCCAAAGCAAATTTACTACTTTTGCATAAGTCAAAAATCATCCATTAGTAAGAAAAATTAAGCTAAAAAAATGACATAGTATTGGGTCAGACCTTATCAGTCATGAGAATTAATGCTATTATTCTCAAACTGCTACAGAAAGGGAGAAAAGGTTATTTGAATACAAATGAAAATTTTAAATTATTTAACAGGCTTTCATTTTGACTCTGAGAGGACCACAGTTTTTGACAAAGCCCCAGAAGGGAGAACAGCTCCAACACTCAAATTCTTGGCTTTGTGTAATGATGAATCCATGATGACTTGGGCTGTCACCATCCACCCATGTTGCTGAAATAAGCTATTTAGCCAAAATAAGAATTAGTATAATTTATGGCTTTGTTTTTACAACTGGGACAAGGAAAGAATTGATCAAGTAGCAATCTATCAGTGTTGTACAAGGCCTTGTTGTTTTTCCCCCTTAAATTAAAATGAAAACCATGAAGAATATTGTTTGAAAATCTTCCAGATTCTATTTAATTCCCAACCCTATCTCAGAAACTGTGATCACTTTTAAAGGTAAAAGTTGTTGCTTATTAGATGTTTTTTGTGGGGCTATTTCCTTTCTTACTTCCCTTCATTATCTCTGCTTGAACATCCAAGTAAATTATATTGGTTGTACTGTTTGTACAGTCTACTTGGGCCATGTTGGAAATAAACAAATATTTATTGAATACCCTCTGGGGACCTACTGCTGGTATACATCCTTTGCAGGGCACACAGAAGAGACAAACACAATCCCTGCCTTCATATACGTGCACTTTAATAGTATAGACATGCCTTCATTTAAAAATTAAAACTTCGAGAGGAAAAATGACTGCAGAGTCTGAAGATTTGGGACTTAGTTTATTTTTTCTCTAAGCAGCCATGTAGCATTGATTAAGCCACTGGACCAGTCTAAACCTTGGTTTACTCAGATGATTTCTATGACTCCTAGGTTAGCACATGACCTTAAGAAAGTGTTTTAAGAGCCAACACAGAAAGACTGCTGTAGCAAACAAGATTGTCTTGCTTGGGAAAAGTTGGCCAAGCACAATTACATAAATGTTTATTGAGTACCTACTGTGTGGAGGGTGCTGTGTGTATCACTGATGCAATATCAAGATGTATGAAATGCATACCAGTTCTGTTCCCAAGGAGGTCATATTAATAGTACTACAGAGGCAGAAGAGTCTGGGAGTCAGGACTAAGGGTTTTACCTCTGGAGGATATTTGAATCTACTTTGCCATTAACTAGCTGTGAATAGGTGATGCCCTTAATTATCTTCTTAGGAAAGTGTAAGAATGTTCCTCCTTCATAGACTTACTGAAATAAATAATTTAATTGATTTAATGGACCAATATTTATTGATTGCCTACTCTACATCAAAGACCGTAATAGAGTTTGGTATATCTTGGTTAACAAAATAAAGATATCTGTCCTCATTTGGCTCATTTTCCGGGGGAGGAGACTGAAACTAAATGAGAGATGTAATAAGGAAGTAGGTCATATAATATGCGATAAGTTGATCAATGGTATTGGGGGAAAAGGAAAATAGAACAGGATAGAAGGAATCTGGGAATACGGACTGAGGAGGAAGCTACACTTTTATATATGATAGGGTTGATAGAGGTTTGAGAAAATGAGATGAGAAAGATTGCCAGCATATAGCTTAAGAGCAATTCAGGGACAGAGCACAGCCAGTACAGTATTTGAGGCAGGAGCAAGTCTGACATGTTGAAGGAAGAGCAAGAAGGCCAGTGTGACCGGAGCAGAGTAAGTCATGGAAATAGTTTTAGGAACTGAGTTCATATAGGCAATGAGAGGAAAAGATTAGTTTGTGCAGGACCTTTTAGCCATCGTAGGGATTTGGGACTTTTTGTGAGGATAAGGGGGTGGGGCATTATAGAGTTTTATTAAGGAGCGACATAATCTGACTTAAGTTTAAAATACAATTGTAAAAGCAGGGGAAGAGCAGGAGTGTGGGTAATGGTGAAAAAGGGAGAAGGATCAGGAGGCTATTGCAATCTTTCAGTCAAGGGAAAGGAAGTGGTGGGAAAGGGTTAGATTATGGATTTATTTTAACCAAAGAGTCAACAAAATTTTCTGATGGCTTATAGGTGGGTTATGAGAGAAGACACAAGTCAAGGACAATCCCATAGCTTTATCTTGAGTAAATGAAATTTATAAAGCAGAGAAAGCATGTGAGAGCATTGAAAGTACTTAGTACATTGTTTGGTGCACAGTAAGTACTCAATTAAGAAATTAAATGGTGTTTGGAAATAGGTAGCCAGTCTGCCTGTTTTTGTCTTTGAGAGGTTACTTTAGATACCTCTTACATCATATACCTTCCCTGACTTCCTCTGGGTGACATGCCTCTTTTACCCCATAAACCTTTCTGACTCCTCTACATAGGCTGATTTTGCATTAAAATTTATGAAAACACCTTCAGAAAGCAAATGGTGATAGGAAGATTGAAAGAAGAGTCCTCCCATTTGTTCTGAGACTGGAAAACACCTCGCAACATTGGAGGTGAGACTTGGAAGAATGGTTAGGATAGGAGGCCACAGTCAAGGGAATAAAGTAAACAGTGTTGGTTTTCATGCTCCCTGGACAGACAAGTCAATGTAAGTGTCCACTTCACATTTCAGGTTGCCATTCATGACGAGCAAAGAAGAAAACCAACTAACTCCTACCTTGAGATTGCTGTTCCATATCCTCTTGTCTGGCTAAAGAAGGTCACTTGACCATGACGGAGGGAGCACTGACATGCTTCCATCCTGTGAATGCACACGCTCTGCCCGTTGCCTATGTTGTAAGAACAAATTAGTGACCTTCCTTATAGGTGTTTTTTGTGTATGTGCGTGAGGTGATGATGGTACTAAAATATAAAATATATTGTGTTTTTCCATTATTTCCTTACTGACTTTTCTAGATCTTTCATACTGCTCTGGGACAAGATATGAGAATAAAAGGAAACTGGGATTCGTAACTGCACATCACAAGAAGATAATCAAATTCTAAGATAAGAATGCTGCATAGAGTTAGCTAATATTGATGTAGGTTCATATGGCTTATCTTCTCCCTGGACATCTCGTTACATTTTAATGAGATATATACCATGTATGCCGTAGCTGTAGTCCACACAAAACTCTATTACCAGGCAGAGTCAATAAAGACATAACTCTTTATTAATTTATGATGCAACCTTATAAATATTGTACCATTAAAATAATAAAATAAAATGCAAATGTATGCATTTATTCACGAAATATGCAGAACAAATTAAAATATAACCTCCTTTGAATCTATACCTATTAAAGGCGTTTTTCTTACCTGGAGTAGGTAGTTTAGGTTTTTATAAAATGTAAGTTCAAAAATTTCAGTAAAAGAAGCTTTCTTTTTCTGATAGCTCACCTGCAGCAAGCAAAGATATTCTTCCTTGCAACAACAAAGAATTTCAAACTGTGTTCAGATTAAGGTTATTCTGTCTTGCAAATTATTTATTCTGTGTTCAGTATGCATGAATGTCTCTGATGTGATTGAGGTTGTAAAAATGAATTTTGGATATTGCTTTGAAGATTTTTATGATATAAAAGTCCTTTTTTTTAAAGTGTGAATGTAATCAAGGTACTTCAAGGTGGCCTGTTGGGAGTCTTCTTAGAAGCAAATGAAGCACAATGACATTCATTTCAGGGTAGGTGACCTTAAGAAGTACAGAGAAACAATCAGCATCAGAAGGTTTTTGTCCACAGTTTTCAGAGTGGATCTGCATATAGGAATGAAAGTGTTCAGCTCCTAGGAGGGAAAATTTAATAGTAAGTTAGGAGTCTCATTTTTTAGGAAACTGAGATGCCAAGCAATCTATTAGAGCAGGGACCAAGAGTGTATATGGGGTCAGAGCTCAGGCATATGTATAAGGCATATGATGGACTTGGCCTGGCATGAAAGGTTATGTATCTCGGAGGTCAGGAATGGTGCTCTGAAGGAGTCCTGGCAGTCTCTATCTAAGGTTTGGGAATTGGGAAAGATGGATCTACAGGTTGTCTCAATAATGATAGAGAGGGAAGGATTAATGAGGAACAATTATGCTCTAAGCTCCAGGAATATAAAGCCTATTACTCTCGTAGGCTGCTGGTAGGAATGCAAATTGATGTAATCATTCTAGGGGGAATTTCACTGTTTAGTATGTATTAAAAGATAAAAAATGTACTTGCCTTCCACCTCAAATGTTTAATTCTAGGAGTTTTATTATGAGTAAATCATGCAAGTACATACAGACGAAATGTTCAAGTGTTCAAGATACTCACTGGTGTTTATAGTAGGAAATAACCAATTAAAAGAAAAGGATGAGAGGATAAAGGAAGCAATCTAAATGCATTACAGGATTTTAGTTAAGTAAATTTTATTTTCTTTTGCTTGAAAAGAATATGACTGACCTCTCTGATCTTCTCATTCATCAATCTGCCTAACTCCTTCCTTTTTATCTTTCAGATAGTTGCAATATTATTTATGCTGAAACGTTTTCAAGCCTGGGCGAAGTGCCTCTTTCCATGCATTCCCACAACTCTTTCTAATTCCTCCTCCATATTGATTCTTATTACATACTAAATTCCTGGTCTATTTTCCTAATATTATTCAAATACTAGGGTGATGTTAAAACATTTTCAAATGAACCCAAGTGGAGCAATTTTATCAACAAAGACTAGCTTTAATAAGTATCAGAGGAAGTTTTTTGCACTGAAGAGCTATGATACCAGATGGAAACACAAATAAACACATAAAAAATGCCACCAGCAATAGTAAATACGTGGATATATGAGACTGTCTTTTTTCTCTTAATTTATAGAAGAGTCACCTTATTATTCAGAGCAAATTAATAATGATAGATTAAGGAAATTATAGCATATGTAGAAGTAAAACCTATGACAATGGACCAAGAAAAGGAGGTAAATAAAAGGAAGTATACTTAGGAAGAATCTTACATTACGCATTAAGTAGCATAACATTACTTTCAAGACATTCCTCTATGACAAATCTGCTAAATTAAGGATGTATATTATAATCCCCAAAGCAATTATAAACTCCACTAATAAAAAAAAATAAGAGACAAGACTAAAAAGCTAACAGTGGTGATAAAAAGAAATACTTAGGTAAAAAGGACTGATTTACACAAATAAAGATAACATAAGAAAAGAAAATGAGCAAAGAGCAGATGGGAGAAATAGGAAACTAATAGCAAGATGGCAGCTTGAAATATTCAAGCATATCAATAATTACATTAGGTGTAAATGTAGTAAACTCTCCAATTAATTGGCAGAGGTTGACAATGGAGAATTAAAAGTGCAATCTAATTACATGCTATTACAAGAGCTGCATTTTAAACATGAAGAACAGATTGGCTAAAAGTAAAAGAATAGGAAAAGGAAATGCCATGAAAATACTACATAAAAGATGCTCAGAATGATTATAACAATATCAGACAAAATTGATTTCAGGATATTGAGTATGACAATAGATATAGAGATATATTTTTAAATGATTAAAGAGTCACTTCATCATAAGGACATAACAATTCTGAAAGTGTGTGTGTATTTTTTAATTTAAATGATTATTTGATCATTCTTATGGACTATACATTCATAAAAATGCTATAGAAATACTATAAATATTTGTATTGCCATTGTACCAGATATTGCCATTGTACCAGAATTTTTTTAAATGTGTATTTATTTAGTTTGAGACAGAGAATGAGTGAGTATACTAGTGGCGGAGGGGCAGAGAGAGTGGGAGAGAAAATCCCAAGCAGGCTCCGTGCTGCCAGTGTAGAGTCTGATGCAGGGCTCAATCTTACAGTGAGATCATGACCTGATCTGAAATCAAGAGTCAGATCCTTAACTGACCAAGCCACCCAGGTTCCCTGCCATGGTACCAGTATTAAAATGTGTTCTACCCTGTATCTTTAACTAATTTTTATAACCACTTATATTGTACCCATTTGAGCATCCTGTAAATGCTATAGCTTCATTAAACTGTTGCTAATTATATATTTCCAATGTTTTCTGACTGAACAAGAAGCAGAGAATATAAACACCACGGTACATCTGGTTATGTTTTTAAGCAATAAAAAAAGTACGTATGCACCTAAAAAGAGCTTAAAATAGACATATCCACAGTTATAATTTGTGACTTTTAATATTCCTCTCACTTATTGATAAAACATCAGACAAAAAATTTAGTAAGAATATAAAAAATTAAACAATTCCATCAACTATTTTAACCTTATTTATATATGAGGAACCCTGCTCCCCAAATTGCAGAAAGCAAATTATATTCATGGGTCTATGGAACATTTATAAAGATATATAATGTGCTGGGCTATAAAAAAAGTCTAAGAACATTGCAAAGAACTTATATTATCTGATAAAAATTAGAAATAAAGTAGATATCTAGAAAATTCTCAACTACTTGGAACTTAAGCAACATACTTCTAAGTAACCATGTATCAGAAGAAATCACAAGAGTATGTAGAAAACATTTCAAACTGAATGGTAAAGAAAAGACTATAAAAATTTGTGAATACAGCTATAGCACTGCTAAAATTTTAAATGCTTTTATAAGGAAAAAAAAGTTCAAAATTAATCCACTTTGGGAAAAATCAGAAAAAAATGAGCAAATTAAACCCAAAATAAATTTAAAGAAGGAAAAAAATAAATATGACTAGAAATCAATGAAATGAATAAAAATGGGGATAATTAATAAAATTCAAAGTCGTTTCTTTGAAAAGTATAATAAAATTAAAAAATCTTTAGGTGAACTGATCAAGATATAAAAGAGAGAAATAGTTATCAATATCAATAAGATGAACATCACTATAAATCCTTAAGGGATTTAAAGGATAATAGAGATATAATATGAATAACATAAGTAACACTCCGATGCTAAATTTGGTTATATAAGCTAGATTAGCTAATTCCTTTAGCGAACATATTTTAATAGACACAAGGGAAAAAAATAGAAAATCTGAATAGCCCTATGTTTGTTAAATAAGTTGAATTCATGATTAAAAGTCTTCTCCGAAGGAAAATATCATATCCAGATAGCTATATTGGTGAATTTAATAAAACATAATGAGGAAAAAATATCAATCTTCCATAGATGCTTTCAGAAAATAATAAAACAATACCAGCATGACCATACTTCATAAGAAAGTTTATGATTGGTGGCTCAGTGGGTTAAGAGACCAAGTCTTGATTTCAGCTCAGGTCATGATCTCTCTGTTTGTGAGATCAAGCCCTGGGCTGGGCTTGGAATTGATAGCATGGAGCCTATTTGGTATTCTCTCTTTCCCTCTCTCTCTCTGCCCCTCTGCTGCATGCACACTCTCTCTCTCTCTTTCCCTCTCTCTCTGCCCCTCTGCTGCATGCACACACACACTCTCTCTCTCTCTCTCAAAGTAAATAAGTAAACTTAAAAAGAGATTGTTTATGTCCATGAAGTACCAACATTCCTCATGAACATATATAGACAGAATATTAGCAAATGATTCCAGCAATATGTAAAAAGCATAATACAGCATGACCACATGGAATCTATTCCAAGAATGTAAGATTGTTTCAACATCCAAAACTTAATTAAAATAATTTAATTGAATAATAGAATAGAAACTAAAAATCATATAATCATTTTAGTAGATGTATGAAAACATTTGAAAAAGTTCAACACACATATTCATAATAACAAACTGTCAGTGAACTAGGAATTAGGAAGAACTTCCTCAATCTAATAAAGGATGTCTTAAAAAATCCCAACTGACATGATTCTTAATGGCGAAAACATAAATCCTTTGGTCCTATGTTTTAGAATGAGGAAAGGATATCTCACTAGTTCTATTGAATATTGTACTTCAAGTCCTAGCCAATGAAAGGAAAAAAAAATGACCACAAATGCATACAGATTAGAAAGGGAAAAATGAAATTGTCTTTATCTTCAACTGACATGATTTTCTAAGTAGAAAATCCCAAGGAATCTACAAAGAAACGACATAGTCACACACACACACACATACACACATACACACACACGCAAATAGTAAGTGGATTCAGTAATGTGACAGTACATAGAAATTAATCGTATTTCTATTTGTGACAAATGAATAATTGGAAAATAAAATTTAAAATATCATTTTCAATAATATGAAAACATACAATACTTATAAATAAATGTAATGATAGATGTGAAAGACTTGTAAACTGAAAACTATAAGACAATTCTGAGTAGACAATGAAAACCTAAAAAAGGGGAAAGACCATCATGCTATTAGATTGGAAGTTTCAGTGTTAAGATATCATTATCCCTAAAATGTTCTATAAATTCAATGCAACCTTAATCAAACTCTTTCCAAGCTTTTTGACAGAAATTGACAAAGCGATTCTAAGAAATTATATGTAAGTGCAAAGGACCTAGAATTACCAAGACAATTTTGAGAGAGAATGAAATTAGATGACTTAACACTACCTAATCTCCAGACTTACTACCAAGCTATAGTAATCTACAAAGTGTAGTCCTGGCATAAGTGTCGACAAGAAGATCAATAAATAATAGAGGCCAGAAATAGACTCATGCATACACAGTCACTTGATTTACTATGAAGGTGCCAATGCAGTTCAATAGGAAAAGAAAGTCTGTTTACAAATAGTGCTGCGACAATCGGATATGCACATGAAAGAAAATGAATATGAACTCCTACCACACACCTTACACAAAAATGAAATTAGTTTGAATCATATACATAAACATAAAAGCTAGAACCATTACGATGCTAGAAAAAAAACAGGAATATATTTGTGACCTGGGAGTAGCCAAATAATTTTTAGACAGGAACACAGAAATTAGCAAGTTTCTGCTAAATGACAAATTGAACTTTATGAAAATTTAAAACTTCCGTTTATTAAAATGCACCCTTAAGAAAATGAATATGCAAGTCACTGAGAGAAAAATGTTTGCAATATATATATCAGACAAAGGACTTACATCCAGACTATAAGGTTCTTATGAACAACCCAATTAAAAAATACAGAACATACATGAACAGACTGTTTGTAAAGGAAGAAATACAAATGGCCAATAAACCTATGAAAATCTGGTCAACATTGTAATCATCAAAGAAATGCAAATTAAAACTACAGTTACATACCCCCATACTCCCACTAAAATGGCTATAATTTAAGAATATCTACTGTTTGTGAGTATATGGAGCAACTAGAACTTACAAACATTGTTAGTTAAATTGTAAAATAGTGCAACCATCTTAAAAATGGTTTGTATGTTTCTTCTAAGCTTAAGCATTTACCTACTCTATTGTCCTAGCAATTTAGCTGAGAGAAGCCAAAGCTTATGTCAATAGAAAGACTTGTATAAAAATATTTATAGCAGCTTTCATCATCATAGTCAAGAAGGGGAAATAGCTCAAGTATCCATCAACAGGAAAACGCATCAGCAAGTTGTGGCGTATTCACACATTTCAGCAATAAAACTGAATAATCTGCCGATATGCGCAGTAACATGGAGGAATCTCAAAAACATTATGGTGAGTGATAGGAGCCAGACACAAATGTGCACTTGCTGTATAATGCCACTTATGAGTAGTTTTAGAACAGGCACAGCTGGTGTATTGCAGTAAGAATCAGAATCAGGGTGTCCTCTAAAGGGGGAGGATTTACTCTGAAGGGGCACGAGGGAATTTGCCCTAAGTAAGAAACATGCTATATCCGAATAGCAATGTGAGTACATGGTTGCAGTTTGTTAAGACTCACAGAACCATTCAGCCAATGTTTTGCATTTTACTAAATGGAAATTACATTTCAACTTAAAAAAAAGAATTTAATTATACAGTTCTGTTAGTGACATTATTAAGCAAAACTTGTAAAAATAATAAATGTAAAATAATCTCTTTAGGTAGACAAGTATTTTATTGGTCAGGATTTATGATTACAGCAACAAACAGTTTATTTAAAAATATTTAGTCTCATGCTGACTCTTGGGGAAGGTTAGGGACTGAGGCTTGCATGCCACACAGTCAAGAACGAAACAGAAAGAGAAGCTCTGAGCCACACACGGGACTGTTCTAGGTGAAATTCCACTGCCCGGGCCATCTGCTGCTTGGCACATCCGAGGGCAGGGCAGAACCTGCATTAAAGCTACCCTAGGTAACCAGATGTCTTCACCACCACAGATTCCAGGAGACTGGGTTTCTCTGTGTGAAGCTGCCACCTCATGTTGCTCACTTCCCTCTTGCAAGATGTACGCGGTGCAATCCGCTGAGTGAAACCCTCGTGGCAGGAGACCTGGAACATATCTGGTTTCTGAACAGGAAGATATGCTTCCCGCCCAAAGGGAATGGGAGTCGGCGATGATTGAGCTAATTGAGTTCAAATGCTTTGTACACATTCTTTTTTTCCTGTGCAAAATTTTAAACAACAGGAGTAGCACGAGTTCACGTATAACATATGTAAAAACATTTGTTTTTACAAAAACAACACTGGATTCACTATATGTTATCCAAAAGGGAGATACACACTCTTATCAGTTATGACAACCAAAACTCTGGGTGGTTTTTTTTCTTACCTTAGATGAATCACAGTCCTGCCTTGATATTTTGTGACCTACGGACTAAGTAATATATCTAACCCACAAGTAGCATACTCCCAAAATACACAGCCAACAGGAAACTCGGTTCTGCAGTTTATCATGAGGCCATTTGTATTTATAATTATCTTCCTCTACTATATTTCATGTTTCATTTCTCTTCAAAAATATCTTGGCTGGTTTGGGTTTTTCACCTAGAGGAATAAACAGAGCTTGCTGTTCTGAGGTATTCGAGTCTTTGATGGACTTTCCTATACAGATTGCTTTGGTCTTACATTAACATTTTATAATGGACTTGGAAACACTAGAAGGTACTCAGAATGATCCCCAGTGATCTAGAATGCTCCTCTTCACCCTTACTATAGAGAAGCAATTTTCCACTGGTAATTATGGTTAATAACCCTGTCTATCCAATAACCTAAGGATCCCAAAATGGCCATATGGCAGTTTTAACTTTAAGTGCAGTGGAAGAATTACTCTCTTGGGCACTCAGATCTATAATTAGCAGATCTTGGAGTCCTAGAGACCATTAAAAATTTCTTTTGGAAGTAGGTCAATAAGTGAAACAATGCAAGGTGCCATGCCTGTGAGAGGAACAGCATGGTGTGTTGATGGCTTATTCAAAGCACACTTGTATCCTCCGATTCTCAAGATGACATTTCCAAGCTGGTATTTCTCTAAGTCTTCTATAGGCCACTGCGTTATTTTTTAAGGTTTACTCCTTCTTACTAAATGCAAAGGTATTGCTAGTAGAAGTGTGACTAAGGAAAAACCAATCTACATTCCCCATGCTCTCAGTCTACTACCGGGTAGCAGGCTCATCATCCTAAAATGTGACAATATGTCAAGTTTAGAAATTGACATCGCTGTTGACAAGAGTGAAACTTTGCTCTTTTAATGGCCAGGCCAGATGTAGCGAGGGGAAGTTCATGTTTTACACGTGAACATTTTATGTTCTTGCCACCTTGGCCATTTGTTTATGAATACTTTGAGCAACTACTCAAAGGTGCCATGGCTAGAAAAACAGGTTAAATGACACCCATGGAAAAGTCTTTTTTTTTTTTAACCATATCAGTAAGTGTCCTTTGTTCTCTTTCTCCTCCCCCACCACAGGGGTTCTGTGATAAACATTTATATGGTCATGTGTATGCATACCCTGAACTTGCTAAGAGTGGTTTATCCATATATTTCTTTCATAAGTCTTATTACCAAATGTTAAAGCTGTTTTTTTTTTCTAATACTCTGCTGTCAGCCAGTTCATTTAGCCATTATCCAGGAATTGATGTAGAGACTCATCTCAGCCTTATTTCGTTCACAAAGGACCATGTGATGTACTTCTTGTAGTTTCACCAACTAGGAGCATCTGGCTTCAACCAAATGAGGCAATGATCATTCCACTCCCACCTTACCATATTATGCAGAATCTTCTGTCAGTCACTTTTTTCCTTAGTTGGTCACTGGAAAATTTTTATGAGGACAAAGATGTGGATTGACCAATACATGGTAGCATGTTAGAAGTAAGCACATTGGTAGTGAGAGCCAATTCTGCAAATTACTTGTGCCTCCAAAGGTCCACTTGTATTTGATCTTGTATATACAGTTTCACTAGATTATGGATGCTGCCGGGAATACCTGGCTATCGTTTCTTTCAGGGTGCACAGTTATATACCCTTTCATGGTTAGGTGTTCAGTCTCTACAGAGATCCAGTAGCAAGCAGGAACTACTTTCCAAAAGAATAGCAACTTGCCCCAAGTGGGGTGGATCTGCTCCCAAACCTACTGTGATTCTCTCTCTAAGCCTGGTAATAAGCTACATAGAGCATCATTGTCAGCCACGGACATTTTAGGCACCATCAGATCTACCATGTAATAGGGGTAAGGTGGCAGAGTGGCTTGAATTGGAGTTCTCAAGTCCCTCTTGAACCTGGTAGCCATAACAGTAATTCAGTACGTGGGAAGAGTACATCCACCTGAGAGGTGTGATGTTCCCAAAATTGAAAGGCTACTATATGTTGCATTGTTTAGTGGTTAGAAAGCATGAAATGTAACAACTTTTCTTTCAATTTGGAGAAGATATGCTGTCATAATTTAGACCACTGTTTATGAACGAGGATATGGGAATTAGATGTAAGTCTTTACCATTTCTTTAGCATACCAGAGTTTTGGGTATCTTCTATTTGTTTGTGTTCGTTTCTCTGTTTGGGTCATACAGATGGACTAGAATCTTAGTGGGTTACCATATCTATTATTCCTAAGTATGAGATCATCTTGTGTACAACTTGAGGGGATACTTATTCTCCTGATAAAATGCACCGTAATCAGCCAAAGATCTCTTTGGACAAAGCTATCATCTTTTCCATCCTAGCCCCACTACAAATTATTGCAAACTGTGCCATTTTGTCTCTGGTGGTTAGGTGCCACCATGGGATCTCATCATTTTCACTGAAATAGGGTGGTCCATTCAGTGGCAGGGCCTCCTACCTTTATCCTTTATCCTCCTACTTTTATCCCAAGAACATTTATTTTTCAGGAGGATGGTGTTCTGCTCACCAATTTATTTCTCCATGTTGCAGTGAAGAGAATGTTGTCTTAGGACTCTTGGGGGATATAGGAATGGGCAAGAGTCTTACTCATGATAGAGTCACTATACACATTCACTGTCATGAAGTCTATAATTTCTTTTTTACGCTATCACAAGAAGTCCTGATGTCTTGATTTCATTTAGCGCAGTCTGTAGTTTAATACAGATTTTAGCCAATCGACAAACAACCAGAACCACCTTTAGCTATTCCACTCAGCACAAAGAAAGCAGAATTTGGGGCAAAAATACACACATAGGTAAATCCAGCCCAATCTAAACTCCCAACTCTACTTCCTTAGACTCTAGCCCCATATAATTCTCCAGGCTTTTTGTGCCATGGTCTTAGCAAAACCTCGCGAATTTTTGGTGTGCAAGCTTTCTCCTCTCAAGCCTGACCTTAATCTTCCACTCCCCACTCCTGGGGATGCTGGAACCTGCTTCTAGTTTTAGACTACAAGGCAATGAGAGTTGGTAGATTTGGGACAGGAATTAATTACAAGAATCAGCTCCACTGGCGGGGAGGAGATGCTTCTGCTGGCAAAGGAGGTTTTGCAGAATTTGGAGGTTTAAGTTATCCAAATTATTGCAGATGTTCCTATCCTTTTTCAGAGTCTCATTCTCTCCTAGTCAATACCCTAGTTTTTGTGTAAGAGACCTAAGCCAGGCTAAGAATTTAACCTACATGGCATTTCAGTAATCTGTGTGATCAAATTTTTGGTCTGATTATAGCCTTTATCATCCCAGCAGTGGTAAGAGGTAATATATATTAGGATAGTTATAAAAACTCCTTGGTTCCCTATGTCTAGAGTCAAGAATGAAAAACCATGAGTTTGTGATTTAATTTTTAAAGATGCCCCATGCAGTTAGAAGTAACCAGCCTATTCCTCAGATTTCATGATGATGTTTCTTGGCATCCCTTCTGCCAAAGCTTTATCCTCAATAGACACTGCTATCCAGGAAACCACAGAAAATTCCAACTCATTGTTTTGCCACTTCTTGCAATGAGTGACTCGTGTTGTATTCTCTAATGACAATGAATAGGCACTGCCTTCAAACTCAGGTCAATACCAGTTGAGATCTCCGTGTCTTTGAGAGTCTGTTACCTGCAACCACCCGTCAATAGTTATCTTCTTTGTCAGGATATGTACTTAGAAATAATATACTTCACTCTTAGCTTAAGTAGGATAGGATTTTTTTAAACTAGTGATGCTACTACAAATAGGTAGCTTCAGAATTGTTTTTCTGTGGAGGTGGCACTGGAGAGCATAGGGAACAAAATGCAGATGACTCAACCAGAAAAAAAAACCCAACACACAGCAAGGAAACATCCATGATCCAACAGACCGTCTCAGCAGGAATCTCACTGCTGTCACTGACCTTTACTCTATACCTGTATTGACCCTAGAACCTCCAGTATTGCTGGCCCAAAAGAATCAAGTACTTCTTGCCATTATATTTGAAAGAAAACCAGTCTCTCCGTCTGTCAACAGTACGTCACTTTACTTTTTTTCATCTGCAAAATCTCATATGAAACCAAACTTACTTACAGAATCCAGTTTCTAGATTTCAGAAAGTTATACATGCTGAATAAGGTACAAATATATATTTCATAGAAAACTTCTACAAGGCACACATAAAAACGGTCATGACCATTATCTGACTGTAATGGTGTCGAACATATAATCTCTTTTGCTTATTTATATCTCTAAATTCTCAATAATAAACATTTTCCTTATGAAAGAAGAAAAAACTGATTTAAAAAACTTAATGAAAAAACAAGAAGTAAAGTGATCTTTTTTATTTTTCAAGCACCGTGACTGTCAGATTCGCAGGTGTTTACAACATGCTGCATTCGCTCCCTCAGAGCCAGAGGCCCCACGTGTCATTTTATAGTTTATTTTCCCTCTAGAAGTTTATTGGTAGATTGATTCAACAAACAGTAAGAAGTAGCTAATATATGATTATTATTGTTCTAGGTTCTGGAGACGCAAAGAATAATGAGACACGTATTTCCTATGGGGATATGTTGTCTGGGGACACAGGGGTAGATAAGAACACAGAGAAGTGTCATGAAGAGTTATCATTGCCAAAACGCCAGTACCCATGGGGCTCATAAAATATGCACACATGGGTTTATAATAGAACTGGGACTGTTTCTACTAAAAGGAAAAAATGAGGGGTAGGACAAACATCAAAGAGGCTGTTGATTATTTTGACCTTAATCTTGAAAAGTAAATAGATATTTAACATGTGGACAGGAGGGGATGGAAGAACATGAGTAATACATAGAATAAATACTGCATTGCCCTCCCATGGCGACACTCACTTCAGCGTCACACATTACTTTATGATTCTGCTCCCTGGCTTCTTGCAGAAAGTAACAGATTTATAATTATCATAATTAATTCTCAATCAGAGAATTGCACTGAGTCATCTTGAGGCAGAATGTAGGATATGGAATATTCCCATGATCACGCTACCAATAATTAAAAAGACAGCAAAAATGTAATTCTAAAAGCTTTCACCCTGAAGCAAAGCACATCTGGTTTAGATTCTGGTTCCACCAGGTATTAACTATCTCATCTCTGGAAAGTAATTTCATTCTTCTGAGCCTCAGTTTCACATGCCTATAAAGTGAATGCCTAAATAGTACCTACTTCTTAGGGTTGAGGAAACAAATAAGATAATGTCTATAGAGTACCTGCCTGTTCAGTTCCTGACCTATGGTAAGTACTCAATAAATTCTAGCTAATACTAGTAGTTTTATTTGACTTGGCTTTCATTGTGTGGCTCCAAACATCTAATCAGTACTATACTATCTACTTAGTCTCCTATGAAAATTTAATTAACACCAGACAGCAGTTAAGATTAATTAAGAAAAGAGATTATTTGAAAACACAAAACACTCCAGGTAGACATGGGTTGTGTTTTTTAATTATTTTTTTATTTTTTTCTATGGGTATTGCTTGAGCTGACAGATTCATCGTAATGTCACTTTCAGTGACACACATGGAGTATATTATTTAGGAATGGGGTAATCAGAAACTCATGTTGACTGGATCAGAGAAACTATGATACAGGCATCAGCTGTGCACATGGTCTCAAGCTGACGTATTTCAGCACCAACACAACCATTTGAAAAATTATGTTGAACAGTTAACTCAGTAAGGAAAAAAAAAGCAGATAATTAGTAATTAGACAAAAGTACTCAGAGTGCTGAGTTCTCTTTCCATTTTTTTTAACTGGGTGTGTCAAAGTCCTGTGCACACTGCTCGTGGTTAATGCATTCAATGCCATGACTATGGAAGAGATTGTTGACCTGTTCTTATACAAGATTAGACCTAAAATTATCTCAAAGCATAAGAAAGGGAAAGCATAAGTTTAGTTAAATTGGGAGAAAATGGATTGTCAAGTGGTTCATTTGCATTAGCAAAGAGGCAGTGTAGCACAGTTTGGTGAAAGGTGAGGAGTTTCCGGGCCAGAATGCCTGGTTTGCACTTCCTGGTGGTCTAGTTTTTACCTATGGGCACTCGAGGAAGCTTAATTTCTCTTTGCCTAATTTTCTTTACCATAGAATAGGAGTAGTATCTCACAGGACTAAAAGAATTCGTACATGTAAAGGGCTTAGAATAGTATCTGGACCTAGTAAGCTTTCAATAAATATTAGTTATCTTATTAGCTATGTATCTTGGCCTAATTATTTCTGAATCTCTATTTTCTCCCATGTGAGATGGGGATAAAAGTAAAATATACCTAAGGTTCTCCCTGAAAAGAAAATGAGAAAGGTGTATCTACGTGTATAGGAACACACACACACACACACACACACACACACACACACACACGCATGTATGCACATACTCATTCCTAACAAAAGTAAGTATTGGTCCACTCTGCTGTCTGCAGAAATGCTGCAAAGAGTTCACCCTCTCCAAAGAAGAGGGACACAGGTGTATAACCTTCCTAAAGAAAGAACCAAGAGCTGGTGGTGGAGGCATTCTCTAATTTTAGTTTAAATATGATAAATTTAAAGATTAGCCGTTATTCTGAAAAATGATTCCTCATTCCATGAGACTCCATCTAAAACAGCTTCCCTAAACTTCACTATCCATATGTTAGGATGACATTATCATTCTGAAAACCTTGCTTTATTTCATTAGTTTATTCTTGTCCTTTGAGAATTTTTTTAATTCCCTTTATCTCATTTTATTTTTGGTTATAATCTCTTATAAGACGTTTCATAGAAAATTGTAAATAAATGTTACAGATGAAATATGTCAGATTATTTTTAAATAAATAGAATTTAAATATTTCCAATATAACCTAAACTCCATTAGATGTGGGGTTGGCATGACAGATAAGAAATCTGGAGAAAAGTGTGAATTTCAGTTTCTGTCCCCCATCTCACAAATATTTGTCACCTCCCCAGTTGCCCATGATGGTGCACGGATTCCTCTACTTCCTCTGCTTTCTTGTCATATCAGCCCAGTTTTCTCCTAAACCGGTCCATGTATCTGTTCCTTTTTATTGACTCCTCAAAACTAACCTGTCCAAGGTCTTATCTCAATTCCTACACTTTTCGAGCAGTTGGGACTCTTTTGATGGAATTAATGTACAAGAAGTTGATAATGTCTAAACATAATGTAAAAATAGTATGATGTAATATCTAGATGACGTTATGTTTTTTGTTTGTTTATTTTAGAGAGCATGAGTGGGGGAGAGGAGCAGAGGGAGAGACGGGGGGAAGGAGAGAATCTTAAGCAGGCACCATGCTTAACATGGAACGCAACATGGGACTCAATCCCACGACCTTGGAGTCATGATCTGAGTGAAATCAAGAGTTGGAAGCTTAACTGACTGAGCCACCCAGGCACCCCTAGATGATGTTAGTTTTATTGTAATAGGGGAGAGTCAATGCCTTCATCCAAACTCATTGTTAATGTTTTCAATTTAGGAAAATGGTTTTGGAGGAAAAGTTCATAGCAGCATTCAAATTGTGTAAACTCCTGAGAAACCCGTGCCCAGGGAAGTATGATTACAGGGAATGGAAGAAGGAATCCAGCCTCCTTGTGGAAGGCAAGTTACGTAACACTTAATGACAATGGAGTCCTTCTTAAAGGCCGCACAATTAACATGTATGTTAGCTAAATTAATTCTCATAACAACTTTACAGAGTAGGTAGTGTAAATAGTCTTATTTGTGAACACAAAACTAAGAGACACTGTAAGTGAGGTTACCCTGCTAGTTATGCTGCAAACAAAATGTAGAACCAGGCTCTTTGCCTCAGAAACTTTGTCACTTTCCTCCTCTGCTTCATGGCCTCCCAGGAAGTAGCTCATTCAATGCCCATAGAAGCCATGAACTATGTCAGTGCTATTAGTTCCACTTAAATGGAAAGAGTATATTTGCCCAAGGTCCCTCAGCAAGGAAACAGAATTGGGATTTAAATTCAGTCCTGCCTGTTCCCAAAGGCTGTGTTATTTCCATGATACAAACTGCTTCTACCAGGCCTCCCTGTCCCTTTTGCCTCTCCAATTTCTCTTGCATTTATTTCTTTACAGCAAAATTGATACAGCCTATGTTTTTCAGGCAAAATGGCACCTGTATTTTGTCATTAATTTTTCTGATGGCATTGGACTGTATGTGGGGTCTAACACCTTGGGAATATTTTCCAGAGTGCTTCTGACAAAACAAATAATTGTGGCATCTTCTAGCATTTAGGCTGCCTAATGGCCATCTTAGAAAACTTAAGGTGACTTTACTCAGAGAGTAATTCCACTAGCACTCCTCTAAAGTGATTTAACGTCTTGTAATTCCATGTGCCATTAAGGACCAATTAAAAGCAATTTCAATTCTCTAAACATTGCAGTGCCAAGTCACAGATCTTGATTCCCATTTCATTTGTTTTTAGTGGCAAGGAAATCAGGGCATGGATCTTATTTCTTTTTCTGTTCCTCATTACCCTTCATATCTCCCTTGCCACTCAAAGGACATATGCTCCTGTGACAATTCTTCAGAAAAAAAAAAAAAAGGATTAGGATGATATGAAAGTATTAAAGGTGGAGGTGATACAGAAAATAATGGCAACAGAGTAATCCAGAGAGGCTCTGATTTCCAGAATGGTGTTCTCTTCCTAAATCCCTCTTCTCAGCTCTTGAACCACGATTGACTGAGTTAGCCCTTTATTACACTGAGGGAAAAGGCTTAAACAGAAAAATGGCTCTGGTAAATGAGAAGTCATTGATGGGAGCATAAATGATGCCTTGTAACAGATTTTTTTTTCTTTTTCTGAGAGCAGATTTTATTAGGAGGAAGAAGAAGGGAGTTCACAACTTTGGTGTCTCTCTGCCCTACCAGCATTGGGATAAGCTATTGGATATTTAATCTTCAAAGTTCACAACTTTGGTGTCTCTCTGCCCTACCAGCATTGGGATAAGCTATTGGATATTTAATCTTCAGGAGACTCCTGTGAGCTAGGTATTTACCATCTGGATTTTACACTTGATGAAGTCAAAGAGGTTCAATTGCTTGCCTAAGAGTGTAGAGTCAGAAAGGTTCAGAAGCAAGATTCAAATCTTACTCCAAAAATTTGACTCTCTCTTTGGAGGTCATCACCCTCATAGTTAACTTGTATTAACAAATACTTATTGATCAGGGCACTGCTTTTGATACTGGATGTGAAAAGGGCTATGACATGAATGCTGCCCTCTGTTGGAAAAGATTGGAACTTTTCCCCTTTGAGTCATGTTCCCATTTGAAGGGATCCTGTTAGGGTAACACTCTTTACCTCCTGCCCTGACCCTCTACCTTCACTGTCCTTCCCCAAGGTAGAGGAGGGGACTCCATGACAAGTGAGTTAGGGGAGAAAATATTGAGCACAATTTAACCCTCTTCTGCTTTGGGAACTGCCTACTGGCAGAAGGGATTCATCCTTCCTCATCTAGTGTCACCCATCTGGTAATTTTAGGCTTAAAAGCCCTGCCCCTGTGAATGGGGTGGAGTGTTCAGTTCTGCTTGTGAAGGGTGAGTAGGTTTACCTCTAGAGTGTAGAACTTCTATTAGGAAGCCAATAAAACCTCTTTATGCCCTGATATTTTTCAATATCAACTTGAACTCTGTTAAAGGTAATCATTCATACTTCCAGTCTCTGTCTGCCTGACTGTCGTTTGTCTCTCAATTAGTTGCAAAACCAGTTGCAACCCCCAAACCCTGATTGGGTTCAATCTCACAGGAGGAGCCAAATGTAGCCCATGATAAGATTCCATCTGTCATTACCATGTGCTAATTTCTGTAGAATGAACCACACATACAGGCCTGACTTCCTGGACTTTGATAAAATAGTCTCTTTATTGAATACTATCATTTTTGAAATTCAAAAATGTCTCTATCAACACAAATGATTCTGATTAAGAGGAACATCGGATAAGTCAACCTTATTTCTCAGGATCTAGGGAAACATTATCCTCCTTTCAGTTAGAAGCTTTGGCATCCGGAAGACCTTGTCTTTTTTGGTATCTCACCCTATAATCACACTTATCCACAAGATGCCAAGTGAAAGCAACAGAATAAGCCACATTTATTGTAAATCAAGCAAAACATCCAGATGACTAATTGCCATTTTCCAATGACCATCCTGATGTTTTGGTGATTGGGTAGTGAGGCCATCTTTCAAAGAAGTATCTTCTTTAGGTAGTTACTCTAAAGATCAAATATACAGAGAGTGGCAAATGTTGGTTATTATCCAAACATTTTGGCAGGTATGTTTTAGTAGATAGTGCAGGTTAGTACTCATTTTAATCGAATTATCTAGGTCATTCAGAAAATCTTGAAATTCTTTCTTAGGCTAAAATTTTCAAATGACTGCAGTTGGATGGCTCTCACCTGAGTTCTTAATTCTGTGAACTCATTTGGTTAGAAGGTGATTCTAAAAATAACCAAAGACATAAGAAAGGTGACTGAAATCATAGGTAGATACTTAGGTATATCAGAATCAAGTCATCTGTTCTTTTTTATCTGCTTGTTAAGCAGAAGCTTTGAAGCTGTATCTGTTGCTTCTTTTCAAAAGGCAGGCAATAGAGGAAATACTTTTAATCAGAACTCAATTCTCATGTATTTTACTTAATGTGTTACCTAGGTAACTCACCGTTCTCAGGGATCCTTAAAACTCACATTTTTATCTGGGAAGAGGAATGCATTATATATACTTGGAGGATTTATAAAGATGCTTTAATATCTCTGGCTGAAGAGAGTCTGCAATAATCTTTGGTTTGGACATTAATATACCTTTACATTGTGAATTAATTATTCATACATTTATTGAGCATCTACTATGGTCCAGGCACTATATTAGGCATTGAAATAGAAAAACTTTAACATGTTTTATTGCTCATTTCCTTGTGATTTAGAATTAGGTATATATTATATAAAAACTACATATATGTATTGTGTGTATATATATATACATATACACTGAACCACATATTTCTTATAACTTATTAAATGTGTTGTTTAATCTTCTGTGTTTTATTTCTTGTTTTCCTATTCTCAATTCACAGACACCAGGTTCATTTTCTTAAACACCAATTTTGCCAAGTAATTTCCATGATTAAAAACAAACACTGGCTCTTTTATTACTTGAAAGATCAAGTTAAAATTATTCACTGTGTCATTTAAAACCCTCCTGGCTCTAACCTATCTTTTTATGCCACATTTTCCGTAAGAACCCTAACAAAACCTTCCAGTGTAGTCAAACCATTTCATTTGCATTTTGCCCAAGATGTTTTTTGGTCATTCTCACCAAGCCTTATGCCAAAGGCATTTACATTTTCTAGGAATGTCCTCCCATTGTCTTCTGCCTCTCTTAACTCCATCTTTCCTTTTAGGAAGAGAATACTTTATTCCTTCATACAACATGTCCCTGATTTTTCCTACCCAAAGTGATTTTTCCCAAACATGGATGTGAACACTTTGTCATTTACTATGTGTGATACTGGTTTACACTGTTGTCTTTCTTTTTTTGTCTAGAAACTGTGGGCCATGTGTAATGGGACTGATTCCACTGGCTCTATTTGAAACCACTCTTGCTATTTCAGAGGGTAATGAAGTCTTACTTCTTCATCTAAACTGCATATGCCTGATAAGAAAGAAATATGGTCATGTACACTTGCCTCCATATATCACCAAGCACAGTACCTGCCAGAGAATAGGCTGTCAGTAAGTAACTTTCTTTAGTGTGGCAGCAGCTACAGTAGAAATGGTACTGGATTGAAAACCAAGAGGCTTGGGTTCTAACTTTGGCTCTGTTAGTTGTGTCTTCTTGAGGAAGTCTCTTGAATATTTTTTGGACCTATTTCATCTACTCTATAATGTGAGACTTGATGACTTAATTTTTAAGTCCCATTTCAGTACTACCAATATGTGATTGGTTTGGTAATAAAGTTCTTATTTTCTGTCTCCACAAATGCTGAAGTTGGTAGAGTTTTGTATAGCTGCATGAAACTTGTGAGCGATTGATTTTCCTCATGGAGCAAGGGAAAAAGGTAGTGAGGTGTTCTAGGGCTGAATCAGATGCCTTTTCTCTTTTTGCTCTATCATCTTTAGCGTTTAGTTTTCTCCCTCTCAGTCACAAGATGGCTGCTGCACTTCCAAGCCACTCATTCATGCTCTGTAGTCAAAAAGAAAGGGAAAGGGTGAAGGGCAAAATTTGTGTCAACTGAGCATGTCCCCTTTTACAAAAAAAAAAAAAAAAAAAAAGTAGTTTTCCTAGAAGCTCCAACTATAAGACTTTTACTCTCCCCTTCCAAATAGTCATATGGTATGTGGTTACCCCAGAAGGAAGTCAAGGAAAATGAAATTTTTAGCTAGGCATGGCCATCTCCGTAAAGTTAATCTCAGTCTCTCTCCTTTGCCCTTGTTTGCTCTCTCTCTCTCTCTCTCTCAAGGAGAAATGGAGGATAAATTAATAAGACCTTTCATACTGTCACATAAATATCTGTATCTTCATATCTTTACATTTTGTTGATTAATTACTTGCTTGAGACAGTCTACAAGCAAGTGAGAGACAACAAAACATTTTGAGGAGAGGAGTTGAAGGACTTTGGACAATTTAGTTTGGTGTATGTCCTACAGTGAGTCTCTCGATCTTTGGATCTTTTTGTTGAGAGGTTCTATTGTATTCTTAAATTGTAACTTTGTTGATACATAATTGATGTGCAATAACCCACCTTCATTTAACATGCATACTTTGAGTTTTGAGTTATACTCATGGAACTACTACCAAAATGAGGAGACCAATATTGCCAGCATCCCCCACCCCAAATTCCTCCAGCCTCTTTGTAACCCATCCCATTCCCCACTCCTGCTTTGGACAACCACTAATCTGCTTTCTTTCACTGTGTGTTCATTTGCATTTCTAGATTTTTATATAAATGGAATCATTTAGGATCTACTCTTTTGCGAATGACTCCTTTCCCTCAGCATAATGATTTTGAGATTCATCTATGTTGTTGCATTTATTAATAGTTCATTCCTCTTAATGACTGAATGATTTTCCACTGTATGGATATTCCACACTTTTTTCATTTACTTACTGATGGCCTTTTTGTTGTTTCTTATTTTTTACTATTATGAATATTCATATAGAAGGATTCATGTGGACATATATTTTCATGTGTTCTTGGATAAATACCTAAGAATAGAATGTATGAATTGTTTGGTAATATAAGTCTGACTTTTAAGAATCTGCCAAATTATTTCCAAACTGTGCTTTTTTATATTCCTATCAGTAATTCATAAAAATTTGAGTCATTCTGCGTTTTTGGTGACACTTGGTATGCTCAGTGTAATTTTAGCCATTTTGGTGGATTGGAGCCATTGGACTTTGTTCATTTTGTCTGATCGTGTCACTTGAATTTATTTCCAGTGGCATATTTCTATGATACTTACGTTGATTATCTTTTTTTTAAGTAGACAAATCATATTATCTTAAAATAATGATAATTTTGTTTCCTCCTATTCAATTATGTAATTTTAAAATTGGGCATCTCAATGCAGTGCTAAGACCTCTATACTTATATTGAGTAGTATTAGAGATAATGAATGTTCACTATTTACTTATATGATGTAACATTTAACTTATTCCCAATAAAATGGCAATTTACTTAGTGATTCAGCATTTGAGATAGCTACTTTTCATCATAATAAAAATTAAACCTTTGAAAATTGTTGACAGAGGTTTTTTAAATCATAGCTTCATGATGAATATTTAAAAAAATCTTTTTGGCATGTAGTGATATGATTTTATTCCAATTTGATTCAAATTCCTCAGATGAACTCTTTTTTGAGTACATATTATTATAAATTGTCATTCGTTAGTGCTTCATTTGTAATTTTGTCATAAGTATTCATAAATGATATTGATCTTTATATGCTGTGTTTTCATATCAGCATTGTACTCTTTACAGAAATCAATATGGAATCTTTTCACTGCAGTCATGGTCTGAAATAATTTATATATCATTGATATATCATTCCTTGAATATTTGGAAACTATCATATAAACTTACATATGCTTTTGGAAGAAAATCTCTAATCTCTATTCCTCCATAGTTATTCATCTATTAAGTTTTCCTGTTTCATGAGTCTTTATTGGTTTTTACCCTCTCTGTTCCCTCTGACAAACACACAGTCATTCATTTCAGTGTATAGTTAATTTCATTAGCACAGGGCATTATTTTTGTGCTTAACAAACAAAACGTTCTTGCATCAATGGTTTGGCTCATTTCTCTTCCCTAGTTTCCTGCATTTGCCTTTTGTTTTATTGGATTATATTAGATTTGTTATTTACTATTTATTAGATTTTCTCATTTTTGTCAAAAAATTATTGGATGTGCTTATTACTTTAGTACTTTTGCCCTTTTTTTTTAAACCCATTTATTTTGGGCAGAGTGCAAGCAGAGGAGGGGCAGAGAGAAGGGGACAGAGAATCTGAAGTGGGTTCTGCAATGACAAGCTGACAGCAGGGAGCCCAGTGTGGGGCTCGAACTCATGAACCGAGAGATCGTGACCTGAGCCGAAGTCGGATGCTCAAACAACTGAGCCACCCACGTGCCCCAGTACTTTTCCTCTTTTTAAAAAATAAACTGGGGGCGCCTGGGTGGCTCAGTCGGTTGAGCGTCCGACTTTGGCTCAGGTCATGATCTCACTCATGGGTTCGGGCCCCGCGTCAGGCTCTGTGCTGACAGCTCAGAGCCTGGAAGCTGCTTCGGATTCTGTGTCTCCCCCTCTCTCTCTACCCTTCCCTGCTCATGCTATGTCTCTCTCTCTCTCTTTCTCTCTCTCTCAAAATAAATCAATGCCAAAAATTTTTAAAAAAAAAAAATAAACTGGTTTTGACTTTCTATACCTAGCTGCAAGTAGTATCTGTTCTAGTCTCTAGTGTCCCTTTTCTTGTCCCCACTCATGGGTGTTTGTGATTGGGAGAAGGAGCCATTAGGAGGATGGAGGGTCAGAGAAGATACTATGTCAGTCTTTCCAGTCTTGTCCTGCTTAGTTTCTGGAGCTTGATGCATCTGTTTTCTGTGGTAAATCCTACGTTTCCTGGTATTTCACTAATACCTAGCATTTATTCATTCACTCAACAGATATTTTTTAAGCCACTTTTAAAACTGCTGGCCCTGTAGCACTGGCCATAAGCAAAACAGACGAATTTCCTGCCTTCACAAAATTTACGGCTCAGTAAGGAAGAAAGGTAATCCACAAGTGATAATAGTGAAGTGTAATGAAAGGTCACGTTGAGAAAATACAGGGTGTTATAGGAACAAACCGAGAGAATGCGACCTAGATCAGAGAGCACAGGCTTTATTTCTGATTTTTGTTCTAATCATTTGTTTCCCATAACAGCCAGGAAGAAGCCACCCAGTGGCTTTTATGAGGCACCCTGAGACCATGCAAGATTAAGTCATGTTTCTTATCTTCAGATTATGTTAAATTAAGCCCCTTGGTTTGGGAGGAAGAACTGAATCAATAAAATCAATAAATCAGTATTATCTGTGCTTCAGGTCTAATGCAAATGCATCCTTAAGCAGAAGTAAAACTAAATGTAACAGTAGTGAGATTATAATTGCAGTAACTAAAAATAGGAATAAAAAACACTAAAACTGATTACATAGCCACTAGGGTTGTGTTCAAACATAATTTATGAGAGACTGTTAGTCTTCACATGGATAAAACCAGCATGGCTGTGTGGGCAGAATGAGGGAGAAAGCAAAGAACAACATATCCTCTTTCTACCCAATATTACTGCGGCTACTGAACTATCAAGACAGCATTCTTCAGAAAGCAGGAGTTCGACACCCACTGCTGATGGTGGGAGCAGCATTCATTGATGGAACAACCAACCCATCATAAGTGAAATGTCTCAAATATGGCAGCTGCATCCAAAAAATAATAAAAGAAGTTTCGATAGGAAAACCAGGCTACAGAATGCAATATTTAACACTGGTAGAATTTGTAGAATGCAAACCTCTATTCTTTCTTCTACATTCTAACCCTGTGGAGAAATAGACACAGTAACCAGTTGAGATGTGAAATCCAATATTTCCTTATTCTTGAAAAACTAGATTTGGAGAAGTCAGCTTATGTGGGGGCCTCCTATAACCTCCTACAACTCTAGACTTTGAGACTCAACTGAGGATGAATGAGTGTGTTCAAAAGCTCCTAAGTTAGACCACAGTGTTAGATCATGCTCCCTTGTGCATTCTTGAGTCTGAGAACAAAGGGCAAGTGCTCACTTCTCAGTGACAACTTGTAAGTACTTGAATCCTGCCCCATGGAGAAGCATGAAAGAGTGAATATCAGAGGTGCCTGTACAGTCAGTTAAGTGTCTGACTTTTGATTTCAGCTCAGGTCATGATCTCATGGTTCATGAGATCGAGCCCCATGTCAGGGTTGCCGTGACAGCATGGAGTCTGCTTGGGAATCTCTCTCTCCTCTCTCTCTCTGCTCCTCCCTCTGCTCCCTCTCTCTCTCTGTCATTCTCTAAACAAGCAAACAAACAAACAAACTTCTAAAAAGAGAATGAATATCGGGGTCTCATTATCTCAGCAATTGAATAAATCCTTCTGCTCTCATGAGAGGCACAAGTATGTACATAGAAATGACAAGAACTACGTCTTTTCAATGCTTCTTTGAGAAGATGGAGGTGTGGAGAAATTTCTCATTGCATGAGTTGCTGCAGGAGAGGAGACTGGTTCTTTTCAAGTGTATATAAAAAAGTATAAACATATGAATGTGCAATTCCTGGGGAAAAAATACTGAAATGGAAAGTCATCAACATTTTTAAATCAGTATCTCAGTTGAATGAGTTTTTAAATGTCCTAGTTGTTCTCCAATGATCATGTGTTTAATAATTGAGAGAAAGGCAATGCCATTTATTTTTAAATATATTCATAGTGATGGATTGTACTTTGAGTTTTTTTTTTTTTATAATAAAGTGGTTCCTGAAAGCCTTTTGCTTGGCAGACAGAAGAATATGAATTCCAAAAGGACAGGGATTTATAGTCAACAACAAATCAATGAATAGACAGTTATTTGACACCTACCATATACCAGACCTTATTTTATGTGTTGCAAATACCCTGGTGAACAAGACCAAGTCCCATCCTTCTACAAGTTTTTCTTTTTAAACAAATTTTTAACTTTATTTATTTATTTTGAGAGAGAGAGAGGCAGGGATAGGGAGATAGAGAATCCCAGGCAAGCTCCATGCTGCCAGCACAGAGCCTGACATGGGGCTTGAACTCACAAACTGTGAGATCATGACCTGAGCTGAAATCAAGAGTCAGATGCCTAAGTGACTGAGTCATCTAGGCACTCCCCTGCTTCTAAAAGTTTTTAACTTAGTAGGGGGACAAACAGCAAAAGTATGAGTAAACAAAATGCATTTCCAGGCACTGATAACTGTTAAGATGAAAATAAAATAGGATTAAGTGAATATCTGGAGGTGTATTATTCCATGCAGAAAGAACTGAAGATATAAAAGCTTAATGTTTGGGATTGTAAGACCGAAGGCCGGAAGGGAAAGACCAATAACCTAAGTGATAAGGCAATATGGTGTCGTGAGAATTCCAATGGCCTGGAGAGTCCGGGTCCCATTGGAAGGAGCTGAGTGTCAGAAAGAGGAGCCTAGTGCTGCTGGATATTTGAAGATATTTTTTTTTTGTCCATGAGAAACTGGAAACCCATAGTGTTGAGAGAAATCTTCCAATCTGCAACCATTTAACAGTGTTTTGGACCAACAACAGATAAAAGTACACAAATATATGTCTGAATTGAATCAATAGGCTTCCAATTTCTACCTTTAATAAACCATAAAGTTTAAGGGAATTTACAGATCATAAAGTTCGACTTAAGCGATAAATATAGGAGAAAGCTGAGGCCCAGAGAGTTTAAGTGATTTAAGTATTGATGCACAGCTGAGACAGTTGTTCAGGTAGGTTTAAAATGTGCTTTTCAGAATTTTTTTCTGTTACACAGCAGTGTCTGATACATGTCTTGTTTTCTCTGATTTGGGCCATGAATTATATTCCAACGTATCATAATAGATCTCGGTTATTTTGTCTCCTTTCCATATACAGATATCAGGAGGGTGGCAAACTGAACACATCTCAATTATGTTTAATAATCATAATTATTACTGGCATATAGTAATACTGGAAACACGGGTTAGATATTTGATGTTGGAACAGCATTCAAAAGAGCCATAAAACAAACTGTTTAGGTGCAGGAGTACTATATTCTTTAAAAAGTAACTGTGTCCATTTAAGAAGTGTTGGGAGCTGGAGGCCTTGAGAGATGTTGAGAGCCAGAGGCCTTGAGCGGTGTTGGGAGCCGAAGGCTTTGAGCACAGCCTTTGTCCTGGAGTCGGGACCGCAGCCAGGTCGTGTGGGGAGGTTCAGAATGCTTTTGTAAAGTTTGATATAGCAAAATACAGTTTGCTTGGATAGCTGTCACGAGTGCTTCTAGTCAATGTCACACTGAGCTTTTATCTCCTGAGAACTTGTGAGAGGAGATGTGCCTCGCACGTACACCACCCTCAGATTGTGGATAAATACCCAAGTGAAAATAAACTCACTGCTGGTGACGCTTGGGAGCACCAGCCCTCCCTTAATAACTGTGCCTTGTGTATCAGTTCATCCTCACCCCCCTATCAGGAACCGTTCGATTCTGTGACGGCTGGTCCACCGCAAAGAAGGAGTCAAAACCAAGAAAGTCTACCACTTGAAGGTCAGACGCTTTAACATATACTTTTACTAAGGGGAAGGCTACAAGGGGAGAGCAGTTGTTTACGGAGATTCTGAAGTAGACGCGATGTCACTTTTCCACTTTGTTGGCTGTTCCTATTCTCGGAAGATGGCTTTTTATTATTGTATCTGATGGCAGAGGAAGGTGACATAATAGTGGTGAAACAGCATAGAGCATCAAGAAAGAGAGCTTACCCTAGGCAAAAAATGCTCTGGACTTCTTTGTAATCATCTTGCAATTGGTTTTATTCATCGCTGAGGCAAACGTTGGTTTCCTGGTAAATTCCACATCTGTTTTGCTTTTTGTTATGTCCTCACTTACTGAATGAGTGAAAGAATGAAAACACAGGATAATACTTAGCTCCAGTGGAGGGAAAAAAACCAAAAAATAAAACCGTCTTATAGTTTAGCATCTGAATATCCTGGAGGGAGATAACTACTTTGTGGTGAGCAGGGCAGAGATATCAGTAGAACTGGAATGTGGAGTTTCTTTGGGACATCCGTGGGCCCCATATGATTGGTTCTGTTAGGAAAAGTTGGGGGACAGTGAAGGAGGCATGGATACTAGTTCTGGCTCTATGGACGCTTAATGTTGTTTTAGTTCTTAAATATTCTGTATCTGTCTCTTATCTTTCAAATAGAGCCAATAACAGTATAAAATGTAAGGCCAGACCAAAAGCTTTAAAGATGGACAGTGCTAAACCAATGCCTAGTTTCTGAGGAATCTCAATTAATATGAAGACTCCTAGGTGGGATGATTCTTGGGAGTTGGTTCTTTTAATCAACAACCTAAATGTATTTGTTTTCATAGGATTTACTCCTAATGCAGCTAAGAACTGTCGCCTATATAAAATGAGGCGATTTATGTTAAAGAACTCACACACACACATACACACAAATTTTATGTGTATACACACACACACACACACACACACACACACATCAGACTAAATCAATGCTGGATTAGTGAATTGAAAAGAAGACTGACTGGTTGCTACATCCATGGCATCCCAACTGAGTCTCATCTTGGTGGAATACCTTAGGTCATTGTGGTCTTGCTTGCTTGCTTGCTAGTAGCTCTCATGTATCTAAAATGGGTCTAGGAGACTGATTTACACTAACTAAGCTCTTAAGAGATTGGTGTAAAACTGGCTTGGCATTCACTGTTTGTTGGCTGACTCAATAGCCACCCTTCTTCCTAGCCACTCTTCCAGTATGGATGGCCATAGTCACTGTTCTGACTGATAGATAGGAGCAGGATCGTCTAGCTTAGGGTTTCCAGGAAGTTTTTGCTTTCTCAATTAGCAGGGACAGATTTAACAGGCACCCCTATTGCCTTTCATTCCTTATCTTTCTTTCTTAATGCTTGTTTGGAATGAGGATATGACATTTGGAGGTATAGCAGCTGTCTTATGACCATGATGTCACCCATCTAAAAAGGTTTCTCCTGAGACCTTTCTTTTTGGCTCAAAGATGGCAACCTTCTCTGTTTTCACATGAGATTTTCTCTGTGTCCATATATCTCTGGTGTCTCTTCCTCATAAGAAAACAATAATCCTATTAAATTAAGGCCCCACTCTTATGACATCCTTTAACCTTAATTACCACTTCAAAGTCTCTGTCTTCAAATACAGTTACATTGGGAGTTACAGCTTAGATATATGCATATTGGGGGGACATAAGTCAGTCTGAAGCATCATCACAGACCAGTAATAACCAGTTCATGAACTGACATCAGCAGCCCTGGAGCCATACTTTATAATCACTGCCCTGAGCCACAAGCGTTAATTCGTCCTTCTTAGACTGGTACTTGCAGAATTCTCATTTAGTGAGAAAAACACATCCCTATTTGTTGAAGCCTCGGTGCATCAAATTTCTCTTACTTGCAATTGAAAGATTTCAAATGGATGTAACCGGAAAGCACATTTAAAACTTTTACATTAGGAAACATAGCTGACTTGAGAACAAAGCCAGTCACATCCATTGGAGAGTTCGTCCATTGTTTGATTACTTTGCATTCCCAACATCCAGTCCCCCTTTTCTGATAACAGACTTTCATTTTACTTTGGGAATTCTCCTATATTGCATACAATTTTCGTAGGACTGTCAGTTAAGGTGCTTTGTCCTCCTCTGGACAAAGGACTCAACCAAGTACAGGCCTTTTCTGTCTCCTTGATTAACTGGTGACCTTTGACTTGCAAACAAAGAATGCTGATAATAAAGTTGGTTAATTCAGAATGGTAAAAGAGGACTATGAAATGCATTTGGTGAACAGGTAATAATAAAAAGGGAGGTACTTGAAGCATCAGCTCAAACACTGTCTTATTTGAGAAGCCTCTTCAGCTGATTCCAATACTTGAGGTGCTTTGTCTTGTGTGTCTCCGGTACTTGGTACATCCTTTCCCCAGAGTGATTATTGTATCATATAGTAAATGTATGTTGGTGTTTCTCCTGCTCAGTTTGTCAACATAGTCCATAAGGAGGAGAACCAGGTCTCTTAATCTCTGTATTTCTACTACTTAGCATGGTAGAGATGCTAATAGGCATTTGTTAAATAATTGCTGAATGAATGAACTGATTATTTCAGTCTTACCAATTTCAATTTATCGATAAATTCAGTCAAGAAAAATGATTTAGCATCCAGTATGCATCACAGAGGCCATGGTAGGGATATGAAAATGGGGGGGGCGCCTGGGTGGCTCAGTCGGTTGAGCGTCCGACTTTCGGCTCAGGTCATGATCTTGCCGTCTGTGAGTTCGAGCCCCGCATTGGGCTCTGTGCTGACAGCTCAGAGCCTGGAGCCTGCTTCACATTCTGTGTCTCCCTCTCTCTCTGCCCCTCCTCCACTCATGCTCTGTCTCTCTCTGTCTCAAAAATAAACATTTAAAAAAAATTTAAAAAAATTAAAAAAAAAAAAAAAGAAAATGGGTAAGATATAATCCTGAGTGAAACTTTGTGATCCAGGGTATGGAGAGGCGCAATAAGATAGCAGACCCTAGAACAGATCATGATGATACAATAGGCCCAGGCAAGAGCAAACAATTTTTATTCATTTATCCTGTGACAAGTAGTATCCATATAGTATTATCTATGAGCCAGGCATCATGACCAAATATATACTAGCTATCATGGGAATAAATTTTTAAAGCACCTTATGGAGAAGACAGAGAAAACTCCTTGGAGAAGGTAACATCTGAGCAGAACCGTAAAGAACGAGAAGATAATTTGAAATAGTTGCCGAAGAAGATAAGAGTTGACCAATGATACAATGAAATCCCGTTGAGTGTACTGAAGTCTCAGCTGATGTTTGAGACAAAACTTCATTATAGCATCTGTGTGCATGACTGTGTGATTTTCTTCAATGTTCAGCTACAGAGTCTTAGAAACCAAGAAATTGGACAGATTTTAACATTGACCCAATGTTAGGAATTTACTGGGTGGATCATAATAAGAAAATGTCATGGACTATGCTAATGAGATCATTAACAGGCCTAGGGTCAGTAGGTCAGAACAATCAGGAGGAAGGTGACCAAAGACGAAGAGGCCAAGGGATTAGAGGAGCTGTACAGTTTCAAAGAACTGATTGAACTATAGGTGTGTGTATGTACTTGTATACATCGTCTTACATTGCCCTTAAAACAACCTTAAGAAGGAGACAGTTTTAATATCTGCATTTTTTAGATGAAAAGAAATTGAGGTGGAGAAGTCCAGCCATTTATCTGATATCATACACTCCAGAAATGATGGCGATGACATTAAGATAGGATCCAGGTATCTTCAACCCAGATCCTAAATTTTAAACTGTGTTAGGCAGGAAGTATATTAAATCTTAAAAATAGAAAAAATAAAAATAATTTGTTTATAAAACTGTAGTAATATAGAATCAGTGCGTGTTCTCCCAGAAGTAATACTAAATAAGCACTGGGAAATCTAGCCTTTATGCATTTTGCTTTTCTCAATAATTAGGCTGAAGTGTTTTATGTTATTGAAATTTCACCACGTCTGACCTCCAACATTTAACATGGTTCAGCATAACACTGAAATGTTACAGCATTTTATTCTTGGCGTTCTTGGTATAAATGGCATTAACTCATGCTGGACATGTGATAATATGCTTGGTCAAGTAACAATGTCCTTTGTCCATTGAATTCTATTCTTATCATTACAAGGATCTATTTTCATTTGGGTGAAGAGTAGGAGACACTTTAATAACAACACAGTGAGAAGATTCTTCTGGTGCATTCCTCTGAACGAGAACTTGGGAATCCTTGAGGAGCATCCCATTTATATCTGAGAGTCTACCATGTAGTTGTGAGTTCTTTCTCCTCCATGTGCTATAGAGATTTTAGGTAAGCCTGGATAGAATGGGTTTTTTAATTGGTGATTTATTCTGTTATTGCATATCAGGCTGTGGCATTTCAAAGTTATATACAGAACAACATTAACTGGGGCTTGGGATACTGCTTTGAAATGATACAAGATAGTGTGATAAATAAAAACACAACAGAGGCACAAGGTTTTCCTTGGACTGTATCATGTGAGAGCATTTGACCTGATGCAAACACACACTGAAAAATGAAACCCTCAATTGTGGTTAGTCCTTCATTTACAATTTACAAATATCACAGGAAAAGAACTTTAGGCCTTGGGAGGAGATTAAGTAATATTGCAATAGAAAGTCATCAAAAAACTGGAAAACAGCCACAGAAACATCATACTTCCTTCCTTTGTAAAATCAGCTCATTTTGTCACTATGTCACTTGTTAAGAGTCTTGCCATCAAGAGGGATTGACCTAATTCTGTCTTCTTTCTCTTGTCATCCCTTCTAGAGAGAGGTTGGGGACAGAAGCACATTTACTGTGTTAATTAAACTTATTCTTTATCCACTGAGCACTAAAGGAATACTTTTCTCTGTTAATTTTGATTATGTAATTGTTCATTATGACTATTACTAAAATCCTTTCTCCCAACGGTATACGATTTTTGATATCAGCAATAAAAATATGCTCAAACTTAGATTTGAATTAAAAAGAGTGATTTTCTTAATCCCTAACATCTTTCTGCTTGGCTGCCATAATTTAGGATAGTGAGTGCTATAATATAAGGCACTTTTTCTTCAATGATATAACAGACTGTCGGACAGTACAAAAGTTGACCTTGTTTCTCTAATGCAGGATAACCACTCTCCTGGGTCCTTATCATCTTTTTATACTGAAGGAATACAATTGTTTTTTTTTTTCCCCAGAAGCATTCTGATTGTTTACTTAAAAGTAGTGTTCTCAAGGCAGATGTCAGAACTAGTTAGGCAACTAAGCCCATTAAAGCAGGTACTGACTAGGACATTATCTTCTTGCATCAAAGGCAAGGAAATGTTGAAGTCTTCTTAAAAGATGTTTTGTTTTCCTTCCACAGTTAGGATAAACGGATCATATAATCCACAGATATGTTTAAGTTGACAAGGTTTTGACAGCTGGAGAAATGGGGGTTCAGAGAAATTGAGGAAACACTCAAGTTTACTGGGCCGGTAACAGGAAATGACAGAGATCCTTGTCTTTTTTGGCTCCCAGTCCAGCTCTCTTTTTGGTGTACTGTGACTGACCTAGTTATTTATGTAGCATGTTACCTCTGCTATCTCTCTATTGCAGAGAGGCTGCGAAAGACCAGTCAGCTCTACCCTAAGATTCACATTGGATGAGGATAGAAAGCAATGACTTTTTTATTTTTCTCCAAATGGAGGATCTTCCAAAGAATGCTGGTGATGGCAGGATTATGTGTCTGTCACTGCTTTCTGAGTCTTAATCCTCTGTGATCTTGTGGCAGTGACTGCACATTGAAAGATCTTACATGATGTACTCCGCCTGAGCCAGGCTCCCCTGGGGGAAGCAATGGTGAGAGCTTGCAGTGACTTCTTGGGTGATAGCTTAGGTTCTTGTTTACCTTATTACACCCTGCTTCTATGTGATAAGCGAGGGGGGCTTTGTTTAAAGGTTCCTTTATGGTACAATTTCTGCTAATCAATTTCTATTTGGTTTTCTTCTCTTCTCAACCTCTCTTCCTTTGTATACGAATCAGTAAATCAGTTCACAAATATGTATTAAACATCTACCAAAGACATGGCTGTCGTCCATAGATTTCATTAGGAGAAATATGACATATAACCCCTACATTCAATAGAATCCTAACTTAGCAATTCGGAAAGTGTGTTCAGAAAGTACTAATCAAGAGAAATACATAGGCAAATATGTCTGTGAAAATTTGAATTAAGGTAAACTATACTCTTTACTGCATGATTTTTCAGGTCTGGATTATGCTAATATGGATTGTAATTCTTCCCAGGAGAACATATAATGCGATGTTTTCCAAATGTGATGAACCATTTAAAGTTACTAATAATTCAAAAGACTTTATTTCCTTTGAAGACACTTTGGGAAATATTAATTTGAGATGTATTAAATACAACGAAAGTGTGTTATCAAAATCCTCCTCCATGTGGATTAAATTCTGTGCATTTTCTTGATGGAAATCCCTTGGGTTTGGAATAATGTGTGTGTTTGGAATAATCTAAGATGATTCAGGGGTGTCATATTCCTGGGGTACATAGATTTTCTAAGAAGTACCTGAGAAAACAGATAGTTTTAAGGGAATTAATTTCTAGATCCTCAATTTCCGCAAGTATTTCTATTTTCCCACAAATTGATCTTGGAGAGAATGAGCGTGGCTTTGAGAAATCCCATTTCCTTTTCACAACAGCACTTCTCTAACGTTACAGAAAAAGTCTTGACTCTCAACCGTTTAGATTCTCTCCACAGTGCGTTGCCAAGGGGTGGAAACCTTACTCTACACCAAAAGTAAAAGACAAATGGAAAAGTTGGTGGCATTGTTGAGAAGGGAATGACTTTAATGCCTGAGTAAGGTTTGTTTTTTGTTTTTTTTTTTTGCAAGGCAGGTGCTGTCGATTCAACAATATTGTCGGAGTACCTAATTGACTAAGTGTCTGATAGATCATCAGAAATAATTTTTGATGTGATTGCTCTGTGACATTTTTAGAAAATACATGGACAGAGTTGAAGAATTAAATGGCCTGCTGAAATCAAGCTTCTTCCATTTCCATCCATTTATTTAGATGAACAAGTTTTTCCTGTGCTTAAATCTATAGAAGAGAAAAAGTAGGTATGCAATTAGTGCTAAACCTCATTTAATCAATATAATGATATTTATAGTAGTGATAATGTGTTGCATTCATTGTTGGATATAAGAACCATATAGGGAAAAAGCCCTGACCCCAACCCATTTAATTAAGAAATTATTCCCAGTATTATTTTACTTCTGTGTTAATAATTATGTGTGTTCTTTAAAATGAGCACAATAATATTTATAATCAAAACTCAATACAAAAATAATATTTAATACTTAAAGCTTTATGGTCACTGGATTTTTAAAAATGATTTACCTTCCAATTTACATACAGATTTTTGTTTCACTGAAGTATGATTCAGTGAGACTTCCAAATACAAAATACCTTTTTTTTTGGATAAAATTCTGTGGAGGAGTTAGAATGCAACTGATTATGAGTTGAAAGTGAATAAAGAATGATGTGAAAGTTTTGACTGCAAAAGAAGAGTGCACTTTTATTTATTAAATGAATGATTGTGGTTCTCAACTTACTTTGGATAGATTTAACAGAGTACTCTGACAGGTTAATTAAAAAGTGACAGTATTTGTAATTTGTGAGAAATTATACCTTTTGCAATTGATTATAAATTAATGATGGAATTTTAGGTGTCAGTTTATAGATGCACAGATTTTTCATAAATCTTTTTTATGGAAAAAAAGCAAGAAAAAAGTTTACAGACCACTGATTTAAGCCACAGTCCATGATTATTCTTCTACTGTTAAAATTCCCTCATTTACTCTAGGCATTTGCAATTTATACCATGAGTTTTAATTGTTCCTGGAGTTTTCTTTTGAACCGCGATTTGTATTCTCCAATCAATAATAAGCCATCACACATAACCACTTCTTAGGTGTTTATTCTTAAGCCGGTATTAACATGTGCTTTTCAGAGTCAGCCTTGAAAATAAAACAGCCAGCTATTCTGGCAGCAAAATGCGTTTATTTGGGAATGACTGAGGAAATGCAATTCAGGAGAAGGCTATGGCAAAACCATAGGCAAGTCCAGAGAACAAAGGAGAGTAATACTGCTTTACAGAGAAAAGGGAGGAAGTTGGGAGAAGCAGCTTTGAATGGAAGTCCAAGAGAGGCAAGTGAGGGTCAAGATGATAGGGGTTTCTCATTGGTTGAGTTGTGGCAGTTTCTCATTGGCTGGACTGTTGCTAGTCGAGAAGAAATCCTTCTTCCTGCTGGTTAATACGTAGATTTATTCCTCTTACAGTCTGCATGTAGCTCTGCCTTCAGGGCTCCCAACCCCATTTTCAGTGAGGTTTCCAGTTTCACAGGGAAAAGTGTTGATCTCTTTCATGGACATGCTTAATGTATGTCATCATCCCCATCATCCCCATCATCCCCATCCCCATGATGGATCCCCATCATCCCTTGTCTCTGAAAAAGATGTGAAATGCGGAGAGCTGGCTTATGGAAGTAGTCTCAGGTATTTCGAGAACTGAGGTGAAGTAGGATGAAGAATTAAAGAGAGAATGCTAGTGTTGGCTGACTATGCAACCTTGGACAGGTCATGCTACTTGCTACAGTTTTAGCATTTAATTGATTTATCAGATCCTTTTAGCACTATGATTATTTGTCTTTTAAATTAAAAAAAACATTTAAATGAGATCTACCTTAACAGATGTTAATTTGTTTATTGTTTAACCTTCATTTCGAGATCATTTCAGACCTTGCAGAATGAATTTTTACATACTCTTCATGTAGCTTCACCAAATGTTAACATCTTACAGGACAGAGTATATTTGTAAAACTTGAAATCAACGTCAATACAATACTACCATCTAACCCAGACACCTTATTAAATTCCAGTTATCCCATTAAGACCTTTTTTTCCCTGGTCCTTAAGCCAATCGAATCTCTTTTTGCATTTAGTTATCATGTCTCTTCAGTTCCTAAATCTTTTAAATGCTGAGAACAATTCCTACGTCTTTTTTTTTTTTTTTATGGCATTGACCCATTAGAATACTGACGAAGATTTTTTTGCTTGATTAAACTTTAGTCAGGCCTCCTGAACTTTCTCTCAGTCCCATCTATGCACTTCCTTATGAAATCCGGTTTCAGTGAGACCCTACTAAGTCAGTTTAACCAGAACCCCCACCTTCAATATCTGGTCACCCTCTATACCTGATCAGGTTCTTCACCCCTGCCATTCTCCACTTGATGTCTGATCACTGTGGCTTGTCTTTGGCAAGAACCCTTTTAGGTCAATTTAGCCAGAATCCCCTCTTACCTCTGTTGTTTCCTCTTAACAGTTTTCCATTCACAGACTCCCTGTGCTGCTCCTTGGCTATAAATTCTCAGTTGTTGATGCAGTGCGTGGAGTTGAACCCATCTCTCTCCACTTTGCTACAAAATCTCACTGTGGTAGTCTGTATTCCTATAGCTATGTTCCCAAATAGAGTCTACATTACTGTCTTTAAAAATGTATGTACTAGGAGTGTCTAGGTGGCTCAGTCAGTTAAGTGTCTGACTCTTGATTTCAGCTCAGATCATGACCCAAGGGTTGTGGGATGGAGCCTCTCACACTGAGCATGGAGTCTGCTTGGGATTCTCTCTCCTTTTCCTCTCTCTCTCTCTCCCCCTCCCTCTACTCCCATGCCCTCGTTCCCCCTCCCCCACTCGCATATACACTCTCTCTCTCTCTCAATAAATAAATAAATAATAAATAAATAAATAAATAAATAAATAAATAAATATCGTGACTTTTTTTTTCTTTAACAGTACATACCAGTTACTTTGTAGTGTGGGTTGGGTGGTCTTTCTTCATGATCAAATTCAGATTTTATGTTTTTGCACAGAACGTCACAGAAGATGTTGTGACCTCAGAATAGCCTATGGGGGGCGCCTGGGTGGCTCAGTCGGTTGGGCGCCGACTTTGGCTCAGGTCAGATCTCATAGTTTGTGAGTTCGAGCCCCGTGTCGGGCTCTGGGCTGACAGCTCAGAGCCCGGAGCCTGCTTCAGATTCCGGGTCTCCCTCTCTCTCTGCCCCTCCCCCACTCGTGCTCTGTCTCTGTCTCTCAAAATAAATGTTAAAAAAAAAAAAAAAAGAATAACCTATGAGGAGATATCTGATATCAATTTGTCTCATTACTGGTGAGGTTAACTTTCTTTATTTGGTTAAAGTTCTCTCTACCAGGTTTCTCCAATGAAATGATAGATTATTTTGGGTTCTTAACATAATTTTCCTTTACAAATAAAAGTCTTGCATTTTTCTTTTCCTTTCTTTTTTTTTTTTTTAACTCATCAAAATGTATAGGATCAGAACTCAGGGTGGTTGGTCTTCATCTCTGACATCACATTTCTTTCTTTACAAAGACTTTTAAGATGAAATGTTATTTAGACTTTTCACGATGAATCTCTGCCAAACTATAGGTATAAAATTAGAGCATGACATATTAAAGAATTTCTTTTCAAAAATACATAATTTCATATTAAGAGAGATAAGTTTATTCTATTATCCAATTTTGTATTTTTTTAAAAAGTGATTTTTGAATCAGAAGACAAAGATTAATACCCTGCTCTCCTTTTAATTAGCTTCATGAACTTTCTATATTTTTATATTTCAATTGAGACTTTTATAGAATGAAAATACTAAAGCATACATGAGCTAGCCTTACAGAGAGGTCCTGTGACATTCAGAAAAGATAACTGTATTAAGTGATGTCGTGCCCTGTTGGGTGTCTGCATGTCTGAGACAGGAAGATGAGGAGAGGTGCTCAAATGCTTTGAATACTCTGGGCACCAGACTCCCCAGTTTGGTCCAGAGATTCAGCTTCAACAATACTGGAAGTAGTTGCTACAATTACCAGAAATGGATTGGCCAAATAAGTGTTGTAGACTTTCTTTCACACACACTCACCCCAAACTACATTAAATGCAGATATAATCAGAAGAGAGTACTGGTGCTGAAAACAAACTACTCTCCATTAAAGAATCAGCAAGGTTCTTAGACATTAGAGGTCCAAGGTAGTATGTCTCTCTCAAAACTAAACATTAAAAAAAAAAAAGTGGTCATCAGACCCTCTTAGAGCTTCCCAGCAATCTGCCTAAGCTTCCCCACCCCTTCCGATGTTGTCTGTGCTGTGTTCTATTCAGGTGCTTGGCTTTTTTTTTTTTTTTTTAATGTTTATTTTTGAGAGACAGAGAGAGACAGAGTATGAGCAGGGAAGGGCAGAGAGAGGAGGAGACACAGAATCTGAGGCAGGCTCCAGGCTCCGAGCTGTCAGCACAGAGCCCGATGCGGGGCTCAAATTCACAAACCGTGAGATTGTGACCTGAGTCGAAGTCAGACACTTAACCAACTGAACCACCCATGTGCCCCGGTTGCTTGACTTTTATAGATAAGGAACAACATACTGTGGGATATTATCTAAGAAAATGTCTTCCCCTCATTTCCTCCAACTTATTTCCTCTTTAGTTATCCCCCTGTACTGTTCTTTCATTTATTAATCATTCAACAAACATTTATTGAGCACTTCATATAAACCAAGCACCATTCTAGCAGGTGGAGACTTGAAGATCTCATGGTGTTTATAGTCAGATTCAGCAGATGAAGGCAAAACCATCTCCCTCAACTTTCTGTGAATTTGGTCTCTAACCATTCCATGCCCATTTCCACGTGCATTATAAAATAGCATCGCAAACAGTAAACAGTTATAAAAATAGATTATAATTACTGGGTTTCTTTCACTGTATGGTTACCGTTGCTAAGACAAATGATCCAGGTGAAACCCATTCAGGTAGTTAAGTAGGAGCACAATTAAATGTACCTACTGAATAGCTGTTTTCTATCTCCTGACTCTGCTTACTTCCCTGATTATTGTTTTTAGTCTCCAAGAACGTCTCCATGTGCACCACATTTCGCAGCGAGGAGTCAGTTAACAAACCACTAACATGCAACCATGGCTGCATGTCACTACTCAGCTGAGGGAATGTCCAGATGGTATTCCTTTATGAGCTCACTTTGGCTCCTGGTGGTTGGCAGGTCCTATATACTTCCCATATGGGCTCACACTTTTGGTGTTTTTCCAAAGGACCACTTTCTTCATCAGTAGTAAAACACCTTAGATTCTGATTCAATGGACCTGAAGTAAGACCCAGGAAACAGCATTTTTAACCCTAGGGGCTAATCTTACTGTAACTACTTAGTACTGTCAAACTTCGCAAAACACGACCATAAACTATTGTGCCTTTTTTTTTTTTTTTGGTATCCGTGTCCATATCATAGTGTCTAGAACTCTTTACTCCATTTACTTATTTATTTATTTTAATGTTTATTTATTTTTGAGAGGGACGGAGCACAAACAGGGGAGGAGCAGAGAGAGAGGGATACACAGAATCAGAAGTAGGCTCCAGGCTCTAATCTGTCAACAAAGAGCCCGATGTGGGTCTCAAACCCACAAACTGCCAGATCGTGACCTGAGCCGAAGTCAGATGCTCAACCGACTGAGCCACCCAGGCATCCTGACTCTTTACTCCATGTAAGTGGCTGACATTATGTGGGCGTAATCTTGGACTCACTCCATATCCATGTCTCTCAGGTACTCAAGAGGAAAACTAAGGTTACCTTGAAAACATGACTTTTGAACAATCACTCAAATGAAGACATTTGTCTCTTGAAATTGGTTTTCAAAACCATATTATTTTAAATGGAGAAAAAGATTGGAAATTTGATGTAGTCATTTACTTTTTCAATAGAAAACCATGGATCTCATGTTCTGCCAACTCTGTTTTATTGCCAATAAAGGCCTTGTTTGAGTATCACAGGCTGAGGTGAGGTTCACTTACAGTAAAGAACCTGAAAGAATCAGTTGATGGTGAATGGATCTAGATTTGAGTTATACTGTTTATTCTTCCCTATGGGATTATGCTTTTGCACTTCCCACTATCATATTGTTAACATATTGTTAACATCACCTAAAGCCATTAGAAACAGGGCCCATAGCTGGCAAAAAAAAAAAAAATCATTGTTATTTTTGTATCTGGAATCCAAATCTAATGGATTTAAGAGGGCGTGAGTTCCAGTTATTTAAGCATGTTGATTTCGTGTGTGTGTCTGTGCAGAATGCGGCGGTTGCCATGGCATCTTTGTGCATGATTTCAGTGAAGGTAGTGCTGATTGAATCTATAAAAAGATGAGCACAGAAAATATGTTTATAAAAACTGTATTCTGATGAAATTGTTAAAGCAGCGCCAATCTGTGTGTTTGTTTGGTTTCAGTCCACATTCCATTATTTAATGTTTTTTAAAATTGTAGATTTTTAGCCTGCTGTAAGGTTGATTGAAGCTCTTACTGGTGATTTATTAAATCATAATATTCTTAGCTTTTACGCCTGTGCTAAATCTATGAAAAAGAAGTGTGTAATCAAATTTTTAGAAATCGAGTGAGACACCTGGCTATATAAAACAATTCTATATAATTTCGTATGTAAAGCTAATAGTCTCCCTGCCTACCCCCTTCCCCACCTCCCCAGTCATGAGTCTGAATGACAGGCTAAATTATATTTAAGTTTGGTTTTGGAAGTCTGAGGTCTGATTGAGTTCTACCATTATCTATGTGACTTTAGGCAAATCATTCCTCCAGTCTGGACTGGATACTCTGATACTGAGAATGTTGGCCAGGATGATTCTAGGTTCCCTTCAGCTGTTAAATGTAATTGTGTGTGTGTATGTATGTGTGTGTATGTATATAAACATATAGTGTCACATATCAGATTTGCCTAAGGGAAGGGCGATTTTTTTTTTTTTTTTAGAAAGCTAGCAGCTCACACTAGATATATTTCAACGGAATACAACTTGTTGAAAGTAAGAGAATGGTATTTGGTTTCCCTATTCACAAATTTGTCATTAAATTTTAGGGTAAAACATTGTAAAAAGGGGCTTGACACTGAAGTCAGACAAAATGAGCTGAAATTGAGCTCCACAACTGCTGCCTTGAGTAGATGAGAGACTTGATTTTGAATTTAGATAAAAGTTCAATGCTATGTTAGAAATGATGGTACGCGGGATGCCCGGGTGGCTCAGTTGGTTAAGTGTCTAACTCTTGATTTTGGCTCAGGTCACAATCACACAGGTCATGAGTTTGAACCCCATGTTGGGCTCTGCGCTGACAGAGTGGAGCCTGCTTGGGATTCTCTCTCCCCCTCTCTCTATCTCTCTTTCTCTGCCCCTCCCACTCTCTCTCAAATTAAATAAATAAGCCTTAGAAATTTAAAATAAAAAAGAAATGATGGCACATGCTGCACATGGTAGTCTCTCAAATAAATTCTACAGACTGAAAAATTCAGGAAGGATTTTCAGAGAAAGAGGTATTTACAATGAGGGGTTTCTTATATACTTGGAACATAGATCAAGATTCAGTAATTTTTGACTCAAAAGTTCTACCTCCACTGGAAGAGGAACATCCTTTTGGTGACACAGAAGTGAGTGGATCAAAAGTTCATCTGAGCATTTATGTATCTGTAGAAGTAATGCATATTGTCTTAGATTGGGTTACTGAGAAGCAGACTCCATGACAGAGAATTGTACAGAGAAATTTTGTTTGGGCATGCTTTGGGAGAGAGATTATCTGTAAGGAAGTAGGAACTGAGGAAGTCAGGATGGACAAGTTGACCTGCTCGTAGATGCAGCGAAGTTTTTAGCTGTGATCCTACAGGGAGTTCTGGAGGTTGGATAGTCCTTAAGATTGGTCTCTCAATGAGATAAGAGGGATGAGCCTTTACATTGCCATCAACCAGTTATTGGCCACAAGTCAACATCTGAAGGGCAGTTCCTGGATGCTGAACGCAATGCCTAGTGAGCAGGACAGCAATGAGCCTTCAGCAACTGATCGTTTTAGGAGCAGGGGATGCGTGCATTGGCTCAGAAGGAGGACCCACAAGGAGCACATAGTATTCACTACACTTAATCAACCCGTATTAAGCAAAGTGTACTTTATGAAGCGGTCTTCACACATGAATTTTCTGTTAATGTAAATTGGTAAACCTGTTCTCCTAGAGAATCATATACCATGTCACCATGCCAAAAGTTCTATTAAGACATACCAGAAAAGAAACTTGTGTGACTAAAATGTTCCACATCTTATCACAGCATAGGAACATATTTTGGCATAACACCTAATAACAATATATAGAATTAGATGCTATAGACCATTCACTGGAAAGCGTTAATTTATAAATAAATTACGAGGGTGACTAGTATTTAGTAGAAAATATTTTATCGTTTCAACCATTCTTCAGAATGAAATATAACACACGCACACACACATGTACACGTGTGTGCTTATCATTCTTCCTCTCCAGTTCACGTCTTGTTAACCTGGATGGGTGGAAAAAACACCAAAGTTAACTCTGTATTTAAGTTTAGATTATCTTCACTCCATAAGAACTTATCTATCCATTCATACATTCTTTTGTTAACTCAACCATCCATTTGTTCAAAAGCCATTTACTGTGATTCTGAATATCTTTTATAGATGCTAGAATGTGAGCTTCTTGAAAGCAGGGCCTTTTTCTATCTTGTTAACCACTTCTGGTGTTGAGCACAATATTTAGTGGCACGAAAATATTTGTTGAATGACTGGAAGCCCAGTGGAGGTAGGTAGGCGCCATGCTAGGTGCTGGGATAGAAAGAAGACACACATTGTGTTTCCAGAGGCTACAGATACTCCTCTCCAGCAGGGTCCTCCATAACAATGAAAGATTTAGGATGGAACTTACTATGTAAATAATTTCAAAAATATTACCTGTGCTAGTTCCAAAGATCTCAAACAGATAAAATAGGCAGTAGGTAATTCCCTTCTCATACATATATAATACTTGAGAGCTTACAGTAATAATCTTTAGTTGTTGCGATATCATTCTTTGGGGCTGCTAGGATGGGCGATTATAGATAGGATGGGAAGGAGACAGAGGTGGGGGGTTAGAACTGGCATCAGCTGTCGGAAAGTGGCAAAGTCATTATGTCTAATGCTGATCTACATTCTTTCTAATTCTTTGAACATGTAGAGAATTTAGGGCGAGTGAATTATAAGATTTGGAATCAGGCCTAAACCATAGGTTGATAATGGAATTCTTGCTGTCATTTTTCAACTCTCTGGCTAGTTCTGGGGCCAAAGCACACTAGCACATCTGCCAGCACAGTGTCTTCTCAAACTGCCGACCTCATCTCCTCCATTCTTTGGCTCTTCTTGAAAAGATCTCTCCCTGCTCAATTCTGCTAAACTCCTCAAAGCCAACAGGAGCCTGGCTTTGGGTTGTCAGCAGCCGATATGTTTAAAGACAGATGGCTTAGGATTTGAGGGAGGGAACACCTGTAATATGGTCAATGCCAGGAAATATTCAAAGGTAAAAATGAGAAGATAGTTGGCGGTATATCACCTGTGCATAAAGAAATGAAATGAATGGCAATTATATTTGGTCTGATCCAGCATTGTCTACATGTTTTTAAAGTTTTTTTATGTTTATTTATTTTGAGTGAGAGATAGAGAGTATAAGTGGGGGAGGGGCAGAGAGACACACACACAGAATCCAAAGAAGGTTCCAGGCTCTGAGCTGTCATCACAGAGCCCGATGGGGGACTCAGACCCATAAACCATGAGATCATGACCTGAGCCGAAGTCTGACACTTAATCTACTGAGCCACCCAGGCTCCACGTCTACATGTTTTTAGATGAAAATTCACACACTCTATTAGAAACTTAAAATCTAAGTTGGAGGTATTTTTGTTATTGCTGCTTTTTACAAGGTCATAACTTCAATCTTCTCATGCCATTTGACATTATCTCTCCTTCTGATTCAGAAAATTCATAGTAAATTTGAAATAGGAAGTAAGAGATTAGCAATTTCTATGTATTTTGGTTTCGTTTTTTGCTTTTCATATTGCCTCAATATATTGGACACTTTTTTTTTGGTTGATAATGTTTCTAATCTTTTGTCCTCTGTATTTTTTACTTATTTGTTTGTACTTTATTCAATAATAAAGCTATAACCACAGCCCTCTGGTGGCTTCCTTCCCTAAAACAGACTTGGAATTGGACAGCACAGTTGATTACTTCACTGTGAAGTGAAATCTTGAACCTCCTGCGAGAACTTTTGAATCAGTGAATATTGCTCTGAGTCTCATTTCCACCTACTTGAATACAGTAAAAATTTGGACTCCTTATGGGCTCCGTATGAAGTAAATATTCTTCCTAATGGAAGTAAGATGATAACTAAAATATAGGTCAGAATTTAAAGAGATACCGTTGCCTAGGTACAAAGAAGAACATTTATGGATGTTCTAACAAAATTGTATTCAACACAGCCTACTTGAGTCTTGGGATGAAAATGAACTTTGACTTACATTTGTCAAAGGCTTCACAACCCTGGGCTTTCTCAGTTCCTCTAGCTGGTAGATAGCTAAATCCAAAAAGCTAACACCCTAATCTACTCTCTTCGAGTCTCCTCTCACTGGTCCTATAATTTTCTGTCTTTAAACAAGCTCTAAGTTAAAAAAAAAAATAGTCAGCAAAACGAGACTTCTGTGGCCATCAAAAGAATCTAGACACTCAAATTTTCTTCTCAGTGTTAGAAAGCCTTTTGCTCTAGTAAGTCTGTGGAAATGACAGTTGTCAGCAGGCATCCTTATTCCTTTGGCCCTTGTTCATTTCCCACTGGAAAGATAGTTTGGAAAGGTAGTTCCAGATTCCAATCTGCTTTTTCCTTCCAACCCTACTCCCCCCATGTATCTTTTTTCTGGGTCAGAAGAGAAGGAAAAATGAACAAAAATCATTCCATTTCCTCTTATGACTTAAGAACTAAATATCATCTGATAAGAAAATATTTTCTTTGCTGACAATGTGGGATTTCTAAGACTTTTCTCAGTGTGTCTTACTGGATCATATTACCTTCTTTTCTAATCAATAGCTAATTAAAATCCAGGCTTATTGTTGAAAATTGAAACGATAGATGCCCTGTGCTTTGAGGACATCTTGACAACTGATTATCAGTTGCTGGTTTCCTAAAACAAACACAGTAATTCTCAAAGTATTTTCAGCCAAAAGAACCATCTTAAACAGCATTGGAAGATTTTTCTCACAGATCCACAAGCAGGTATCTTTAAACACACTTGCAAGAGAACAGAGTGGGGAGTAGAGTGAAATCATTATCTGTGATTTAAAAATATCTCAAGGAGTTTTGTCTAACAATGTAATATTGAATAAGTGAAACAAGATGAATAAAAAGACAAAAATCTGTGCTGTTTAGTCTGAAATGGCCCACAGGGGAGTCTCAGAGCTTCAGTCCTGCCACGTAGGTTCCTCTCCCACTGAGGCAGCCGGGACAGACAAACAGCACAGACTCTGCCTCTATTGGTCTTGGTTCAGATACTGACTCTGCTGCTTTTTAGCTGTGTGATCTTAGGCAAATTACTCAGCCTCTCTATGCCTTTTCTGAAAAGGAAAAAAAAGGATACTCATACAACTACCTCATAGGATCATTATAAGCCTATATTTTGCTAATATACATAAGACACTAAGAACCATGCTTGGCAAATGCTGAGTGGTCTGTAAGGGCCCCTCTAACCATTATCAGACTTAATTTAAAAATGTAGCAATAGGGGCACCTGGGTAGCTCAGTTGGTTAAGCATCCAACTCTTGGTTTTGGCTCAGGTCATAATCTCACAGTGTGTTGGTTCAAGCCCCATCTTGGGCTCTGCGCTGATAGCGTGGAGCCTGCTTGGGATTCTCTCTCCCTCTCTTTCTACTCCTCCCCTGTTCTCTCTGTCTGTCTCTCTCTGTCTCTTTCTCTCTCAAAATAAATACATAAGCATTAAAAAAAATTCAATGTAGCCACAGTGTATTAGGAGATGGGAATGTGCTATAATTAAAATCTAGTAGGTCAGCTTTAATTTTTACCCAGTATTAATCATTTTCCTTCTGTTAATGCTGATGTTTCTTGCCTTGACTTTTCTTGAAATTTAGAAAGGAAGAACTTCATGCCTTGCAGTGATAAGCAGGGAAACGTAGCTTTTCCCAGTGCCTGTTTCCTCCTGTCTACATTTTAGATGAGGCTTAGTTTAAGCTAAGGCCTCTTGAAGGACGTCCTGGGCTGTAGCTAAGCTTCTGATTGCTGTTTACAGGGTGACCTCAGGTGGTTCTTAGTCTGTGTGGGTTCTAAGAGTGTAGGAATCCCAGATCTGCTTTCACATAAGAGAAGCAAGGAAAGGGTATGCTTTCCCATTCTCTTTCTCTCTCCTTCAATGCCCAATCTTTAAAGCTAGGTCCCATGGCTTAGATGTGGAGGCTTTGTATAAGATTTTAAAAAGAATCAGACACCAAAAACCATCGAGGATGCCTATGGCATAGATTTGGGACAAGCTAATATAAGCAGACTTTGGTGGCAGTTGTTTTTGATCTCTTGCTTATGGTGATGATGAGGAAGAGGAGACAGAAGATGATAATACCAGTAGCTACTATTTAATAAGTCCCTACTGTTTGTTAGACACTATATATTAGATGATTAAATGTGTTGAATGATTTAGTCTTCACAACAATCCTGTGAGGCATTATCCCAATATGATGGGCAAGAAAGATGAAATCAAAGAGGCTAGTAGCTTTCACAGAGTGACTGTCCACTGGCTTCCAAAGCCCAGCCCCCTGCACCTACTAACATCTCTTTATTACCTATTAATTACCAGATACACATTTTTGCTTAGTCAGAATGCCTTCACAGCCTCTCAAAATCAAGATCCCCATTGTTTCTTTTATGTGTTTTTCTTTACTGCTCGATCATAAATTCAGGTTAATATAAATTGCCTTTGTTGACTCCAAGGTATTAGGTTACTTGACGTTGTTCTAATATATGCCCCTTCAAGATATAGCAACAGAGGAAAAAGGACCTTGTGAAGCTCATGCATTTCCAGACGAGTTTATAAATAGAAGCCACATCACCCAGTCTCTTGAAATGGAGAGACATCAAGAGAGAAGGCGTTTTCAGGCCTCTCTTGCCTTGGCCAGATCACTTCTTATTGTGTCCTTCTTGATGAGTGAAAGCAATGATACCCCTGTCTTTTGAACATTTACTGGATGCTGTTTGCTATAGAAAGAAGCTACAGAATGCTGTTAGCCTCTGCCCATTCATCTCCTTTTAGTAGCCAGATAAAGCCATACTAGCAGATTGGAAGAAGACAGTGTGATGAACTTAGTGCAGTTTTATTTGATTCAACAAACATAAGCAAATGATTAGTCAGTCTTTAAGTGTAGAAGACTATGGAGTGCATTTACAGCTTTGGGTCATATTTAACTTAAAAGCAGTGGTAACACAAATTTGGTGTAGTCTTACACTGAGTCATCCAATAAGGGGGTGTGAATTTATATATAAGATGTACATTTAAAAATTATCATTAAGTTCCGTCTACTTTTTTCAAAAGTCAAAACAAGACGTTTTCTAATAGCATTTCCTGGCTTATTCCCCAGCTGCAGTTTGTGCAGTACGTGTGTGTTCGGCTCCTTGCACTCTGGGGTTATTTGTTGGGGATTCCTGTGAGACAGATAACTGAATGTTCAGTTTTCTGACTAGCTACCTTCTTGACCTCATACCTTGTAATTAATGGGACCATGGCAGCAGAAAAAGAAAGGGCTTTGAAGCTAGAGGATATGGGTTTAAATCCTATTCCATGTTTTACTATTTCCTCATCTCTAAAAAATAGATATAAGAATCCCGACCTTTTGTGATTATTAAGAGTTAAGTGGGATGGGATATGGGAGAGCCCAGGCTGGTGTCTCATGTATGTATTCAGTGCTTGATCTAGATGTGATCGCTCCTTTCCTCATCACTGTCCACTTGTCTGGTGCTGAAGAACATCTGAGATTCACAGTCAGATGAGAACACACGTTCCAAAGATGGAGTCCAAACTTAAAGTTTTGTATCTACTGCTTACTAAGTCTTTCAACCTGGAGCAGGTTTTTTATCTCTTTCGAGACCCTGATTTCTTATTTGTAAGAAATAAGAAACTACTACTGATTATAATAACATCTGTTTTTTAGGGTTGTTTTATATGAGATAATGCATATAAAATGTCTAGTACATAAGAAGCATTCATGCATATTTGATATTAACATTATTAATTGAAAAGATGTCCACTCAAAATGGCCCTATCTTATAATTACAAATAATTACTTCTCATGTGGCAAGTATAGTTCTAAAATCTTTTGTTTGCATTAAATCATAACATTCCCTTAACAACCTGATGAGGTGTAGGTATGGTTGTTTAACATGCCCATTTTTTAAGATAAAAAAAAATTGAGGCCAAAAGAGAATAGCTTTCCCAAAAGTCCACACCTAGGAAATTACAGAGCTGGAATTTGAATTCTGGCTGTTGGGTTTCAGAAGTCACATTCTTAGTCATTTGCTATATCTTATCTGTTGCATATGCTATTTTGAAACAGCTCAGGGAGGTATATAAAATATACCAACGTTTCTCATTTTATAATGAAGAGACCCACGGTCCAAAAGGTCAGGCTTCTTGGTGAAACTGCTTCTCTCAATCCTTGAGACAAAAGAGTCAAACTTTCTTTCAGAGTTCCCAAAAGAACTCTGAAGAATTCCTGACCATCTATTTTCTGTGCATATGAGAAAGAAAGGGAAGGAAATGGCCTTGAAATCTCATGTCTTATTTTAAAAATAAAGTGCCCTTTGGGGGCACCTCGGTGGCTCAGTCAGTTGAGTGTCCGACTTCGGCTCAGGTCATGATCTCACGGTTTGTGAGTTCGAGCCCCGCATCGGGTTCTGTGCTGACAGCTCACAGCCTGGAGCCTGATTTGGATTCTGTGTCTTTCTCTCTCTCTCTCTCTCTCTGTCTCTGCCCTTCCCCTGCTCATGCTTTCTCTCTCTCAAAATAAATAAACATTAAAAAAATCACTTTGTTTCACATTTTACCCCATAATGTAACAGTTTAAATATAAAAATTATTTTAAAATTTCTCAGTGTTGGGTATAGCGGATGATCTACAAAGATGTGCCAAGTTTTTCCTACGGATTTGGTGTCTCTGTGTTTAAAACTTGGCCTTAAATATAATGTTATCAATGTTAAATTATAGAGAATCTTGGGCATCAGTGGACTCTATCTAACTTAATATCAGCTTTTGAGACCTTTTTTCATACAATAAAGATGTCACTTAATGGTATACTAGTGAAGAGTCAAGATAAGCAAATTACGCTGGCAGTCATCCTGGTGAAGAAATAGCTCTTGCACTGAACTCTTGAACCCATATATTGATCACTGGGCAGAACAGTAATTAGCACAATTGGAGTCCTTGCTCATCACACTGCTTATGGTGGATTAAAGTAGCTCAGGACTGGTAAGCAAATTCCAAGTCATACACACTCCTTCCCTCACCTTAGCACACCAGTTGTGCCAATTAAGTGGGGCTCTTTGAATACTGTTTTCTTCCTCACACCTCACACCTTTACCTGTGCTATTCCTTTGCCTTGGGATATTTTTGACAAGTTCAGAATCCAGCTTACATGAATATGGACTTTTCAACCTCCAAATGTTGAATGAATCCAAATGATTATCACTGAAGAGAATAATGGGATGACTTAATAATTTTATATAACAAATGTTTATTGACTATTTGTCAAACGTTGTAAAAGGTACAAAGTAAATAAGAGGTAGAGCCTGTATACCTTAAATTCAAATTAATAAATAGCTGTTTATTACATATTATAAGCTAGTGACTTCATTAGATATTGAGAATACAAACATGAGCAAGATGTTTTCCATGACGTAGAAAATTTTACCGGTTGTCAAGGGAACCAAACATGCAAACAAAAACCCACCACATTAAAATACAATAAGATAATATCAGATAAAGGCATGATATATCCTGTATGAGGTAGGTGGATGAAGAGTCTAAAAACTGTATCATAGAGAGATATAAGGGCTGGATCCCAAAGGGAAAAATATGTTTGCCATAGGAAAGTGCTGCGAAGGACTTCCCAGGGAGAAAAAGAGTATGAGCACCTTGTTATTTAGCAGGGGACCCAGAAAAAGATTTCATACCAAGAATTAAATGTATGCAAAACCATTAGAAAGATGGAAGAGCAAAAGTTAAGACTTTTGGGTTTTGATGATGCCTCCATATCTATCATCAACAGGCAATTGCTGCTGTATTTTCCAGATTAGACACTGGATCGATGGAATAGAACTCAGCTACCATAAATATTCACATCTGTATAGCATCCTTGTGTGGACCTACCATGCAAGAAGAAAGCCTTCTTGTTCCCCTTCCACCTTCCAAGTCTTGCATTTCCATCATATTGGCAGAACTGCCAATATTCTGTACTCACAACCATACCCACAGAGGAGTCTGTAATATATTGTTTTTAGCTTTCCATCCCATCCAATATTGTGTGGGAAGAACATCAGAAGGAGTGGAAATGATGCTAAGGCTCAATACATGATATCTCACTCACAACATACAAAATCCTTTTATTACACAAGAGGAAGTGTCTTTTATGTGTCGGGCACATAGTACAGCAGATACTAGGATGAGTGATGTGGGATCTGCCTTCAGGCTATTCTCTTTGTCAACACAAGAAAAGCTAGTTTGAAAGAACATTGTGCTACCTCCAGGTAGAAATTTAAAAGCTTTCTTTAGAAATTTAAAAGCTCTCTTTATAGGCAATAAGAAACAAAGAAACTAGTGTGGGGGTCTTTTGTAGAATTTACCATTCTGTCTCTACAACACCAAGGAAAATCCTTTTTCCAGAATCAGAGATTTAAACACATCTGTGGCCATTAAGGCTCTGGGTCTTAAGAGTAAAAGTATTAGAAAGTGTAATCAATAAGTACTTTATACAATTTGAACTGAACCCTCTAACTACTTACAGAGAAATGTTCCGTTTCATGCCAAGAAGACTGTTTGGCAGATTGCACTGTTGCAAGTAGTGAGAAAACATAAGTCACCTTGAGAGCTGATTGAATATAATCAATGATTAATAGCAAATTTGTGGCTCTTTTAATGACCATAGCTAAGTCAAATCAAATTGAACCATAAATTCGGGTGCTCTCTGGAATTGGGTCATGTAAAAGTAAGCTTTATGAAGAAGAAAAATCAATTTTGTAATATTACTGTGATCAGGTCTCATAACTCACAATTTGGAGTTTTTCATTTGGAGCCTTTTGACTACTCCTTTTGCACATTTGCATATGTTTAATTGGGGTGGCAGAGTTGTGTAGATAGAGTTAACAGCCATACTTTTTTTTCTTTTTTTGGTTGATTTTATTTCCACTACAGGCACTAAAATCAGCATGGGTTCAATCACTTAAGAGTAGTGATGCTTTAATTATCATTTCAATGAAAGTTATAAGGAAGTGGACTAGTTTAGCTCTCAGTACCAAGGCCTCCTTAAAATTAGTTCCTGTCAGGGGCGCCTGAGTGGTTCAGTGGGTCAAGTGTCCAACTCTTCTTTGGCTCAGGTCGTGGTCTCAGGGTTCATGAGTTCAAGTCCTGAATCAGGCTTTGCACTGGTAGTGCAGAGCCTGCTTGGGATTCCATCTCCTCTCTCTGCCCCTCCTCCACTTGCTTTCTCTCTTTCTCTCTCAAAATAAATAAAAATAAACTTAAAAAAAATTAGTTCATGTCACGTCCTCTCTGGTTCCATCAGGATAAGCTTAGTAAAATTGGAATCATGTTGTGAAAAGTATGCTACTGATGTATTGGTCTCAGGGTTTATTGTAACTGCATGGGGTACTATCTCTGACACTATGCTGTCAATTTCTAGCTGAAGTTCAGGAGTAAACAAAAATGGTCCTTCATGGAACCATTAGCCAATTCAGAAAAAATAAATGTTGGTGTGGGTAGGTTGAGGGAAAAAAAAAATTTGCAGCAAATATGTCCCCGACGGTATGGTTAAATTCCACCAAGAACAGTTCTAATATTCCTGGTCTCACCACTCCCATCTATACCCTAAAATGTTTCTTTAGAGACTGCTATGGGCACAGGCACCAGAGATAAAGGCCAGATGATCTGTCAGTTCTCTTCTGGGTTCACCGCCAAGAATCAGAGGCTAGGAGTAGAATCAGCAAAAGGATTAAGGCATTGAAAGTAGACTTGAAAGAAGGAGGTGGGAGACTGAGTATGTAAGGGTATCTACATCCCAGTGGCAGTCATTTTTCAACGGTCAATGTAGGAAATGGTGTAGAGAAAAAAACATACTCCTTTTCAGTCAGTCAGATGTGATACCAATGACTGATATTTTACTGAAAATTTCCTTAAATAAATTGTGGTCTTACAACCGCCATATTGAAACTCATTAAGTAGAGACAGAAGAATTGAGTTTTCAAATATCCTTGAAAGAGCAAGGAAAACTCTTTCCACATGGAGAAAATAGTCTTCAATTTTCTGAATTAGTAACAACACCCCCTTCAGATGAGCTGCATGCTCTGGTTTGCCAGGTTCCATACTCATTCTATCTGAAAGACAGCACCATTGATCCAGTTGCTCAAACCCCAAGGATTGGAATCTTCCCTGGCACCTTTCTTTTTCCCTCACTCTTCATCCATTAGTTCAGCAATCGTCTAGAATCTATCTTCAACATATATCATGAACTCTCTCCTTTGGTTCCACCATTACCACTCTCATCCCAGCCAGTAGACTACCTCAACAGGCTCTGCCCTGGTCTTCTTACACCAAAACCAAAATTTTAAATGTAAATCTGTTCATGTCCCTCCCTGACTGAAAACCCTTGCAAGGTTTTCAATCTTAAGTAAAGTGAAATCAAATCCTTTAACACACCTCTAAGCCAGAAGAGTCTTGCCTTGCTTACCGCTTCCAGTGACAGCTTCCACTATTCTTTACCTCACACTGACCCCTTAGTACTGTTTTGAGCATGTCTGGAATGTGCATCACTCAGTGTCCTTGTACTTGTTTGTCTCTCTTCTTGAATGTTGTTCCCCCAGAAATGTGCTCCTGCATGCCATTCATATCTCTGCTCAGATGTCATCTCCTCAGAGAAGAATTCCCTCATCTCCTATTTAAGATCCTTCACAATGGTCACAATTATTTCTTTACACTACTTTACTAAAACCTTATGGCACATATATAACTGACTTGATGCCATATCTTACGTAGTACTTTTTCATATCATTTGTAAACTCCATGGGGGTAAAGACTTGACCTTCATTACCTGGAATAGTACATGGCACACAGTATGTAATAAATGTTACAAAATAAACATATATATATGAACTTGAACTTAACTTAAATGAAGCCCGTTTCATGACTGTATGTTAATTACCAATATTCTTGTGGGGAGTCAGGTTTCAGAACCATGTCTTAGATAATACAGCAGGAAAGGCAATGTATTTCATAATCTCCCAGCATAATGTAATTATTCTGGTTGTTCCAATTGTATTGAAAAGGCTCCTCTGTGTTTTGACCTCACCAGGGAGATCTAGAATAACTAGTTTATGTTTATGAAGACACAGAATATTATCCACACACACAGTCATGCTTAGATGGACTTCGATTTATTTCAGAAATTAAGTGTTCTTGTTCATGCTTGCCAGATTTGTCTTTACTTTTCCCATCTCCAAATATTAGAGATTCTCTAATTCCAGGCTCAGTACTGATACAGTATTAAATCTTCCCTTTGTTTTCTGTAGGAGTAGTACCTTAGGAGTTCATTCTGTCGTGGATATCTTAAAATAGAATTGCACGCAAGATCACAACAGCAATAAACTTGAAAAGACTTCTAACCATGGCATAAAGGGAAAGGCACAGTTCAGAGGGAAACTGCCGGGAATATAGAAGAGAATTTACCTTCGACAGAGATGTATTTTTAGAGGTTTTCTATAGCAGGCCTGGGGTTTGCGAAAGCATGACAAAATCCATTGCAAAATACATAGCAAATGTATCGTTCCTGGAGGCAGAGGATAAAGATACTTGCATGTGGTGATTTTTAAGGTTCCTAAATAGTTTTTTGCCATTAGCTTTTCATAATTTTTTCAGAATCATTTTCACTTTGTGTTTTAGGTGATAAAGCCCAGAGCCAACGTTTCAGTGCGATGCTGGTGGGAGGAAAGAGATGCTGGAAATTAAGCTAGAAGCCCTAGATCTGTGTAGTTTGCTATGCTAGTTAAAGCTACATGACCTGAAGCAAACTATCCAGTGTGGTGGATGGAGGCCCTCTTGTCTGTTTGCCCCTTCTTCCTGGGCACACAACCCAGAGTAGTGCCTTATGAATGGCCCATGACCACCATTCTCATTGTGTTAGTTTGCTAGGGCTCCAGTCCCAAAACACCACAGACTGGTGGCTTCAGCAGCAGACATTCATTTCCTTACAATTCTGAAGGCTAGAAGTCCAAGATCAAGGTGCTGACAGAGTTGGTTTCTTAAGAGACCTCTCTCCTTGACTGGAAGATGCCACCTCTCCCTGTGTCCTCACATCTTCTTCTGTATATGGTTACCAGTTGTATTGGGTTAGGGCCCACCCGAATGACTTAATTTTACTTTAAAGTCACACACTGAGGTACTGGAGGTTAGAAGGTCAGCATATGAACTTTGGGGCAGGGTGGACACCATTCATTACAGTCGCTAGTGGTAAATGGAAGCGATTCTGTACAACTTCCATCTCTTCCACCTAAAAGGTGCTTGTATGCATGTATGCATGCAGGTACATACTTACCGTGATAACTTTCTCTCCTCCTTCTCTCTTCTCTCTTTCTGAAACTCCTATTATTCAGATATCAGGGCACTTAAACTAGACCTCTATTTTTCTAATTTTTTTTGTTTTGTTTTTGCTTGTTTTCTGGGAGAGTCTCTCAACTTTATATTGCAAATCTTTTTATTTTTTAAATATATTTTTAATGTTTATTTTTGAGAGAGACAGAGAGGCAGAGCAAGGAGAGGCAGAGAGGGGGAAGGAGACACAGAATCTGATGCAAACTCCAGGTTCTGAGCCATCAGCACAGAGCCCGACGTGGGGCTCAAAACCAAGAACCATGAAATCATGACCTGAGTTGAAGTCAGATGCTTAACTGACTGAGCCACTCAGGTGCCCTTTGCAAATCTTTTAAAATGTTATATATTGACATTTAAGTTTCCAAGTGCTCATTTTGGCCTCTGTTGCTTTTTGTTTCGTTCAATCTCTTCTTGATTCCTGATTACAATGCTGTTATTCTTTCTTCAGGGACTGGTGGGATCCCACATGGTCACGTTCATCAAAGTCCCTCCTCTGCGGGGGAGGGGTGATACCTTGACTGACAGCATTGTCAGAGTTGAGTGGGAGAAACAGACAAAGGGGTCCAGTGTCCACTCTGCACAAGTACACACAGTTCTCTTGTTTTCACTGTGGTGGCTCCACCTTCCTTTTTTACCTGGTGTCTTCCAGTCCAGAGATCCTTTGTTTTATCATCTCCACAAAATTAAAACTCCAGATTTTGCTGAGGTAGTGGAGGGAAAACACTTAGAAGCCCTCTCTGGGGGAAAGAAAGCTGAGGATGATAAGTTCATAAACTCACTTTCAATCCTTTCTTTTGTGCATCCCGTGATTCATCCCCATATTTAGAGGTAATTGATACTGCCAGTTCCTGGGCCTTTGGGGCTGTTTTGTGATTGTTGTGTTTTCTTCCCCTGCTCTTCTCATCCATGGAGACATAGGCACACATCCATGGAGACAAAGTTTTCCTTTCTGTTGTTATAGTAGAGTTTCAAGAGAGAGTAGAAGCGAGCATGCAGTTGCTCCCTGGAATGGAAAACTATGATCCTCCTTCCTGGGTAGCCTTGCCCATACAGAGGGGTCGGGATCATCTCTAGCTTTACCCAGAGACTAGTCAGTCACTCTATGTGTGACTCACTGAAAAATGTTCATAGTTAGTTTCCTTACATAAGATAGGGGATGATCAATACCTATAAATTAGGGTATCTGAGAAGACCAAGTGAGGTAAGTTATGTAAAGTTCATAGCACTGTGTCTCGCACTTATCAGGCACTCAGCAAATACCAGCTCCTTCAAATCCTTTGGAATGAGGTCGTAAACCAATTTTTAAAAGACAGACAAAGGTTAGTTCCTCTTCTACTCATAACTCTGAGATCCTCTCTCCCAAACGTGATAAATTTCTCTCCCCAGGAGTATAATGTCCTCCTGCAATCAATTCAATATCAAAAAGGTTTTGTTATTTACACTTGTTTTATACAAATTAAGATCCTCAGTATTTGTAGTGAGGTAAAACTTGGTGAAACACAGGCCCAAGCTCAGAGACCTCATAGCAGAAAGCCTGGTAGTAGGCATTTACTGTTTGGAGCGGACTTCCTCCAATTCCATGTGGGCTAGTAGAGACCACTGTTAGGATAAACATAGACTCCCTTCGGGGAAACCAGAGGCTGTGAACCTGCCAGTATTGACATACTGCTGGAGTTTGTGCATTTGTTTTTGACTTTCTCTAATTAAATTGGAGAGGTTTTCTTCGGTGAGGCAGGATTCTATTTCCTTTTCCCCTACTGCACGTTCTGGGTGGAGGGAATTTGGTGAGACAATGATGGAGGATTCTGAATGTCTTTACCTCCCATCTGTATTCATCCAACTACTTCAAGGTTCAGTTCTGTTCTCCATGAACTTCCCACACTGCCATCCTCCAAGCTGAAGTGCTCGCTCTGCATAGCTCCTTATTTGTGCTCTTCTGGTGCCCTTCGTCTCTTCTTACCTTGATAAAGAGATGCCTTCTTTCTTCTCCCCCCAGCAGCATGCCTTGGAGTTCCTCTATGAGAATGAACACGTTCATGCAAATATGACGTGAGTCCTGAGGGCCTGACCCAGCTAAGAGTTGGGTCCTCCTCAACTGTCCTGTGTTCGTTTTTTAAAAGGTTTTATTTGTAAGTAACCTCTACACCCAATGTGGGGCCTGAACTTCCAACCCTGAGATCAAGAGTCCCATGCTTTACCAACTGAGCCAGCCAGGCTCCCCTGTCTAATGTACATTTTATCTCCCTGACAAACTTGAATTCCTCAGAACCAAAAATCAAGTTTATACACATTTACTCAGAAGAGTGTTAACTCCTCTTTAATCACAATAGTGAAGTAAGTAAGTAAGCTGTGCCATCAGGGGCTTCTGAACTGAATGAGGTAGATGGAATTGATTGTGCCTGATTCCCCTCTCCTCATGTGTAACAGCAAGTGTTGTACATCCATGCTGTTCCTGGTCTCGTGGTAGGTGAAATGTATTCCCCAAACTTTGACTTCAGGCATGACCCCAGGGATGCTAGTACAATCAGGGTCTGGAAGTCTTTTGTGCAGTTGGCTTACCCCTCTGGGCTTCTGGTGCCATAAGAAGAATGTGTTGCAGAAAGCTCTCCCTGAACTCCCAGCTTAGTGGCTCCAGCTGACCTGCTGACTCCCAGATGTCGTGGGACCAGCTCAGCTGACTGGCAGATGTATGAGTGAGAAATAAATGTTGTTATAAGCTTTTGTATTTTGTGGTAGCTTGGTACACACCATTACGGAGAACATTGCAGACTAAGTCTAGTAGACCTCGACAGAGATATATATTTTCAGCTGCTATATGGCTGATAATGTGGATTTATTTTTTTGAAAGGTCTTCATGTTACATGTGATCAAAGTACTATGTAGTTTTCTGTCATCATTATTGAATGATGGCACTATTGAATGCCTTTTCTATTCAATGTCTCTCTTATTTACTGTCTTTTTCTGCTGATCTCTGAGTTCTGTGAGGTCAGCAATTATGTCTGATTTATTTCTTACCATACCCCAGTGGCTATGGTGAGATCTAGTATATAGAAAGCACTCAATTAATATTAATCAAATCGATGAATAAATAGAAAGTCAATGGACAGACCCCCACGATAGATACTTGGAAAAGCTATGTGTTCCCCATCAGGAAAAGGAAGAGAAATATGGACGTGAAGTTGGCATGTAATATAAAAGAGCTCATAAGACTTTAAAATCTGTCCAATTCTTGGGCTAAAAGCTTAGAACTCATGATTAAGATAACGTGGAAACATTTCAGACACCAAAGACTGAAAAGCCCCTAATTTTTGCTCTAGTATTTTAGGAATAAATGTCTATATACATTGGCAAGACTCAGTAATTTTCCAGGGGACAGGTTATTTGGCCAGATGAGTCACTTTCCCGGTCATGCTGTGTATCCTTCTGTAAGTTATTTCATTTTTTACTCATCAAACAGGCTAAGAGATAGGCCAGGAACAAAAGGAAACAGACTCAAAGGTCATTTTTCTAGGACCCAGAAGGAGAGATATTCTATGACCAGAGAAATGTAACAATATATACAAATGGTCATCACTGCTGAAAATGTAATGCATTATATTTAGTGAGTGTGAAGCTGTATGCCTGGAGGAGAAGAGAGAAGAATTAACAGTAGGGTGGCTCTTTGAGGGTATTTGTATCTACACAGAAAGAGGGCAGAATGTTCTCATCCTTAATTTCCAGGTTGTGCCTCTTTGAAGCAGGCTATTCCCAGTCACACTGGGAAAAGTAAGGCAACTCAGCAGGCTGAGATGGGGCTGTTTGTTAGAATTAAGTCCATTTAAATTTGGATGGGAGGAAATTTCATGTGCGGCCCCATGGAAACGGAGAGGGATGGGGTGGGTGGGACGGGGTTGAGGGTGGGAATTCCAATGGAGGATGAATGGACTGCAGGCCCCGGAGTGCTTTCTTTTTCAAATCATCTTCTAATTATACAATTTGTGGTGAGTCATTTGCTCTTTCTTTTATGTCTCAGAATTATCAGGTTTGTGGTTTGATTTTTACTTCCATGGTTGGGAGTCTTGTGATTTCTCCACTTTTAGACCACTCATTGTGAATCTCAGGGTGACTTGTGTAGGGTGAACAAAAGAGATAGGGTAGCGACAAAATAGATGCACAAATTGAAACCACAGGGAGACATATGGTCTGTTCCTGATGGTATGACTTTGAGCAAGATACTTCTCCTCTCCAGGGAATGCCTTTCCCGTCCCTTGAGATTATAACCTTCATTACTTACTTACCTAGTTCCTGTGGAGATGATTCTCAACACCATAGGTGCATGGGAACTGAGCCATCTCCTGAATAGCATTGACCGAGACATTCAAACTCATGTAAAATTTTAAGGTGTTAGTAAACCGAAAAAGAAAGAAACAAATGAAAAAGAACTTCCCCTTTCATCCCAGACACAGAGTGAGAGAGTGAAGAAGTTTATGGAATTGGCTGGTGTTCTGGCTATATGTAAACTTAAGTTTGTATTTCATTACGAACAATGGAAATAAAAGCCATATTGAAAAGAACAGCCTTTTGTACTCGACCCCAATACTAAAAAAGCTTGTCCACATTTTGTGAAGTTTACAAAATACTTGTATTTTATCACTAGGAAAATTCTCCAAATGTTTTACATAGTAATGACTTATTTAAATTCTGTGTTTAACCTAGCAACACAATAAATGACACATTTCTATCAAATCTATTTTCTTGATAACTGAGAAATATATTGTGTTTCAGTTAAAAAATAATATTTCATGGAAATATTTTAAAAATACTTAAATTTTAAAATATTTAAAAATTTAAAATATTTAAAATTTAAAAATAATATTTAAAAATATTTTTAAAAATTCATCACATATTTGCCTCGTTGGGCAGATCGTGTTGAACACAATTTAATCTTTCCTCAATAACCAATCACTATTCTTATGTTTACATTTATCGTAATTGACAGGAAGATAGCATGTTTTCTTCCACCTTTATCAGCTCTTTTTCTGCATGTGTAAACTTTTCTAGCTATTTTCCTGTACTTAGATAAGGGTCAGATGAATAAGTTGTTAGGCTGGCATGTAAATTAAGATATGAAGTAGGATATGAATTAAGATCCAAGGGTCCTGACAATAAGGAAAGAGCTTTAGAATGTTTAGCCATTTTCTGTGAAAACTTTGCTCTTCTCGAATTTTCAAAATCACATTTTTGATATATGAAGTTTGCATTGTATATGCTAAATACACATCCGTTCAAGACATACAGAAAGGTGTGTGTGTGTGCTTGTGTGTGTGTGTGTGTAAAGGGGTCCAACATGGCATTGTGTAAGAAGCGTGGGCATTAATCACCAAACAGACCCTAACAATACTCCACTTACAACTGTGTGATCTTGGGAAAGTTCCTTGTTCTTTTTGAGACATGGAGTTATAAAAATACTAATTCCTTCTCTTTTCTTCTTTATGAAGATACATGGTCTAATCCTTCTCCCTGTATCTACTGTCAATCTCTTTGCTACTAGAAATATTGAACTCGTTTGCTGTTATCATTAAAACTAGCAGAGCGATTTCCTTAATTATTTTCTGCTAGTTTTGTTTAAACTACTTAGTCCAAGAACTGTAAATACATGGCATATAGGCCACCAGTTTTTCTTTCATAAATGATAATCATTCTCTTTTCCAGTGAGCCAAGGTGAAACCTCTGAGCCCTTCCCAACACAGAGCCAGATTCCACAGCCAATCCACCAGCCCTAGCACATAGGATGAAACCAAAACCCTTGGTTTAGTCACTGGAATGACGATTTCCAAGATCATAATAATTTTGACTGGTGTTGAAACAGGTGCCTTGAGAAGTAGACAGAAGAGCTTCCCCTAATGCGTTAGTGGGTAGTGACGGGAGAAACCTGACAGTCTGTGCTGGAACGGAAACATGCCATAGCAGAAGGAGCACAGTGAGGGCCTGGTGAACATTTCCCATCATCCTGGTCAGCATCCTCAGTCACGATGCCAAGAAAATAAGCTTGCTCAGCCCTGGCACTGGTAACAAGTCTATCAACTATTCTTAACAGCCCTCAGTCTGAAAGAGTGCTGTGTTCCTGTTCATCTCATAATTTAGATGCCTTTACTGTGACTTTTATCATTCCCAAGGGAATGTTGTCTGTTGGGAGCCATTTTGGGCTCGCAGCTTGAGACACTTCCCTGTGTGGATAAAGTGGTTGAAGCAAAGTTCCTGCCGGCCAAGATGGCGCCTAGTCTTACCTCCTTCTAAATAATCTTTCAGGCCTGGATTTCTTGAACTGCTCTCGTTGGCCCAAGGGATATAATGCTCTTTGGTTTTATGGCATATGGAAAAGGGGCCCTGGAGTGCGATGTCTTGATGAATAAAATCTGAATGAGAGTAATCTGGCCAGAAGTAACCTCAAAGTTGCCTCTTGGGGATAGGTTACACAAATTGATCATACAGAATAGCAGTTATGAGTTGGCTAGAAATTAGTAGACATTAGGCCCCAAGACTCCTTGAACCAAACTAGATTTTCCCTGCAGGTATCACATTGTGTTAATCATCCCCTCAGCCCCACCATAAAACCTCAAGGCACATCTCTGTAAAGCTTCTCTCAGTATTTGATTAACAGACTGATAGGAGAGATTGTAAAGAGACTTAGGACCTTCCCCGGAGGTTAGCCTAGCCTAAAAGTTAGAAGCACTATTTATAGATAAGGTACAAACAGTAGCCAAACAAAAGTAGCTACACATATCTTCACTGATCAACAGCAAATATTGAGCACCTCCCTGAGGTTAACATTTCACGAATCGTTTTTGTAATTCTCATCCCCACGCTCCCTTATAATAAAAAGGCAGTAACAAAATACTTTTACACAAACTACCATAGAGAATAGATAGACATGAGCCCTTATGATATAGGCTCACTCATTCACAAAGGAAAAGAACTTAGACAAACATTAGAGATCATGTCTCTACCAAGTGAATAATACCTCCTCCATTATGGTTAAAGATTATGGATAGAATGACTCCTAATCTACCTACAGATGATTAACATAGGTCTTGCGACAACAATGTATGTCATTAAGAATGCCTTGTCACTGATGTAATGTCACTCACTGCCTTTAAATAAAGAAACTAAGACTAGCAGGTCAGAGATGCCAGAATTGCCAGGGCTGCCTGCTTGGTCATCAGACTACATCTCTCTCATGGCTCTCTCATTTCCTTTCTCCTGACCGTCCATCCTTCAGGGACCCCTAGATTCGCTGGAACTGGACCCCAGCAGTTGTCCATTTTTCAGTCCAGTTGAGTGAACATGTATGTATATGCACCTACTGTGTGTCAAGCATGCAAATCACGCCAAGTCCGTGAGGCTGTCCCAGCTCTCACGGTGCTCATGGATAGGTGGAGATACATACCTGTGGACATGTGGGCGCTGTCCACTATGATAGGTGCCATGAGAGAGGAAGAGCACATCCATTCATTGATTCTTCCACCTCTCATCCTCTCCAGAACTCAGTAGGCATGGAGGTGGTCTAATTTCCTAACTAGAGTGAACTCAAAAGTCTAAATCTTAGACATTACCAACCAGTAATGTGTGTGTGCTAGCTTAAAACAAATCATCTTCATCAGCGTCACCCCCTTTAAAAAAATCGTCAGCCCGGGAGGCTAAACAGACTCTAGGATCTGCAATGTGCTATTTCAGAAATGGGTTCTGTAGCTCATTCTTTTGGAATAATCTTTAAATTTATTTGGCAAGCCTATTATATCCAGGGAGTGAGCTAGCGCTGGGAGAACAGAGAGAACAAGATCTATGAGTGCTTGAGCTGCTGGGTCTAGGGAGATAACTAATGTGTAAATAAGGAATTAGCATAAAATGGAGGCACCAGAGAGCCATGGCATTTGAGTAGATACTGGATGGAAGAACAGACATTCATCAGGTAAAGAAATGAGAAAAGGGTATTCTAGGAGGAAGAAATTCAGAAGGAAATGGCAAGTCAGTAAGCACCAGGGCAATTTACGAGCAGGGACATGAGTTACCTGTCATGTTAGCACTTGTGAGGTGAGTGGGGAGATGGGAGGAAGATGGAGGAATGAGTCAAAATAGGATCGAAGCTGAGGTTGAAATCATGAGAAGCGTTGAAGAGCACATCAAAAACTTTAAATTTTCACCATAGGGAAGGAAGCTGCTCAGGAAATGTAAGCATGGGAATGACATAATACTAATGGTCAGCATTTGAGCACATCTGCTATCTTTTCAACAAACCCTCATGAAATGACATTAAGCAGGCGCCTCTAAAATTCTCATTTTACAAGGTACAAAACTGAAACTTAGAAAGGTTAAGTAATGGTTTTAGGTTATTAAACCAGTGAATGTCAGAACCAGGACATAAACAGTTTTTCTCCGAAGCTCCAAACCTATTGAAATGGAAGAAGAAAAGACTAGAAACAAGATGTTTTGAGGGGAAATTGCAAGTTTTAAGGCAGGGGATGAAAACGACTGACCTCATAGCAGGGGTGGTGGGTGTGGATGAGATAAAGGCTCTGGTATGGTATGTTTCAAGACACCCCTCTACCATTCTAAAAAGCACTAAGAAATCATATGCCTATTATTTTATATTCACTCCTTTTTAAATTATAAAGCACTGCTACTGACTTGACCATCTATTTGACTATTTGCAAAAACATTCAAGGATAAAAATTCACAACCATCAAGAAAGTTAAAAATGAAAATATTGTAGTTTAGTTCTAAAGCAGAAGTCTAAAATGATTTGAGCAATTTAAGTGTTGCTAGAATCATGTGTGGTCTGTTAAGCACGGTAATTTTCTCAATCATTTTTTCATTCAACAATCACTTATTGAGTACCTACTTTATCTTAGGCCCCATGCTCAATGACGGGGATATAGTGATGGATGTAATTTGGCAAGAACCAAATGGAGAATCTTGTGTCTCAGGCTGTAAACTCTCCATGTTATTTGGAAAATAATAGTAAAGGAACAGTTATTATTGCCGTGCGTAGGTGTGATGTTTTTGTTAAAATATTTTAAAAATCCATTCTCTTAATACCCTTTATTCACATCTCACATTCCAGGCAATGTTATTATGAGAAGAAAAGTCCCCATGATGTATTTTGCACATTTATCAAAGAACAGATTGTAGCAAAAGACTCGGCTTCTGTGACAATAGCTTTGATTAACACCTATCAAAATAGAACCATCATTTGCTCACTTAAGCATTTGTTAAATAACTCAATCTGCTACTGAATTAGAAGCCAGATGCCTCTATCTCTGCACGTGCTGAGAGGGCAGTTGACACCTCCCTCTTCCGCCCCAAGCCATGAGCGGCCTTTGCCTATAGAATGTCTCAGGCTTTTAAACCAGCCCTAGGTTCTAGGATTCTATAAATTTAGGTGTTTTCTCTAGAGTGGCCTGTGGTATTTCCGTGGTCAGTTCCATGCATCAAGTCAAAAATCCTGTAATGGTTACACCCATCAGAATGGTGCCTGTGAGGGGTGATGCCATACTGTGAGGGTAGGCCTTCGTCACTCAGGCTGAACACTATGTCATCTGCAAAGCAGCATGAAGATCTGGACCAGTAGGTCATACTGATGAAAGGGACCAACTTCACAGAAGGTCGTTACAAGTGGTGCTCAACCGTTGACTAGTCCATGACGAGGACACTCCATACTAATGTTCATTTTTAGAAGATCTGTAATCATTAATACCTGCTTTCTTATACTTGGCTAAGGTCTGCTTGTCATGTCTATTCTGATTTTGTTCTCTGAAGCCAGAGAGAATAAGTTCATAATCATGACTGAAAGTTAACACTTGGCACTTGGGTGGCTCAGTAGGTTAAGCATCCTACTCTTGATTTCAGCTCAGGTCTTGATCTCACAGTTGTGAGCTTGAGCTCCAATCCCCAAGTTGGGCTCCGTGCTAGGCATGGAGCCTGCTTTAAAAGAAAAAAAAAAAAAAACCTCTCTCCTATCAGGTCTTCTTTTTCTTCAATAAAGCAACTAGATTTCCTGTTGTTCTTCAAGTAATACCATTTCCAGACCCCTTCATTATCCTGAGCACTTTCTTCTTGACTCTTTCCAATTCTTCAGTGTTCCTAGTTAAAATGTGGTGCCAAGAACTGAATTTAACACACTATCCTAAAAGAAGTCTGTCCAGGAAAAATTATAAGGCAATATGAATTCCTTCCTGTTCTATGAGTAAAATCTAAGATATCCTTTTAAAAAAAATCTGACAGTCATATTTGTCTTTCTGATGAAGAACACTCTTGCCTTACAGCCTTTGCACTTGCTCTCCTCTCGGTGAGGAAAGCTTTCCTCACGTATTCGTGTGGCTTTCTCCTCACTTAATTCTGTCCATGAGTCACCTCCTCAGCCACCCCCACAGAAGCAGGGTTCCCCCTTCACTCTCTTGCTCCCTGCAAGGCTTATTATTTTCTCATGGGACTATCATCACCTGATATGTAATTATTTTATGTTTGTATTGTCTGCCTCCTTCACAAAATGCGTGCTCCATGAGGCAAGAGACCGCTGTCTGCTGCATCCCTCTGGGACATGGAATATAGAAGACAGCCAATAAATATTTGTGGACTAAATGGAAATTGGGCATGTGATCAACTACAGTTTCTAGAACCTTTCCCATGAAATGCTGTTAGATTAAGTCTTTTCCCATTTTTCACTGGCAATAGCTTGTTTTTCTAATTAAAAAATAGCTTATATTTATTGCAAATAATGAGGCAATATAGGTAAGCAAAAAACCCTACTGAAATTCTCTTGTTTCCACACAGAATTTTAGTATATAATTTTTTAGACTGTTACTCATTTTTACATTACTCAATTGAGATAAGTTTACATATTTTAACCTGAACTATTTTTACTGTGTATTCCTTTAGCAGAAAATATTCTTACTAAATCAGACCATGTAATATTTGACTATGCAAGTATATCATAATTTAACATAAACTTACTTAACTGATCATCATTTATTAGAAATATATATTATTTCAGATTTATTGTGAATGTAACAGTATTGCATCAGAGTGTGTTTTAGCCAAACTTATGGAGCATTCATGATTATTTCCTTGATATAAGGATTTGTGCATCAATGGGATATAAAATATACAATACCGCTAATAAGTATTGTAAATAGACACATGTAAATTTTGAATATTCAAGTATTTTTGGTTTTTAGAGGTAGAGAAGAAGACATACGTGTACCACTAGCAAGAGTGTAAACCGACTTAGCCTTTCTGATTGGTAGTATTATACCTACCAAATGAGGAAAACAATGTAAGTTATAAGTTCCTTCTTTTCTTTGTAAAATTTGTAACTTTTTCCCCTCAGCCTAAAGGAAAAATCAAGTACATTTTAAAAAGTTTTGGTCCGTCTGTCCTGATGAAGTTTTTATTTTTCGGAATCCCGAGTCTGTACCTGATAATAGGGGTCTCTAGTCTTAACTTTGTACCTCTGATGAAAAAATCTTCTGAGTCTTTGTTTACAATAAATAGATTACAAAGTTTTGAACAAGCAAGCTATGCCAAATACAAAGTAACCTGTAAACCATTAAGCACTTCATGAAGGGTTTTAAGATTTTTGTTTTAATGAAGAGTGATGGAGAGAAATGAAGTGACTTTTAGTAGAGAGGTACAGAGAAAAAGAGTTTACGAAGGAATTCAAAACAAAGCAAATTATAAAGGAAGGCTATACAGGTTAACAATGACCTGTTCCAATGAAGAGAAGTTCCAAGCATGACTCAGTATGCAAGTACCCTTACTGACATTTCTAAGTTGTGTCCTTGGCTGCTGAAGGGCTTCTGTAAGGCAAATGCTGATTCCTATCTCCACTGAGGACAAAAGAAGAAGACATTCAAATTAAAAGATCAAGGTTTTGATAAGAAAGAACTCCTTAACAACACAGAAGTTCAAGTATTAGAATATTGTTAATGAAGATTCTATAATTCTTATTTTTAAAAAATTAAATAAGTTGATTATAGCAGTTAGCTATAGTAATAGCTAATCTGTTAGTCATTAGCTATTTACTAGTAAAATAGTAATTTGTTATCTCTCACAGTCTACAGGTCTGGATCAGGCCCACTATCGGCTTGCTTATGTGTCTACAAGTAGCCTGCAGGTTCATTGGAGAAATGGCTAGTTTAGGAGTTTCTATGCTGAGATGATTCAGTTCTATTCCATGGGCTCCCCAACAGGCTAACACAGACTTCTTCTCAAGGAGGAGGAAAGGTTCAAGAGAGGAGCAGAAATATGCAGATACTTTTTTGACATTCTATGTGCATCATTTGTTAATGTCCCATGGTCTCCTGCAAGTCACACAGCCTAGCCGATGAGGAAGTAGGTTACCACAGGCAAGGATACAGGAAAATGTGAAAAACAAAAACAAAACCCAAAAACCTAGGGCCATTAATGTTTCAGTCATTCATATGGGAGTGTCTAGTAAAATCTTTGGTTCGAAGGAGGCCCCCAGTAGTTATTAATTATCTCTGAGTAAATTAATGTCCCTTGATGGCTTTGGCATAGTCACACCTGAAGGCAGAATGACCCTTTGAGGTGTTGTCTGAGCTTATAACTCTATGATCTGGAAATTAGTTTTTCTTACTCCATAAGACTGATGAGATTGATAACTATGTTTACAGTAGTAGTATATTATGGCCCGATTTCAGCATCTTATAATGGACTTTTATTGATAACAGATGTTCTTAATGGTCTCATTTGATATTAAAATCTAGCCTCCATTATGATGTTTTTTTTATTTCGGTGTTTATTTGACTGCATCAGAAGGTTTAAAAAAAGATACACCTGGCTAAAACTACCTTTTGGCCAAAGTTGTTACTTGTGGGTCTCAACAGTTGGTAACATCTGCTAAGAATATATACAATCTAAACAAATGTTGGATTCCACAGTGGGGAAAAGAACACTAAAAGAAGATTTATGAATAAAGTATCTGAAAAGCAACGTGTTTGGAAAAGCCAAAGAGATGGTTGCTAACTAAACACATTTTTTAAATTTCCCAACATGCGTGCAAAAACAAACCAGAAGTAATCTTGGAGAGCTATGTATGCATGCATGGAATAAAGAAGAGATGGCTTCCCTCACTAGCTGGGCTTTAGTTAAAGGATGAGTGAATTTGACTAGATGATATGGTCATTAACTATCGGGATTTTGTGAAACTACAACTTGTTTCACAACTTGCTGATGGAATGAGAAGAGATATAGGGAATTTATTAGGTCCTCTGGGAGGCAAAAAGATTGCTTTACACCTGCCTCAGCCCTGCCATTCCCATTGTGGCTGTTTGTGTAGTAAATTGAACCACTTCCTCTCTCTCTCTCTTTCTCTCTGTCCTGGGGCATCATAGTGATAATTAAAATATGTCCATTAATTTCTATCTTCCTTGAAAAAATCCTTGGTAGGAGTCAGGTCACATAATATTATTCCCATTTTACAGATGAGGGAATGGAGGATGAGATAAGGTCAAGTGACTTGCTCAAGGTACATAGGTAGTTGGGGGTTCTTAATCCACCTCAAGGCTCACCTTCCTACAGTTAACTCTTTGTTTCTATATGGGTTTAGAGTCACAGTCATCCCACTCCTTGTGAAGGCAAATGATTGGTGTCCCCGGTCAATTTATGGGAGGGGAGTAAAGGTTCAGGAGAATCAAGCAAGAGATCATTGAATAAATATATTGAGAAAACAGAACAAGATCAAGGTAGGAAATATATAGGAATTGAAAACAGGTGGCCTGAGAACTAGCTGTATTTCTTTGTCTGACAACATTATTTGATCTGTACAATAATTTGAAGCATAATTTGGCAGATATTTGATTGCAATACAAGCAGATTAGCACCTATGGTTTAATACTTACATTTTTATATATTGATGTTGCTTTAACTTCTGCAGATATTTGGTATTGAAACTCTGAATCTGAATTTAAATTAAGAAATTCAATAGTGCATTTTAAAAAGTAGGTGAAGAATGCTGTATCCTTTTAGGGCACAAGAGGCCATCTGGTTCTTGTGACCCTGGTCCGTCAGGTGGTCCATGAGTAGTGGTACGGGTGGGAATGGAGTCTGAGTAAGGAAACCCTGAATGTGCACGTTGAGGATGAAGCCTCCTCAGCGAGTCTGCGCAGAAGAGCCACTGCACAAGAGTGAGATCAGTGTGGCATTTGGCATGCACTCTCCCATCTCCTGAGAGGGATTAGAGCTGTTGAAACACAATATGTTCCCTAAAAACTGGCTCTCAGAGGAGAAACTGTCATCCTAATTATGTCACAGAAATTGGGGACCGTGCTGATCACCAAAGCCAGTAATGAACACTCAAGGACACATCGTGGTGAGTTGAATTTAATCACCTTTATATCTCAGCTTTGGGCGTTTGAGATGTCCCTTCACCCACTCCTAGAAAACACTGGGAAAAATGTATCCCGCTTGGCCGAGGGAAAAAGAAAGCCTTTATGGTACTAACCACCTATGTTTTGCAGACTCCTTTTCAACATACTATAAGATAGTGTCTGTAGATATTTTACAAAAGATAGTAATTGGATTCACAAGGATCGACGGACTTTTCTTGACTTGGACCACATTGGATAGCATTCTCTTCTAGGTCATGGGTATCTCCTGCCTGTCCTGTTCAGTTACTCCCCTTGTGGTTCTTCAAATCATTTGGCTAAGACCAATCAGCTTGAAATAAATCCACCCTGACTTTTCCTAAACTTAAGATTCCCATGCTGATCTAAGAGGTTAGGAAATTGGCAGGAAAGGAGGAAGGAAAGAAATTATTCTCCTCCCAATGACAGACAGAGACGTCTCTCACACAGTACTTACCATGTCTCCAGCGCTGTTGGAAGTGGTTTACACACATCAACTCCCTCAATCCTCAGAGCAAGTCTATCCCCAATTTATTACTGTCTCCATTTTATAGGAAACTGAGCCACAGAGAGATGAGGTGTGGTATCCAACTGAGTATCTTACAGAGAGTAAGTGACAGGCTGGGATTATACCTGGATTGTCTGTCCCCTCAGCTTCTGGTCTTGACCTTTATTTATTCTTTTTTTCTCCTAGGTGAACTGGAAAAGTCACCCAGAAATTTTTCTACTTAGTGTCTTCCCTCAGATTCTCTGTCTGTTGAGGTCAAGTTTAATTATTATCTCCTCTACGAAACCTTGCCTAATTCTTCCTAGCCTTTCTATTCTTTTGGCTCCTCTGCCATAACACTTATCCTTTGGTGCTTTTGTTACTCTGTACTCATCATCTGTCTCCTACAATATGTAGTCAGCTCCTTGAGGAAGAGGGCTACCATGTCATTTTTTGCATTTGTATATCCACAGTGTCTTGGAGAATGTGTGGTACCTAGTGAAGAGTATATATTGTATTGGACATGAATGAATGAAGACACTTGGAGATGCTTATTAATAATAGTGGGTTGTATGTTTCCTTGAACTTTATGTATTTTGTTCAGTGCCACTCTCTGACCTAATAGGAAGTATTTTTATTGGATACTTGTTAGACACTCTGATGACTCTAGGCATATGGCTCCCTGTTTATTTTAAAGCTCAATTGAAACAAAAGAATGGACAACTGTGACTTAGGTACATTTAGGTAGCTTCTTTGATCTTGAGTCTGTTGTTTCTGAATCTTAATTAGCTTCAGTAAATCAGCAGTGGCATGTGTGTTATTAAATGGTAAAATAAATGGTTGGTTGTAGTTCCTTTATGAATCTCACAGAGTATCTGCATTCCCCATATTTCATTAGATGTCATTATTTTACAGTAATTGCTTAATCTGAAATAATGACATGTGCAAATTATATGAGACCCCATCCATTGATGTTTCTCTGAGCACTTATGGTGTTAGCCTTCTTTTAATTATTTTCTCTGCACTAGAGTGCTCACTATTTTCTCTGCTACTGCTCTGGGTATTCATGGCTGAACAAATCAATTATTAAAAGGAAACATGCTCCTTTTGTGCATTTCCTGAATGTCTTAAAAATCTCATTATTTGATGAGTGACTTGTAGAAATATTTAACTCATCCTGTTTGACAGATGTCATGTGCTCAACAAGTGTATGAACGTGCTCTCTGGTACTAAGAAGACAGTGTTTGCAATGGTTTTACTCTGATTTCAGCACTGCCAGGGGTGAGAGGTTTCTGTTTTAATCACAGCCATGTTTTGGCTCAAAAGTGTTGAATTGTTTGACCTTGATAACTAGCTCCACAGAATACACTTTCAAGGTAGAAAAGTAAGAGAGATTTGCATGAGGTCAAGGTTAATTGTAGCTGGTATTTGCTTAATAATTTGTCTCCTACCATTCTGGCTTATGATATAATAAATGAACTATTTTGGGGAGAAGGAAGGTCAATGTTATATTCAATTTACTGCAGTAGGTGAGCTTCCAATTGGGGACTTAATTTGAGGAAGATTTTAATAAAGGAGAGGTGCCTTAAAAATGTCTAGGTTAACATAGCACCTTTAAAGAATTACTCCTGTCGATGGGGTTATTTTATGTTCAGAAAAGGAAACTTCAGACAGGCTCAGTGACCAAGGACTTGGTCTTCATTTAATTCTTGTTAATTTTAAAACTTTTTCTATATGCATTTCCAGAAGCCTCTCAGGCATGCAGGCTCTCTAAGGGTCACCACAATGCTCAGCGGCCAGCACATACCACTATGCACGTCATACCTTCCAGGGATGGATTTTTTCTCATACGTGGAGCCTCCTGGGTGATCCTTTAGGACAGAGGTCCTGGGGCGCCTGGGTGGCTCAGTCGGTTGAGCGTCCGGCTTCGGCTCAGGTCATGATCTCGCGGTCTGTGAGTTCAAGCCCCACGTTGGGCTCTGTGCTGACAGCTCAGAGCCTGGAGCCTGCTTCAGATTCTGTGTCTCCCTCTCTCTCTGCCCCTCCCCCACTCATGCTCTGTCTCTCTCTGTCTCAAAAATAAATAAACATTAAAAAAAAAAAAATAAGGACAGAGGTCCTGCCCTGACAACACTACTTGCAGCTCCAAGTGTAATGTCTGGGTCACAGTAGTCATTAGAAAATAGCTATGGGATTAATTGCTTTATTAATGATCATAATACTGCCACATTAATAGTGAGGAAGCAAATTTTATTGACTCATTCTTTTCCGCAAAATATAAGGATTCCAACTCCTTTCAAATTCAAGCTCAGTATTTCTTAAGAGTCTCTTGAGGTTTTCCTCATAAGCTTCCTAATCTTATTTTTCTTCTCCAGCGGCCCACCATAATTCAACTGACATCCAAGTCAAAGGCATGTTTTTCACTTCCTCTCAAAGTCACAAACGTTCCAAATAGTAACATAGGCCTGTTTTTCTGAGGATATTCACAGTGCTAAAGGCATGCCATGTCTCTTGTGGAAGTGGAGAGAGTCTCTGTTTGCTCCCCTTTGCCATTTTGGATTTAAAGATAAACCAAACCATATCACATTTTTTTACAAGGTGTCCTCATTTCTCACAAAGTTCCCCCACAGAGCAGCTTTTTATCCTTACCTGAAGTTCCTTTCTCCATCCATCTTGGGTCTGCGTCTGTGGTGCTGGTCTTCGTACTAATATCTGGTTGCAATCCCAATTTTCATGCTGCCTTTCTATCCTGACCTCTCCCCAGGGATCAACTTAAATATTTCCCTTTTTATTCAGACAAAAACAATTTTATTTCCTTTTTAGCTGCTTTTCTTCTTTCCATCTTCTTTCATTTGTGCAGTCATTTACTTAACACATGGTTATTGGATCGAGATTATGTACCAAGCATTATAATGGATTCTGGGGATAAACTGAAGAATAACACAGATGAAATTCCTATCCCTCTGGAGTTTATAATTCTGTTCACTTGAAGATGCCCAGATATGGTTTAATCCCACTTAACACTTAACTTGGATTCATGCTAAGTCCTAAAACATGACATGTGTTTTTGTCTCTCTTGCTAAAACCTTAATGTCCAGAAAACTTCCTCCCAATGTTTTGATTAATTAGGGAAATGCATAACTTCTGTAATTTGAGGATTTATAAACACATTAGGAAGAGGTAGAGAGAAGGAGCAAAGCTAATTATAAAGACCTTCTTTAAGGCAAAGGAGACGAGAAGGAGTACATAGATGAGAAAGACATTATTTTATCATCTGATTAGGAATAAGGATCTGAAAATTCCCAAACAATATGAGGAAATAGAAATAATCTCAGTTAGGAACCTAGGAGACATAGAAGGGGTGATATGTGGAGAAAAAAATAACAGAAGGAGCTGGGCCTCAGAGGTTAACTTCAATGTAAAGGCAGCCTCTCCATGGAAGGGTTAAGTCTGTTCAAAATCCTGGAGTTGGACGAACTGCCTTAGAAAGAACATACACTTAATGGAATTTTAATTTTCAGCAAACAAAGCCCAAATTCTTGAAATATTTTGCTTAAAAAACCCCAAAAAAACAGATACTTGAAAACAAGGTGACCTGTTTGCTAACAGTCCCAGTCAATCATGAAGAGATACCATTTTTCAAGAGTGCCTCATCAAGAGAACACTGACTAACTAGCTGAAACTATAAATAGGAAGGATGATCACCCATGAGCTGTTGAAAGTCCCCAAGAACCGAGGGTATGAAATCCAAAAGGACCTTCTTTTCAAAACTCCTGTTATAACTGCACACATTTTCCTCTTTTGAAGCCTCTCACCCCAATGGGAAGATGGAAAAATCAATCAACTAAACTGCAGGAGACAAACCTGAATGACACCAAAGGTTGAATTTTTCCTATAGTTGACTCTTGGAAGCTGCTCAAGCCACTGATCATTCCAAGAAGTAGGCCATGGCCCAGGGCTGTGAACCATCAGTCAAACCTCCTTAATGACCATGTCACCGAAGGGAAGTATTACGTGGAACTCAGTGCCAAGAATATTCTTTATGCAAATAAAGTGTATAACCAAGGATAATCACTTAAAGGAAAGCTCTCAGGGTAATATTCATCCCTGAGAAGATTTTGTGGGTTCTGTTAAAGAAGATACATTAAAACAATACATTTTTCTAACATTTTCCCCTCTTTTTTTTTTCAGAAGGAAAACGGATCTGATCCTAGAAATAATATAGTACAAATAAATCTTGGGTCCCCACATGGCTCAATGTATAGAATCACAAGAAAGAAACCAAGTTCAACAACAAAATAGTAATATAAACTTTTCAGCGACTTAGCTGAATGTACTGAGAGGCCAACAGAGTAATTTAATTTTTTCTCCCATTGTTCCTTCAGATTTGCTTTATGGGTCATTTCTTTCTCTGCCTCTTTGTGAAAACTTAGGTTTGTACCATATCTTTTTCATCAACCTTAGTTCTAACAACCATCTCATTTCAGCAATTAAAATGCCCAGTCATTGGTGTAATGATCAAAACTCTTGATCAGGTAACACATACAGAGCTATTCACTTCCTACCACCTAGCACGGCTTCAGATCTAGAAGCCTTTCTGGGCAAGAGGAATGTGATTGGCTTCTTCTACCATCTTTGATTAGATCTTTGCCTTCACATTAGCTGGGCTCCTGACCCAGCAAGGTACATTTAGGGAGATAATGGATTAGAGGAGAAGGATCATAGCCTTATGTGGCTTGAAGGACACCATCTGTCACTGGTTTTTCTGCATTGGAGGGAGATTAGGATCCCTACTGTGCTTCTCAGAATAATAAAAATGGTATAATAGAAAGTAAATGTCTAGTCTTTTTTCAAGTTTTTGTCTCATAGCTCCTAAAACCCTTGGAATCCCTAAAGTCATGAGTGACTTATATATGCTAACAAGACGACTGGGATTGGGGACCCCTAGATAGTGTCAGAGTGGGCACTGCTCACCAGATGGACCAAGGCCAATTACAGAGTTGGGATTTTTATCTCCTAATGCCTCTCTAAGGAAAGGTGGGTAGAGATTGAGTTCAGTCACCAATGGTCAATGATGAGTCAATCATTCCTACTCATCAAACCTCCATAAAAAACACCTAGACAGTAAGGATTCAGAGAACTTCTAGGGAGGTGAACACTTTGAGGTGGTATAAGGGCATGGAAACTCTACCCAGTTTTCCATACCTTCTCCAATGCGTGTCTTCCATTTGACTGTTTCTCAGTTGTATCCTTTATAATAAAGAAGAGTAACAGTAAATAAAGTGTTTCCTGAGTTCTGTGAGTCATTCTAGCAAATTATCAAATCTGAGAAGGTCTGTGGGGGAACCACTGAATTTGTAGGCCGCTGGGCAGGCATGTGAGCAACTGGGCCGGAATCTGAAGTAGAGACAGTCTTGTGGGACTGAGCCCTTAAACCTGTGGGGTCTTTAGACCTGCTTCTCAAGCTGTTCTAGTGTTCTAGGGCTCACCTGCTTCTCTTCTGTCAGGATGGGCCAGGATAGCTGTGTGAGCACTCAGAGGCCTGAGCTTCGGCCATGAGCGGGGCTCTTTGCAATGTTTGGATGTCTGTGTAGACAGCATGGACGTGAGGGCTTGGGTGTCCATCTACTTGTTAATGAAGTCCCTCACGGTACAGAGTGGAGAAGGAGTGGCACAAGAATGGGACAGGCCGTGGATTAGGGCATGGCCCACTCTCCCTTAAAAAGCTGATAGCGGGGCGCCTGGGTGGCTCAGTCAGTTAGGCGGCCGACTTCGACTCAGGTCATGATCTTGCCCGGTCTGTATGTTCTAGCCCCTCATCGGGCTCTGTGCTGACAGCTCAGAGCCTGGAGCCTGCTTCGGATTCTGTGTCTCCCTCTCTCTCTGCCCTTCTCCTGCTCAAGGTCTGTCTCTATGTCTCAAAAGTAAATAAACGTTAAAAAAAAAAAAAAAAGCTGTTAGCGTGGAGCCTGCCTAAGATTGTCTCTTTTCTTTTCTGCTCCTTCCCAGCTCAAACCTTTGTGTTCTCTCTTTCTGTCTCTCTTAAAAGAAGTAAATAAATTACAAAAATAAATAAATAAAAGCTCTGACTTTTGGAGCCGAGCAAAGTCACAGCCTTGTTTTCTTTTGCCCATCAGGTATTAGGCTGTCTTGAACTATCCCCATCTTTGGCAATATAGGAGGTAAAGAAGCACCTTTCTAAGTGACAGTTGACCAAACTGCAGTTTTCATCTGATTGTTTGACCATCATAAGCAATCAGAGAATATAGATATTTATGATTGACATGGTTATTTTACTTTAAATGTGATGTTCTATAGACATGAAACTGGATTTAACTTGTCTTCATGTTAGAAACCTAGCTAATGCCGACTTGTCCTTGTTACTTGAGCACTTTTGCATTTTTTAAACCACCGATTACTCAAGAAATAAGGAAAATATTTTTCAGTTTTCTTCCTTGGATATTTCATAGTATGCAGGGGAAATTTTTTTTTATGTTTCAGTAATCTCAATTCCAGTTTTAATGGAATCCTATAACTCAGACGAGATTGAAAATCAAAACACGAGCATATTTTAATCATGTGCAAATATTATTCAATCTCATGCTACTCTAGAAAAATTATGACATTAAAAAGTGTGTAAGCCTAGCCCACAAATCACCTTTATTATGAAACCGGCTATAACTTCCTCATTTGAAAGAAGTGTCGTTTTTGTAAAATTCTGCGCTATGTGCCCAGAACCGAGTGGCTTCTGCATGTAGAGGAGAAAGTAAGAGCAGTTCTCATCAGAGAGCCTATGTGTAACAGGCACCAACACACCTACAAATATATGTTTATTACAGCGATTGATGAACGTTATGAAAATAAAAAGTACGACACCACTGATAGGTGGTGTAATTAACATGCTGAGATTCTGAGGACCAGATATTTAAGTTTTTAAGCTGACAAGAGTTAGCTACACTCAGCACAAGGCAGCCAGAAGAGGCAGGGGCCACATGCGTGGTCCTGAGGCCTCTTGGAAATTTTGGGGGGAGGTCAGTGTGGCTGCCCCATACAGTGAGTGTTGTAGGTTGTCTGAGGTGGATCCTTTTAGAAGGTTCCAGAGGTAAAGCTGTCAAATGCTGTGCCGAAAAACACTAGGATAGAGAATGGAGCCACCTGTTTCTGGAATATGCCAATTGTGTTTCTTTAACTGCATTTTGGTATGGTTTGTATGGCGGGAGTGGGGGCAAGTAGGAGTTGGTTCAGATCTTTGTGAGTGTGTTCTTTAATTCAGCCGTATCTAGGAATGTTTTTCAGTGCCTGTGGTGTGCCCGATGCTGCTCAAACACTCACAATAATAATATTAACAATAACAACAGGACCTAAAAATTCTATGGTTTTGCCGTGTGCCATAATACTGCTTGGTATTTTATGTAGCTTTACTACGTGCCAGAAATAGTTCTTAGTATTACGTGTATTAACTCTTTTAGTTTTTATGTCAAGCTTATGAGATAAAGTATTCTTACTATCCCCATTTTAGAGATAAAGTAAATGAGGCACAGAGAGATTAAATAATTTCCCCGCAGTTACATTTGGAAAGGAGTAGAGCTGGAATTCAGACTCCCATCTTCTCTTTCCAGTGTTCATGTTCTTAGCTGCTATGTTGTGTTATAATCTGAATTGTGTTTGCAGCGCTGAGGGGACAGTGGAAGACACCAACAGAGCTGACTATAAATAAAAAAGAATAAATAGGAGTGTAATTTACAAATAGGAGTGTAAACAAAAGATGCCATGAATTCTGATTGGGGAAAGGTCGAGGGTTGGCAGGAGGCTTTGCGCGGTAGGAGAGGAATCTGGTGATACTTCTGGCGTTACAAACCGTAACAAGCTCCTAATAAAAAGGAACTTCAGAAGAGGGCCTGAGGGAGAACACCTCCTGGCTGGGAAGTATCGTAACTCAAGGTCAGACCCTGTGTTCCTGGTCAAACAGCCCCACTATTATGCTACATGGACAGAGGGAGGGGCTCATGCCTACCCCAATGTAGGCAGACGTTGAGTAGAGGTTTGTTGAAGGATTGACAGGAACCACATCTTCTTTCCTCATAAGTGATTAGGTACTGACAGTGGCACTTGGTTCCTGCTGCGGATGACCAGCTGATGAGCAAATGCATGATTACACCTATGCTGAGGCCTGGCCTCAATGACTAACAATATCTTCAGCATCAGGTATAATGCTTACCATGATTAGCATTCATGCAGCAGTGTACATATTACACAAGATTTCCCTATGTATTATATCATTTTAATGCCTAGGAATTAATTTATTTGGCTCATACTTTTATAAAAACTATTTTGCTTTTGCTCGAAGTAATATGTGTTCACAATTTAAAAAGTTAAATGGTACTGTTAGGTAGTAGCTGATAATGAAAAACAGGAGTCCCCACTTCATTGTTCCCTCCTTCCTGTTTCCACCTCTGCAGAAGTAGTGGTTTTTTTTTTTTGATGTTTATTTTTGAGAGAGAGAATGCAAGTGGGGGAGGGGCAGAGAGAGAAGGAGACAGAATCTGAAGGAGGCTCCAGGTTCTGAGTTGTCAGCACAGAGCCCAAGGCAGGGCTCAAACTCAGAAACCGTGAGATCATGACCTGAGCCAAAGTCAGAAGCTTAACCAACTGAGTCATCCAGGCACCCCCAGAAGTAATTAGTTTTATTTTTAGCTGCTTCTTCTGGCATTTACCCTCATATAGCTAAGTAATACGCTTACATTGCTATTTTTTTTTTATTTTTCCATTTTAAATATTATCCTTTGGCTTATGAGAGATGAGGCTTTAACTTTTTGTTTTAATGCTTATTTTCAAGAGAGACAAAGTGTGAGTGGGGGAGGGGCAGAGAGCAAGGGAGACAACAGAATCCAAAGCAGGCTCCAGGCTCTGAACTGTCAAACCAATGACGTCAGATGCTCAACCCACTCAGCCACCCAGGCTTTAACTTTTTAACTCCTTCCCTCTTCCTTCCTCCTATACGTGTACATGCACACCCTCAGTTAACGCTTCCCTTCCTCCTACATTACATTTTACATTATAGCTTTTGGTTATATCGACATCTTTGTCTTCTTATTATGAAATTTAAAGGAATTCACAGTTTTCCCATGTGTTAATTATACCATGGATCTTATCATGTATTGCTCCCTCTCTCGCACAACTCTGCTTGGAGTAAATGATTGTCTTATTTTTTAATTAGTTATGTTTCTCTGTATCTATTGCTAATTAATTCCCAAAGGTTTGAACAAAACTTGAAAGTTGTTATTAATACCTTCAAACTCATCAAGTAGCATATCATCTTTTCCCAAAGGAATTCATTCCTTAGTGTCTGCTTTTCTCCTTTTGACTGGCCAATGTGTCAGCCTCCTGCATCTGGGATCACTCCATCACTTTTACCTGAGAAGTCCCTCTCTTCTTGGTTGGTTCCTTTGGTCCCTGAATCCTGTTTTCTGATTCATATCTCTGCTTTGTAGCAGTACACTCTTTGAAGCAGTACTTCTCTTCTCCTTGAGAAGGACTGCAGAAAACATTTTTGAAGTATTGTTTATTAGGCAGGATAGGCTATCATGGTTTCTCAACCTCAACACTATTGACTTTGCAGCTGGATGGCTCTTTGCTAAGGGAGGTTGTCCAGTTCATTGCAGAATGTTTAATGTCATCCCTGGGCTCTACCACCTAGATGCCATTGCCAAACGTCCCCTGGGAATCAATGTCAGCTCTGGTTGACAACCACCGAGCTCTGTAAACGTATTCATCTCCAACCCTTAGTTGCTTACTAAACAAATGTTTGTGGCTTGTTTGTCGTACATGTGCAGTGTGGTTTGGCACAGTACTCTATTCTTCATATTAATTTATATCATTATTCAGGAACCCAAGGTGACAGACACGCTCTTATCTTTTATTGGCACTATAATTGTATTCTAAGGTCAAAGGAGCTGAGAGATGGGGAAGCAGGACGATTTTCACTATCTCGGTTCAAACCTTGTAGACTTTACTTCTTCTCATATTCTATTGGCCAGAATTAGTCACATCTGCATTCTTAATTTCAAGGAAAAGAAGGAAAAATGATCTCTATCACATCTTACAAATCTGAAAATATCTTTATTTTACCCTTATCTAATTAATAGTTTGGCTGGGTTTAGAATTCTCCACAAGAAAGCAATTCTGTGGTATAAATATCATTTTACGGATGAAGAAACACCTTCAGAGAGGTGTAGAACTAGTAAATAGTGTAATTGAGAATGAGCCAACTGCACATCAGAGGTGATGTTATGTGTTCATTGTACCCATCTCATTTTCCTCCTGGGCACACGGATAAACTGCATTTGCCAGCTTCCTTTCACTGGATTTCTCTCTGTGACCAAATTTTGGCTAGTAGAATGGGGCAGAAGTGATGTGTGCCTAGTCCATAAAACTATTCTATGTGCAATCCTCTATTATTCTCTTTCTTTCCTCGTGGCGAACCCAGAAGCCGTGAGTTGAATGGCAGCATCATCAAATGGAAAGAGCTTAAGTGTCTGAATGATGTGATGAAGAAAGAGGCCTACTCCAACCTCACTGGACAAGGAATGATTAAGTAACAAACTTTTGCATTAAATAATCAACTCCGGCTACTGAGGTGTTGAAGTTCATTATTTTACCAGCTGGTGTTATTTCTCCTGACTAAGGGAGAAATGGATCCTAGAAGTATAGAGTGCCGCTGTAAGACACTTGTGAGAGTGCTCTTTGATTTAGTGCTCTGGAAGCAAGTGACAAGAAACTCGGGACACAGGTGGAAAGATGGCGACCATGTTATGCAGTGGCAAAAACACTTGATAAAACTGTTTCATATAATAATGTGGAAGATAGACAAATACCTCCTATGGCCACAACTCTAGGGAGAGCGATTGAAAAGAACTCAAGGGTTAGTTTATAAGTTACTAGAGATGAGAATTTGCCAGTTTGCCAGCAGAAATGAAAAGATATAAAAAAAGAGTCGAGAAATATGAAATCTTGAAGGTTGGAAAAACCTTCTATATTTTTTTTCTATATGACAGAAGACACATTTGAGTAATTAAATTCCATTAAGATCTACCCTGGGGCAAGGAACAGGTTGAGGATGTGGTTCATTTTAGCCTGATAGCCTCAGAGCAGAAACCATTCTACCAAGAAAGAGGCAGGGAGTGATAAGTCAAATAAAATGGATTTGAGAGTCATGTTTATAAAAGAGCTTTTGGAGTAAAACCCAACAAATTAGATATAGAAGGAAATAACTCAATAAAGGCCATATGTGACAACTTCACAGCTAACATCATACTCAACTGTGAAAAGCTGAGAGCTTTTTCTCTAAGATCAGAAATAAGACAAGGACGCTCACTCTTACCATTTCTATTCAATATAGTACTGGAGGCCCTCAACAGAGCAATTAGGTAAGAAAAAGAAATGGAAGAATTTAAATCAGAAAGGAGGAATTAAAATTATCTCTATTTTCAGATAACATGATCTTTTATATAGAAGGCCTTAAAGACTTCACCAAAAAAAACTGTTAGAATTAACAAACAAATGTAGTAAAGTTTCAGGTTACAAAATCACCGTATAAAAGTCAGTTGCATTTCTATACACCAACAATGAACGATCCAAAAAAATTAAAAAATAATCCCATTTACAATAGCATCAAAAATATTTAGCAATAAATTTAACCAAGGAGTTCAAAGACCTGTAGATTGAAAACTGTAAAGCACTAATGAAAGATACTGAAGAAGACATGATAAATGGAAAGATAGTGTACATGGATTGGAAGAATTATATTACTAAAACATCCATACTATCCAAAATGAGGTACAGAGTCAATGCAATCCCTATCAAAATCCCAATGGCATTTTTCACAGAAATGGGAAAAAGTCCTAAAATTCATATGGTGCCACAAGAGACCACAAATTACTGAAGGAATATTGAGCAAGAAGAACTTAGTTGAAGTCATCATACTACCTGATTTCAAAATATACTACAAAGATATAATAATCAATGGTACTATAGTTTTATAGTAATCAATGCCACCACGGTATTGTCATTAAAACAGATACATAGACCAATGGAATGAAATAGCACAGAAATAAGTCTACACGTTTATGGTCAACTGATTTTCAACAAAAGTGTCAAGAACACAGAAGGGGGAAAGGACAGTCTTTTCAACAAGTGGTGATGGGAAAGCTGGTTTTCCACATACATGGGAATGAAATTGGACATTTATCTCACTCCATGTACAAAAATCAACTCAAAATGAATTAAAGACTTAAATGTAAGACCTAATTATAAAACTATTAGAAGAAACTATAGGGAAATATCTTCTTGACACTGGTATGGGCAGTGACTTTTTGGATAAGACTCCCAAAGAATAGGCAACAAAAGCAAAATATGGGGTCACATGGGTAGCTCAGTCAGGTCAGTGTCTTATACTTGATTTTGGCTCAGGTCATGATGTCATGGTTCTGAGATTGACCCCTGTGTTGGGCTCTGCGCTGGGTGTGGAACCTGCTTAAAATTCTCTCTCCCTTTCTCCCATTGCCCTTCTCCCACTTGTGTGCATGCACATGTGTGCATGTGGTCTCTCTCTCTCAAAAAAGAAAAAGGCAAAAAAAAAAAAATGCAAAAATTGGATTGCATTAAACCAAACAGCTTCTGCTCAGCAAAGGGAAAAAATCAAAGTGAAGAGACAACCTACAGAATGTGAAAAATATTCGCAAACCATACATTCGATAAGGGATTAATATCCAAAATATGTAAGGAACATGATAGCAAGAAAACAAATAACCTGATTATAAGATGGGTAAGGGACCTGAATAGGTATTTCTCAAAAGAAGACATACAAATCCCCAACAGATGTATGAAAAGATGCTCAATCACTAATCATCAGGGAAATGCAAATCAAAACCACAATGTGCTACCGCCTCACACCTGTTTGAATGGCTATTATTAAAAAGAAGAAATAAAACAAGTGTTGGTGAGGATGTGGATATGTAGATATATCGAATGCCTCATTTGCCATCATGATGTTCCACACAACATTATTTTTGTTTTACAGCTTAAGAAATGAAGCATTGGCTCCTATCTTTGGAATTCACTGCCTTGCCATGTATCCAATCACCCAAAAGCAAATAAGCATATTGATTCGTGGAATGGAGAATTGAAATGATTGACAACACCTTGCATACTTGGGTTGTGTCCAATCCAATGAGATATATTTTTGGAACTTCTGACCAATTTATGATTCTCCTATATCCAGAATATAAGTATCTCAGAACTAAAAGGGTAGAAGGAAAATACCTTCTTGTCATTATTATCCCTAATGATCTACTTGTAAAATTGTGCTCCCTACTCCTGCAGTGCTTGGATATGCTGATTTTTAGGTCTTATTTCTTAAAGGAGAAAGTGTCTACCAGGTACACACTAACGGTTACATTGACTAGAAGTTGTGGAATGTCAGCTAGTCATTTGGGTTCTTCATACAAGTGAACTGACAGTTAAGAAAGGGAGTTACTTTGTTGTCTGAAGTGATTGATCCTGATTATTAAGGACAAATAAGGTAGCTGTTACATGATAGGGTCAAAAGGAAAATTTCAGAACCCAGGGAATTTTATGGGACCCCCTGTTAGTATTTCAATGTCTAGATGCCATAGTTAATGGAAGTCTGAAACAACTTACACAGTCAAGACCATTAATGTTTTATTCCCTCAGGTTTGAGTTATTCTGTCAAGTAAAGAATTTACTAGCTGAGAATTTCACTGAGTGCATAGGGAGCATAGAGCCATGAGTTAGAGAATAGAGGACCATGATAGCTATGCATTTTCTTTCTTGCATGTTTTGTATAAATATTTACCAATTTCCTTTTCCCCCTCCTCATTGTATTAAGGGTGTTGGTGCTAGTTACCTTATAATGCAGTCTTTAAATTAAAGGAGATTGTAACGGACATGCAAGAGGAATGAATATCATCCAAAGATGGATACAGTTTTCTTGTTTGGAGAGAGGATGAACATATCATTATTTGTATGAGGAATAATCAGATCATATTCAGCAAAAGAATGATGTAGTCTTATTGTTCTAAAGTTTAAATACATGACTAAAATTACACACAGACCCTGAGTACCCAAAAGGGCAAACAGTGCATATGCAGGATCTGGTTTATAGAATAGATTTGCCAATGGCTGGCACTCATCCAAGATTTGGAAGGTGAGAGGGAAAGATAAACCATTATTCTCTGGCAGCAGCTCCTGGCAGACACACGGGCAGATAGCAGACATGAAATGCGCAGGGGCTTTCTGGTGGACTCCCGCAGAACACCTGCTTCAGGTCTGCAGGCAGTGGAGTCCATTGGTGTCAACTTTCCGGCCCTTCTGAGTTCCTAAACGTCAGCTGTAGTTTCTTGACCTTTTACCCTCCCATTTTTCCAAAAGTTTGTAAGCATTTAATTAACTACCTTACTTCTCTTCCTACTTGAAATAGCTAGAGTGATTTCTGGGCTCCTGGGCAACAGCTGATAAATACCTGTTTTTTCTTTCTCTCTCCACTATCCACTCTACATCTGTTCTGTGTTTAGCCCTGTGGGATGTGATTTAGAAGACCCAGTAGAAGAAAAGGCATAGCTATATCTGGTAACTACTTGCTGTATAGCAAAGCACCCAAAATTTAGTGGCATTCAACAACTTCCATTTTATTATGCTCACAAATTCCATGGGCCAAGAATTTTGGCATGACACAACTCCCTGGCTTGTTTCTGCTTTATCACATCGTGGCCTCTCTGGGAAGATGCATCATGTGCAGGAAACTCCACAGCTGGTTACCGAAGTCATCTGAAGGCTTATTCATTCATGTGTCTGGCGCTTGGGCCAGGAGGACTGGGGGTCTATTACTATATACTATATAATATCTGTACTGTTGTGGACTAGAGTGCACACACATGTTCTCACCATGTGGCTTGGCTTCCTTACAGTATGGCAGCCTCAGAGCAGTCAGACTTCTCACATGGTGGCTCAAGGCTCCAAGTGTGAGCCAGCAAATGAGACAGAAGTTGCATCTCCTTTTATGGTCCAGTCTCAGAGGTCATATGGGGTCAATTCCACTTTCAATTATTGTCAGAAGTCCATCAAGATACAAGGGGAGGCATATAGACTCTTGGGCTTGATAGGAAGACTGTCTAAGAATTTGGGGGCCATGTATCAAAACTTTCATATCGTCTGATTGAGAAGTCAGAGATCCTTTATTTGCAGTTGTAATTCCTCCTACTTGGAGTGCTCTCTCATCGTCTGAGACTCAACACAAATGCTGACCTGACACCATGTAGAATAGTATTCAAGCACCCTGACCATGAAGCCAGCATCACAGTGCAAATCTGAGCTCCATCACATACTGGCCAAGTGACCACAACACATACTTACTCTATCTGTAATGGAGTGTCTATACCTGTAAGAAGATGACAATAATATCTACTTCAGAAGCTTGGTTTAAGACTTATAGGATGTTGAATGGTGGCCCCCAGGAAAAATTATTGCCCATTAGGAACCTGTGAACTTCACCATATTTGGGGGTCTTGGCAAATGGAAGGAAGTTAAAGATCCTGTGATGAGATCATCCTGTGTTAGATGGGCTCTAAACCCAGTAAGTGTCTTTATTAAGAGATCAATTGTGCTTCACATAATAAGTGCTCTATGAGTGTTACTATCTTTACTTAAATTATCCTGCCTTCCTGTCACTCAGTCCTATGACTTTATTTCATAGTTCCTATCAGTTGTTCATTTTTTCTTATTTATTTCCTTACTTAGTATCTTCCTTTGTATACTGGAATGTAGGCACCTTGATAGGAGAGTCGTCGTCTTTTTCATTGTTGTGTCCCAGTCCCTTAGATCATGAAAACAGGTATTAGATGATCACGATTTACTGAATAAATGGATAACCAAATGGATTTGGGGGAAAAAAAAAACACTGAAAAAGCAACTGCTAAACTACATGGTCAAATGGATTTCAAATGGGAAGTGAGTAGTATGATAATACTATATAGTTAAAATCCTTCATGAAAGGGGTCGAAATTGAGGTGTGACTTATGCAGAATGAAAATTTAATGTGGGGAAAGTCTATTTAAGGTCAGAAGCACATCTTATTTCACCTTTATATTCCTACCCTACTGTATGAGTGTCTGGCACATAAAATACCCTTAAAGATAATTTTTTAATTGAATTGAATTTAGGAAAGTGAACACTCCAGAAAGTGAATAGTATGAGTGCCTTACAGAAGGATTCTATGAGGAATGAATATACAAGCAAAATAGAAACAAACATTCTGAACTCATTTGCTTGACTGAAAGTAGGATTAAAAATCCTTTTCATACTTAATCTCCCACAAATTTTTTACAACTGATTCCATTTTAGTTAGAAGGAGTTTCTTTTCTGGAAATATGCCCACCAGGAAGAGCAGTCTCTAATGCTGACTTAAACTTGACACCTGGTCCAATTTTGTCATTGTGAAGATAGATTACTAGCATTCTCAGTCTCTGTCTCTGAAACTAACAGTTCAAGTGGTCTGCTCATCATGTCTCTCCATCCTGTGCGTCTGAACAAATCTACCCTTAAGTGAATGAAGCTGTTTTTTTTTTTTCCATTTTCTTTATCTTTTATAGTTCTTTTTCTTGGCTGCACATATGGTTATTGCTGCATGAGGAAAAGCAAGCCACATACAAACTCTTTCTATATATTTTTTGGTGGCTTCAAGCTATTCATTTTTAGAACCTATTTCCTTTTATTAATAGGTGAGCGAATTGCACTGATTTTCCAACTCAATTTCTAAGCATTTTACCACACTCCTAATTTAAATCTTCTTTTATTGTTATGACAGACCAGCAGACCATTTTCCTGTTTTTGTCTCGGTTATGCAATGACCTAGCCGAATAAAACTACTTTAAGACGATGCCATAACAAGTAATCAGAATTGTAAACATCTTAAATCAACACACCCTGCGGAAAATCACTCTCTAGAAAAGGCAAGCATCTTCCAGAAACCCTATGGTAAAAATGAAATCCTAAAAAAAGAGACATTAGAGTAGATAATAAAACATAAATACTTCTGCCTCCTGAGTATTGCCCCCATTCCATTTTATCTCACATCTATGATAAAATAGTGTTGAATTTTAACGAGAAAAAAATTATTTACAACTAATTTAAATATAGACTCTTCGTCCTCAATCGCCTGATTTTGCTTTCCAAGTTCATCATCCGTAAAATGGGGATAGTTTTAGTGACTGTCTCTTGGGTCGGTTCACTGATATGATTTCGTGTGTTCTGTTTCATCTCATTTCTTGACACTCTGTTAACATAGGGATGTTTGTTAAAGGGAAATGCATATACATGACATTGAAAAACAGAGTTAGTCTAATGATTGGCTTTAATTTTCTTTCTTTCTTTCTTTTTTTTTTTATGGTTTCAAAAGGCACTCGCTCAGTTTACCTGAATTGAAAAGAATGAAACTGGTCTTTATAAAATTCTGTAGAGTGGGTCATCCTTGGGAGTTGCTTCCCAGAGCATGAAGCATGGATCCCATAGAGAAACTGCTTTAATTCACCCTGCTGGGCGGTCTCCACAGAGGGCCACGGTGGAGCTGCCCGGGCACCTCATGCCTGGCTGGTTACCGTGCTCACCCCTATTCAACAGAGCCGTCATGCGCAGCACACACCTTCTACAAGCTCTGCGTTTATTTCTCTCCAGGGCCTTGCTTTATCACTCCGCGCTTCTATAATTAAGTTAGGTACCGAGAGAGCTGTATCTTTTTCTTTCTACCGCTGGGATAGCACTTAGTTGAGTCCTACGTTGTTTATTTTAGATGGAGGCAATGGGAAGCAGAAAGCCCAGTATACTATCATCTCGTCTCAGATTTAATTGCTGAATTCTCCTTTGGATTGAACTGCATCTGTTCGGTGAAATTGTAAATGGCCACTTACCTCTTGGAACTGACTCATTTTTAGTTTGGTTTTTTTCTGTGTCTTCCATAATAGAACAGTAAACAATTCAAGGGCAGGGTTATTTGTTCTCTTTGGCTTCCTCTAGTGTTTCACCTAGCATCTTCCAGCACACACCTACAGTCCTATTTAAATAACAATTATCCCACACTGAGTCAGAGCAAATAATAAAGCTCACTGCAGATTCATTTCAAACCCCAGTGAACGGGAAGGTCAAAACCTTGGGGAAAAAAAAAAACTTAAATAACTCCGTCTCTCACAAGCTCCAATAACAACTTGTACATGCTAATGGCAGAAATCGTGTCTGAAATATTATCACTTCAACTCTCAAATTACTCTCTGATGTTAATTTGGAGGCAGATCTGTTATATACCCGTAGCAATCATATAGTAATTAAGGAGAGTTTACAAAGTAGTAGCCATATTTCCAAACGTTTTGTTTAGTTAACATTTAAGTACCTAAACTAACTCTAATTCTTACAACCACCCCATGAGGTAGATACTATAATTATGTCCATTATAAAGATGAGGGAACTAAGACGTGTAGAGGTTAGGAATTTGCCCAAAGTCACATGGCTAAGAATGGGATTAGAGAAATTTGATCGTAGGTTGTTTGGCTCAAACCCCCCAAGCTTTCGGCAGGCAGGCTCTACACACATACCTGCTTATGAAAATATAAATGTAAGGAACAAGTTTTGAAGTGTCCTCTCAATTTTGGTCCCTAATCATGACACCCATTTCTCTGTCCCTGCACCATGTCTAACATTATGTCCTTGGGAAAAGGGGAGGAAGTAGGTCTAAGAAATTATGATAAAGGGAGGTCTCCTGGCCATTAGGAGGAAGAAGAGAGAAAGGAAGGTCCAGCTCCAGTCTCTCTGGGAGATTATGGAGAAACGAAGGAGACATAGTTTGTAGAAACATATAGTGAGAGAGACTGCCTTTGTGTTCCTAAACCATGGAGAGAACCCTTAAGTTCCCACAAGCTCCCCTCAGGTTCACATTGAGGCTGCTGAAGCGTTGGCAATGGTGAGACCAGACAGGTGATCCTTTAATCAAAGCCAACACTGCACATGGATCGCTTGAGTCTGGGTCAAAATGGCAGTGATAGCTGTTCCGCAGGACCAATGAGAATGGAAAGGAGACATCAGCAGCAGGGACCCCAGGGACTTGATCAAGCTAGGCAACCAGTGAGCAAAAGGTACTCGAACTGCAGACTTCAGCCACACAGAGAAGATCAGATCATGTATACCTTAGGAGTGCAACAGGGGACAAGCAAAGCATCAGGGAAACCCCACCGTTGCTAATTAAAAAAAAAATTCTTATTTATTTGGAGAGAGTGCATGCACTTGAGCAGTGGAGGAAAGAGAGAGAGAAAGAAGGAGAGAGAGAATCCCAAGCAGGCTCCACCCTGTCAGCACAAAGCCCATGGGAGATTTGACTTTATAAACCGTGAGATCATGATCTGAGCCAAAAATCAAGAATAAAACACTTAACTGAGTCACCCAGGTGTCCCTGCTAATTTTTTAATTGGGAAAATTAGAATGAGTTTTTTTAAGCCTCTTAGTAACATGCGACTGCCACCTTGAAAAGAAGTAGCTGCAAGAGGGGCCAACCCTGAACAAAATGGGGTCATTTTAAAGAGACTGGGTTACTTTAAGAGATGGCTTAAATTATTCCATTATACCCTGATTGAATTAAATTTAAAGTTTTATTTCCTTCTACTATTGAAGTGGGACTCAAGAGAAAGATTAATGAAATGAAATAAATAATTACCTTTTCTTTACCCTGGTGGTGTGGTATCTTAATTTTCTTCAAAACAAGGAAGGTTCTGCGTTAGTCTCTCTTTTATGGGATGAGTTTAATCCCTTTAAACTTTGTTTCTAAGGTTGCACATGGGTTGAGAAATTAGTTCCTAGTATAGGTTGAAAGGGTCCAAATATCTTCAACCCTCTTGAAGAATGTTACTAAAACAGTGGCAAAATTTCCTAAAATATTAAGTAAATGCTAATTGCTTAATTAAAAATTAAGTAATTGGATACAAATTCTAAAGTTTTAGGAGTTAAACCAGGGTTTAAAATTAATTTATCCTACTGTTATTTACTATATTACTTTGGTTATAAATTGCTGCATAATAAGTTGCCCTAAAACTTAATGGCTTCAGATAACAATGATTTATTTGCTCATAGTTCTGTAATTTGAGCTGCATGGATGGATGGAAGTCATGCTATTCTTACCTGGCCACGAATGAGGCCTGTATATGGAAGGCCTAGGATGACTTCATTCAATGTCTAGGTACTCGGTGTTGGGTGTTGACTAGACCTTTTTTTCTAGGCAGTCTCTCCTTATTCTGTGGTCTAAGATGAGCTCATTTACATTGTTCAAGGAGTGTCCCAGAGAGCGAAGGGGAAGGCTTCCAGATCTCTTGAAGCCTTGGCACCAGAACTGGTACAGGTTTGATTTCTCCATGTTCTACTTTCACATCAAGTCAGAAGGCTACCTCAGATTTGAGGCTGTCCAGAGAAACACTACCACTTCATGGAAGGAACAACAAAATATCATAGGAGTGTTTTCTTCAGTCTGCCACATACACCTTCTACCTGTTCTGGGGTTTCTTCAAAATTTAATTCAATACATGGTTTAACCTCCGAAAGATACTATTATTATTAACTTTTATATATATTCACTTTTGATATATGTAATTTCATATTTATTTTTCTCTTAGTCTTTATTCCTTGTTCCATTAAAAAAATCCATATAAGCTCATTTTTGTTCTGCCTGAAGGACTTGCCCAATATTTCCTTTAATGTGGGTCTGCTCTTAATTAGCTCTCTCAGTTTTATTTATCTGAAAATGCTTATATTTTACCATATTTTTTGAAATCTATTATTCTGGCTTTCCAGTTATTTTTTTTTCAGCTTTTTAAGTATATGTATCCATCAACCTCTGACTTTCATGGTTGCTAATGAGAAGATGGATGTCAGTCTTAATTTTGTTACTTTCAAGGGACTGTGTATTGACTGCCTCTGATGCTTTTACATTTTTTCCTTTTACTTTCTCATTTTCAACAGTTTTGCTCTATGTGTCTAGTTGTCTTTCAGAACTTCTTCTATCCATAGTGTGGTATATTTCTTCAGTTTTGGAAAAAAATTTCCAATTTTTCTTGACATAAGTAATTGTTAACTTATTGTCATAAGCAGAAAAAAATATGTCATATAGAGACTTATAATTAGGATGTAATATTCACAAGAGATTGCTATTCTTATATTAGCAACCAAAACAGAGCAAAGAAGCATATTTTTTTAACTCCTCAGAAATCTTGAAATTATAACAAGCCTAAATCAACCGACATACAGGATGTGATTAACCTCTCTTAGCAGAGAAAATGCCCATATGGGGAACAGGAAAACAAAAGAAAATAGTTGAACGTTCATTAAATATTTAATGACCGTAAGTGGCCTGAAATGACAGATTAGAATTTCGGGGACCACTTACCTTAGAGCGGTCAGCACCTTTGCACCAACACTATTTCCATTGTTCTTCACTGAGCGCTTGGGTATAGGTTGTCAACCAGGATACGGAATGTGACATGGTGTTTCCCCAGTTGTAAGAGGGCCCAGAGGTAGCTTCGTTCCTTCCTTCTTTCTTTCCTCTCTCTCTGTGTTAGTTACCTGAAACAAATGACCACAAGCTTGGTGCCTTGACACAATCTCTTACATTTCTGGAGGCCAGAAGCCCCAAATCAGTTTCACTGGGCCAAAAGTATGGTGTCAGCAAGGCCATGCTCCCTCCAGAGGCTCCAGAAGGGAAGTTTCTTTGCTTTTCCTGCTTCTAGAGCTGCATTCCATGTGTTCTGTGGCTCACAGCCCCTTACCCCATTTTCAACACCTGAGCATGGCATCTTTAAATTTGTCTCTCTTTCTACTGAGCTTTCCTCCCTCCCTCCATTTCTCCATCCCCCATGCCCTCTCACCCTACTTCTGCCTTTACTTCCTTCCTTCCACAAATAGTGCATGCCTGCCAAGTGCTAGGTGATGTAGTTGGCTTTTATGTAGAGTTTTGTAATCACACAAGATAAAATATATGTGATCTCATGCGACCATTGAAATCTCATTGAGATGCAAATGTGATCATTATACTTCTAGATAAAGTCACTTTTCTTCTAAATGGTAGGTCAAGGTCTCGAAATTCAGGTGTCAGGTTTTACATCCTTTGACTTTTCCATCCATACCTGAACTAGCCTTTTCCCCACATGGAAGATTATACCTCCATGATAGCATTTAGCTCAGTTTGACTTGCCTTTAGATGGTTACAAACATTTATAACTTTCTTCTGATTTGAGGGGCATGTTCCATTTACTTCAGCATTCCTAGATCTGGAATAACATTTTTGTCATATTAGGAACTGCATAATGTTTGCTAAATTAAAGTAATATTTTCTCTTATTCGTTTTTTCCGGGAGCACAGGAATATTTTGCAATCAGCCTGGAGCTCCTCTTTCCTCTAGATAAATCACAAATCACATCTGGGTGGCCAGTCTTTGTTCTCTGACCAGTGCACAAAGGCAATATTAGAGCAAAATGTTCTTGTCTCTGTCTTCACTCCTTCACTTGTTCTTCATAAAGGGAAGAGGAGGTTTATGTCTAACTGTTAGGTGAGAAGAGCTATTACCTATTGGGTCTGGTGTGTTCCTCAGAAGCTAAAATCCATCCTTTGTTTTAAAATTATATCCAGATTTAATTTATAGAAGTATGACTGAAGGGTAACATGGAGAGGCCAATGCCACTGAAAGAGGCATTTATCACTTACATTTCCTGAGAGAAGGAACCATGCATGCAGGACCACAGAGAAAGCATCAGGGCAGTCAGAGTGTAGAAGACCTGGAGTGAGGGGAACATTGGCCAGAACCTTTGTTGGCGTTTCTGTGAGAAAGGCAAGGCCAAACAGAATCCACAGTATAGACTTGGCCAATTTGAATAATTCCAATGGGCTTTGGGCTATATGATGGTTCTAATTGCCCGGTATCTGGATCTGGGATGATTTAGGGCAGAAGAAATGTTGGCTTGGTAAGAGTCAGATAAGGAAGGTGGCCATAGATCTAGAATTGATTGGTTTGCAAAGAAAAGTGTGCTCCTAGGAAAGATACTATCTTTAGCCCTGGGAAGGGCATCTCTCTCTGGGTCTGTAAGGCTCCAAATGCCCCAGCGTCAAGAATGTAGAAAATAAGAAAATATAGTTAATGTAATTAGCCCTGTGTTAAATGGATGACAAGTAGACGAATACAGAATCTAAGAAAACAAAGGTAGGACATCCTTCTGGCTCCTTCTTGGCATTTTGGACATGTTGGTCCTGAGACATAGCATCTGCTTGTACCCCTGGTCTCCCAAATGTAAGTAAATTCAGAAAATCTTGCTTTTGACAAGGCCTGACTGATCCTCTGCTTGCTTAGTGTCCGTGCTTTTGTTTGTTTTGTGTTTTTTTTTTTTTCTTGGTTTGTTTTCTACCACTCGCATTTGAGTGGATAAATCATTGTTGGACAATTCTAGAAATAACAGGTAGAAGATCCCACAATTGTCTAATCTAGTCTTCTAGAGAGTCAGAAATAAAGCTGATCCTTTGCTTTGTTTGATTTTATATGATATAGTATTGGCCAGTACCCTGGGGAAGTAGGGTGACAAAACAATAGATTTTAGGCCCTAAGCTCGACCCATCCTCCAAACAGTCCTGTTAGCTATTCCCTTGTCTTACTCCCATGCATACCCTTGTTTTCCATTCTTGTTTGTTCATTTGTTTTTGTTTTTAGTTTTAGAGAAAGAGAGAGTGCAGAGGGAGTGAGAGAGAGAGAGAGAGAGAGAGAGAGAGAGAGAGAAAATCTTAAGCAGGCTCCATGCTCAGTACCAAGCTCGACAAGGGGCTCAATTCTATGACCTGGGGATCATGGCCTGTACCAAAAGCAACAGTTGGTTGCTTAACTGACTGAGCCACCCAAGTGCCCCTTGTTTTCCAGTCTTAATGCCATTATCCTACTTCTGGTATTCATCACATCACTCCTGAGTAATTCAAGTAGTGACTTTATAAAGTCTCTGTCAAGCATGTTTACCCCATGATCAATACAAACTAGCATGTGCCTTTGTGAACTTGGTTCCACCTCTCCACCATGTCTGGAACACTCTTTTCTTACATAGGCCTTTCTAGAAGTTTCTTTGAAAACCAAGTCAGATCCAACTAAATCAGATATGCCTCATCCAGGAAATCTTTCCCAGTCACTCAGTAATACAGTGAAATCGTTTTGCTCACATTCCCCAGTTAATACTATATATTTTATATATGTATACAATTTCCTTCAACAACTGGTTTAAGCCCCTGTGTGCTGGATATATGTTACATTCCATCCTTCTCTATTTTTGGATTCCAGCTGGTTTGTCAATGGAAGGAACCAGTTCTACATGGAAGAGAGGAAAGAAAGTGGGATAAGGTTGGTTTTTGACCTCTGACTTTCCCCTTGGGGACTGCTGTGTTCTGGTGGCCACAGCTCTTACTGAGCAGCCTTGTACAAGGCAGCTGTTATCTCTGAGTTCTGGTATTGTTCTCAAGTTGTGTACTTTCAGGCTTGAGGGTGATAATGTCTCTCCAGTGCAGTAGCCCAGATTATTTCCCTTTAGCTGCCCACACTTTTATAAATTGTCCCTTTATTAAGTGTGTCATAATTAGCCAGTTCAAATGTGCTCTTTCTTGACAAGACCCTGATATTTGGTGCATGTCTTAGCATTGGAAATGTAAATTGAACCCAAAAAAATTAATAAATTGTCTTCCATTCTGCAGGGCTTGGTCAACACTATATCATATAAAATCAAATAAAGCAAAAGAGTTTATACTTTAATGGGAGATGCTTAAAATAAACAGCATAAACAAAATCCATAGTAATTTAGAAAGCAATTAAGTGCTAAGAACAAAAGAAGTGAAGAATAAATGAGAGTCAGAAACTAGAGCAAGAGGTGTTTTAAAACTGAAAATATTTATATAAGCTCGAATTGAGAATCTTTGAGCAGGAAACTTTATCTGGTTCAGTGCTGTACCCTTACGTGCTAGAATTGTGCCTGATGCGTAGTAGGTTCTCAATAAATATCTGTTGAATGAATGAGTACACACACGCAAATGCATTCAACCATTTGTTCAGCTAATATTGATTGAGTGCCTACTCTGCTGTGCACTCAGGATAATATAAAATAACAAAAGTTCTTGCCTTTAAGGGCTTGACTACTAGCATCCTTTCTGTCTAACAATACTATAATATCTTCAACACTCACTCCATATCTGAACTTCTTTTTATTCTTAGTACCTACCATGGCTCACTACACATGACAAAATAAGCAGTGAAATTAGTCAAGAGTCTTACATGTGAGTGACCTAACTGATTTTAATGATAACATAGGTTTATTTTGTTGACTCATAGAAACAAGTCAGTATAAATTTATTTCAGGGTCTGGTTTTCAGTAAACATTGGACATTGATCTCTTTCCTCCTCCTGACACTCTTTTCCTCTTTTACTCAATGCTAGCTTTATTTTCAGCTCTTTTTTTTGCCCAAAGATGGTAGAAATTTGCTTCTGTATGGTCTCAGGCTTCCAATATGCCACTTTGTAAGTGTCTGCAGAGAAAAGTTTGTTTCCTAAGAGTTCCAGCAAAAGTTCAGTATATGTCTTTCATTGGCCCACTGTCGGTGACATGCCTTGTTTTGAATGAGTGATTGTAGTTGGAGAGATGGGGAGGGGGGGAGATCTCTGACTGTCCATAGCTGGCTCACACATCACCTCTGGAATTCAGTAATGAGGTCCAAACCACCCAAATCACTTGACCTTACAGAAAGTCTCAAGGAAAATTGGATTTGTATTACTAAAAAGAGGAATAAAGGATGCTCGTCAAGCAAAAGCAACAGATGTTCCAGATACTTAACTAAAAAGCTTTATACTTTATATAGTAATATTCTAGTTAAAGCTTCTAATTTGGGCTAACTGGGAGGTGGAAATTTTGGCTAAATTTGTAGAAACATTTGAAAGAAGTTTCTGTTTCTTTTAAATGAATTTCATGTGGGTATGTAACAGAACAAATTTCCTAAGCTTTGCTTCCATTTCCTTAAGGCTAATTGCTGTAAAGAGTACATGGCAAGAGTTTGTAATTAGCATATGCTTCATCTCTATAAGAGAAAAGATGCTTCTAAAGTATTTGGAAATGATTAAAAATGTAGTTCTTTAAGTGGTTTTAAGCACTTTACAGCAATTCTTCTTACACTATTAATTTACACGGCCAAATTATCACAGATTCTGACTTAATGAGGTGTTAGTACATATGCAGATGACATTATCTAGTTTGCTTTAAATAATCCTCAAGGCATAGTGTTTCCTCTACCACTGGTAGAGTTGTGCAAATGTTTGCTATATCTTTCTAAAGCAAAAGCTTGAAAGATTAGCTCATTTATTTATTGAAATCACATTAATCTAGTTTGAATCATAGACCTTTTTACTCAAGACAAAGTAGGTCTTGCTCATTTTAGACCTCTTCCTTTACCTGCAAGATTTCCTTTCTGTCTCTTGGAACTGAGTATCTCTAAGTGTGGCCTCTAATAGTGTCCTTAATACATTGTGCCTCAATTACTATAAGAGGGCAAGAAACCAAATACAGAAGTTGAGCGTACTTAGAAATTTTTATAGCAATTAAATATTTTTGTAATATACATATACCCACTCAGGAGATTCATCTTATTGACTATAGTATAGACTAGTCAGGTGTTTTTTGAGCTTGTGTCATGAATCGCCTTTGCCACAACTGCATTCTAATATAGCAGCAGACCATACTGTTCTATCACAATGTTGGACCATGTATTGTTTGTAATGAATTAAAAAAGGAAAAGAAAATCGCTTCTTGGCCTTTTGGCTAAGATCAATTGTAGTAAAAAAGGAAAAGAAAATAAAAGAAAACTGGTCTCTTATTCCTCTAAAAATGAAAAAGAAAAGAAAAGAAAACTGGCCTCTTATGCCAAAGAACAATTGTGCCAAAAAATTGTTGGAAAGCATCAGAAAGCTACAAAGGTATTCGACCCGACTGTGGAAGAAGATAGCATAATGTATGACCTCAAATAATCCTAGTCATTTTTATACGTGGTGTCTGGAACCCCCAAAATATTATACAGACATTTGAGGGAAAAGACAACATGACTAATGATCAGAATAGGCATTAGACCATTTAAATGGACTTACTGATAATCCAGATAATGGTTCATCAGTTATGGAATTTAAAATAGATATGCTTCAGATATTCTAGAAATAAGATAAATTTAGGAATTGTGTCAGAGAACTGGAACATATTTTATATAAGTACCAAATGGAAATTATACAACTAAAAGATACAACAACTGTATCAAGAATTCAATGAACGATCTGTCAGCAGATTGGACTCAGCTTGGAAAGGAAATTAGTGAAGTAGAAATTGGCTCAGAGGAAAACATACAGAATGCAGCAAGGAGAGACAACAGTGATAGAAAACGCACAACACAAAATGTAAAAACACCTGAGATACAGTGAAAATATCTATGTACATGTAATTGAAGTTTCAGGAGGCGAAGGGAGAGATAATGAGGCTGAGTAGTATTGGAAGAGAAAATGGGGGAGAATTTTTCCAAGTTGACAAAAAGATTTCAAGCACAGATTCAAGAAGCTTCATGAACCTTAAGCTAGACAAATACAAGGACACCACAGTAAGGTGTATCACAGTCAGGTTGCTGAAAGCCAAAACAAGAAAATCTTCAAAGTATCTAGAAAAAAGTAATGTTACCTTCCAAGAGCAACAGTTTGACAAGGCAGATTTCTCAACAGAAGTAATGTATGAAGAAAATGAATGAGATGAAATTTCAAATTGTTAAAAAACATAACTATCAACCAGTAGATCTGTACTCAGTGGAAATATTCTTCAAAAATAATAGTGAAGTAAAGGAATTGTCAGACAATCAAAAAATGGGAGAGTTTATCACCAGTCTATGACACCAGAGAATATAAGAATATTCTGCAGGCAAAAGGAAAATGGTTAGAAGCTCAGAGTTGCAGGAAGATATGAAAAGAAATATGTGGATGTGTAAACATGTGGATGAGTCTTAATGATTGTTAATGGTATAAACTGGTAGAATTTCTTGTGGAGTTTAAAATATATAGAGAATTAAAATAGCAACAGGCATGTTTTAACAATTGAGAGGACGGATAAGTAGATATAAAGGTTGAAAGGTCTTTGCATGTACAGAAAAACAAAAACTGTACTTATTTACATTAAAATCTGAAAAGTCTGGGGCAATGGTTCTCCACCAAAGGTGATTTTGTCTTCCAAGGAATATTGACGATATCTGGACACATTACTGATTGTCACAACTGAGAAGATGTGGCTGGCTTTGAATCGGTAGAAGCCAGAGATGCTGCTAAAATCCTATGATGCACAGGAAATCCTCTCCCATAACGGAAGATTATCTGATCCAAATTGTCAATAGGGCTGATGTTGAAAAACCCTTATTACCAAAGGATAGAGTCAAAGCATGGCACTCAGGCTAGTGGAGACAGCAAGAGTGATGAAAATAATAAATTCATATGAGGACAAGAAAAAATAGAAAAAGGAAGAAAGATGAGGTGGGATAAATAGAAATGAAATCAGATGATGGTAAATTATTATCAGTTCTATCAGTAATTGCATTAAATATAGGTGGACAGACTCTGCACTTTAAAAATGATTGTATTACTGGATAATATAAGCAACCATGTGCCATTTACAGTAAATACATGTAAAATAAAGTGCAGAAAGATTTAAAGAATGCTGAATATACTTCTTGAAAAATGAATGAGTAAACAAATATTTCAGCATTTTCCTACTGCTTCTAGAAGCATTTGTATGTAGTATTTTTTCTCTTTCTCCTCCTCCAGACATTTTATTGAAAGACTTTTTGCACCATGACAGTTAGTAGTAATTGCAGATTCAATTTTGTGATAGATTACTGTCTTCATATTTCACTAGACCCGAACTTCATGAGGGCAAAGATTAGGTTTGCTTTTTATTTTCCCAATATAAACAGAGCATCTGCCCTGGTGCCCGGCAGACAGCAAGTGTTCTATATATAGAATGACTTAAAAATGTTTGTGGCATTCTTTTATCCCTATAGTTCTCTAACTTTTGGGTTTCAGATCCTTTTATACTATTAAAAAGCACTGAGGGTTCCAAAGAACTCTTTAGTCATAACAACTAATAATTTCCATATTAGATATTAAAACAAAAATTTTAAATACCTTTATTAATTCATTAAAAAATAATGAACCTATTACAGGTTAACACAAATTATGTATTTTTATGAAAATAACTGTGTTGTCAAGAAATTTAATGAGAATAACAGCATCATTTAACTCTGTAAATCTCCTTAGTGTCTGGTTTAGTAGAAGACATCTGGGGTCTTCCATCTTCTTATGCATTCAATATGTCACAATATGTTATTTTGGTTAACGTATATAAAGAAAAGTTGATCTTGTGCAGACATTTAGTTGCAAAAGGGAAGAGCATTTTAATAGCTTTTTCAGAAAATGGCAGATATTATTGTTTGGTATTACTCTAAAACTTGACAAGTAGTATTTTCTTAAAGGCTAATTACAATATGCAATTGGAAAACATATCAATTACATCTTCATACTCTGTCACTTTAGTATCTGTGCATCTCTTTTGTACTTTGAATGGATCTTTTCTCCATGCATTGGATATCTGGAAAATCTGAATTATCAAATTACGAAGATTTCTGAAACATTGATATTTACAGTGTAAAACATGCATTAATTAATTTAACATCCACTTTCATCAGAAAATTTTGGGACATGATGAAGCTTAGGTACTATGTCAGGTATGAGTTTCAAAAATTCTAACTTTCATTTGAAACCTCAAGATATATCATTGGCAACAATCATTATCAGTTGCCTTCTTTGAAATGAGAGGCTCATTTCATTCATTTTGAGACAATATCTGGCACCTACTGAGAAGTCTGAATAATTGTAGTTTGTCAGTCATTTTTTTCAAGTAAAAATGTGTTCTGGGTTAAAAAGTGAAAAGCAGCTAATTCAGCTCTCACTCAAATAACCACACAAGTACTTTTCCTGGAGATAACTGTTTCATTCTGTAGATGGGAGAAATACTTTCTGCATATTTCCCCTTTTGTCAAATAGAAGATTAAAAGGACATGTACTGAGGGATCAAGATTTAATAAAATTTAAAAATTTAACTACTTTAGGAATTTTTTTTAATTTTTAATGTTTATTTATTTTTGAGAGACAGAGAGACAGAGTGCGAATGGGGGTGGGGGGCAGAGAGAGACAAAGAATCTGAAGCAGGCTCCAAGCCATCAGCACAGACCCCGACGCAGGGCTCGAACTCATGAACCCTGAGATCATGACCTGAGCCAGAGTCCGTCACTCAACCGACTGAGCCACCCAGGGGCCCCTACTTTGGGACATTCTTAACTGAAAGTAGCCCTTTTTTTTTTCTTCCTGGAAGTGTATGGCAGTAAAGAACACAATTACTAGCTCTTAGGTAAACTAATAATAAATTTTATTAGAGTTTGGTGATTTGGCATTAATTTCTGCAAAGGAGCCAATGGTTTTACTCACCACTGATTTTGTATCAGAAACAAATGCCAAGAAAGTGCATAGGTTAATGGTTTTCACCTCATGAATTCTCTGACAGAGAGCCTTGGGAACTGTGGGTGGTCTCACAGACCACGCTTTGAGAAGAAGCGCTTAGTATATGAATGTTGGGTGTAAACATCAAGCTACCTACTTATCTCCATGCACTTCTCACTTCCACATTTGAGAATACTTTCATTTAGGGATGCTCTTTTCTCTCACCTCTGCCTTTTTCAATGTGGTCTTCTCCTCCCCAAGGCATAATTGTCTGGCCATGAAAATGGATTTGATTACTCCCACTCTGAGTTCTGACACTATTTTGAACATCTTGTGGTATAATTCTACATTGTTCCTCCATCGTTCATCTAATCAATTCTAATTGTGTCATCACTATTTTACTCTGAGCTTTCTAAAGCGGGGCTCTGTGTGCTATTTATCTTTGGAAATTACTTAGTGCCTAAGAAAGGTTCTGCACATATTGTATGTCCCACATAAATACTTATTATATCAAAATGAATTAAGTATGATTTTATTAAACCTCATGGAATTAATTATTCTTAAAAACCTACTTTTGCATTAAGTTAGCTATTTTTATCATGAACTCTAAAAAATAGAATTAAGACTATTAAACCCAGTAAACTGAATGATTTAATGCCAAATTTGATGATTTTGCTAGAGACCGAGTATTCATGTCTTCACTTACTAGTTAGTTTTTGAACAAGAATTTATTTTGTTCTTACTATGTGGTAGCCATGACAGCTCTAATGAAAATCAAGATACAGTGCCTTATCCAAAGGGCTTATATTTACTCAGAAACTGCATCATGATCTATCAAGTTTACTGCCCTCTCTAGTCGTTTGCTAGACAGAATTCCTGCCATTATGAAGTGTATATAATGTAACTGAAGAGGTATGTATGTCAAAAAATTAAAATGCTGTGGTGCCTGCGTTCAGTGTCTGACTCTTGATTTGGGGTCAGGTCATGATCCCAGAGTCATGGGATCAAGCTCCATGTTGGGCTACATGCTGAGTGTCCTGCTTAAGATTCTCTCTCTCTCTCTCTCTCTTTCTCTCTCTCTTTATCTCTGTACCTCCCCTTCTGCTCCTCTCTCCTGCTTGTGTGCTCACTCTCTCTAAAATAAAAAAAATAAAATACAGTATTTTGGACACTGTCACAGAAATAGGAACAATAAATGGTGGCAGCTCTGAAGAGGGAGAAAATAATTCTGCCTGGAGATGTGAATGAAAACATCACCACTGAGGTAACATTTGAACTCAATCTTCATTAAAAGAACTGTGGCTGGAGAAGGAGACAAGTCTTGCAAAACCCAATGAAAGAAACTTGGAGATGCAACCACTTGATGATTAAAGCCCATAGGGGCAGGATCAGAGGGTATATGAAGGAGAATGTTAGGAGAGGAGGTTGGAATACAGTTTAGGTTTAGATTATTCCAAGTTCGGTAAGACATCCCAAGGAGTTTGAATTTTATGTACAAGCATTAGGGATCCAATGCAAATTTTAGGAAGGATAGTGATATGGACACCTCTGCTTCTTTGGTAGATCAATCTGATAGCCAACTAGTAAATAATGAGTAGGTAGATAATGCAGAGAGAGAAGACTGATTAAAGTAATTTTAAGTCAGAAATGATGAAAATCTCAAACTAATATATTAGCAGGAAAGAGTGAAGAAAAAGAGCCAGATTTAAGAGGCATTTCTGAAACAAATAGAATCGATGTGAGTCAGCAATCATTTGGATCATGAGAATGAGGTAGAGGTGGGAGAGGAGGATGACATCAACATTTGTACATTGGGAAATTAGAAAAATGGAGGTGCTACTAAACAAGATAAAAAATTCATGAGGTAGAACTGCTTAGCAAGATGGGAAGAGAATTTCCATTTTAGATACAAGTTAAACTTTAGGGACAAATAGTCCTGTGTCCCCACCTCAGTTTTTCCAACTATTGTACGGATGGTTCCCAACTATGATGGTTTGACGTACAATTTTTTGATTTTATGATGGTGTGAAAGCAATATGCATTCAGTAGAAGCTCTAGTATGAATTTTAAATTTGGATTGTTTCCCAGGCTAGGGATATTCAGTACCATAACTCTCTGGTGACGCTGGGCATCCACGGCTCCCAATCACCCAGCAATCACGAGAGTCAACAATGGACACACTGATAACCATTCTGCACCATAAAACCATTTTAAATTTTACTTTCAGTATAGTATTCAATAAATTATATGAAATATACAATACTTCATTATATGATAGGCTTTGTTTTAGAAGATTTTGCCCAACTATGGGCAAATGTAAGTGTCTGAACATGTTTAAGGTAGGTGAAGCTAAGCTATGATGTTTGGTAGGTTAGGTGTATTAAATGGTTTTTTGACTTATGAAATTTTCCTTTTTTTTAAAGTTTATTTTTTGAGAAAGAGAGAGAGAGAGAACAAGCAGAGAAGGGTCAGAGAGAGAAAGGGAGAGAGAGAATCTGAAGCAGGCTCTGCACTGTGAGCACAGAGCCCGATGTGGATCCCATTCCCACGAAACGTGAGATCATGACCTAAATCGAATTCAGATGCTTCACTGACTGAGCCACCCAGGCACCCAGGCACCACCACTTGACTTATGAAAGTTTCAACTTACAATTGGTTTACTAGGACATAATCCCATTGTGAGTCAAGTAAGATCTGGATATGAACTTTTTAAAATTTTAATCTCTAATTTTTAATACTTAATTTTTAAAATTTAATCTCTAAAATGGATAAACTCACTGTGCAGTTAAAAAAAATTGCCTTTGCCCCAGAAGGGGTCTGGCCTTTGTTCGTGGCTTCTGGGAGACAATCTTTAAACTTTTGGAATTTCCCAAGTAATGGAATATCTTTGTTATTCATGGCGGGCCCCTCAGCATACCTGATAGTTTAAAGAAGTGACTCTTGGTGGACCCCGTGGACCATAGGGTATACCAATCAATCAGGCATACATAATAAAGTCCTAATGAAAGAAAAGAAACTCAGAACTTCAGGTGATCTTCCCAGATTGTTAATACTCTGCTCATATTGTCACCTATGAGTGGCAGATGGTAAAGTAGGTTGAGGACAGTTTCTATTGAGAAACTTCACATGTAACCCTTCTATACTCTACCTTATGCATCCTTCCTTTGGCTGGTTCTAATTTGTATCCTTTCTCTGTAATAAACGATATCTCTGAGTATAATCCCTCTCCATGAGTTCTGTGAGACTTTCTAGTGAATAATGAAAACAGGTTGATTTGGGAAAGCTCCTGAATTTGTAATTGGTCTCAGAAGTGAGCATGGTCTTGTGTGAATTTCCCCCTCTAACTTTGTGGTTGGATCCCTATTCCTTATATTTGAGTTAAAAGTCTTGGGCACATTCGGTAGTCTGGAGAACTATGCCGTCAACCTCATAGTTGGCTTAACTCCAGGTACTCACAGACTTATTGTAAAATTTATTTTACAAATGTTTGTACAAACTGTATCGCAGACATGATGTGTAGCAGTGGAGATATAGTAGTGAAAATATACGTAGACTCTGACCTTATGAAGCATAGAACCCAGGAATGATGGAGATCAAGTATGCAATGAACTAAATATTGGTGCCCTCCCCCCAAATTCATATGTTGAAATCCTAATTCCCAATGTGATTGTATTACAAGAGGTGGAGTCCATAGGGGGCAATTAGGGAATAATGGTGGAGCTATTATGAATGGGATTAGGATCCTTAGCTCTCTCAGACTTTTTCTGTCATGTGAAGACACACATGGCCATCTTGGGCAACCCAGAAGACAGTCCTCCCCAAAACTCAAACGTGCTGCTACATCTCAGACTTCAGCTTCAAGAACTGTGAGAAAAAAATTTCTGTTGTTTAAAAGCTACCCAGGCTATGGCACTTTGTTGTAGCAGCTGTCTGTGTATCGATATAAATATGGGTGTCATCAACATGAAGATGGTATTTGAATTCATGAATATGGATGAGGTCATATAGAAAAGGTTTTTAGACAGAGTCCTTGACTCAACAAACAAAAGGTCTCTTTCAGCTCAAAGCAAAACAAAAGATCCTAGAATGGAAGAGGCAGCTTATCCTGTACTTGCTTCTTACCTATAATTGAGAGTGTAACTCTGAAGCATGTGATATAAAATCATCAAAATAATTTATTCCCAAGTGGATAGGTAAAGGAAACCCAAAATTGAAGCTTCCTTAATATCTTTGCAGGAAACGTAGAAAAAAACACATATACAGAAAGAACTCTCCACGATGAGCTGATATGGAGTTTCATCTTATTTTTTTCTGATAGAAAAAATCACTAGGTTATAACATCACTAGATTATAATGTGTTGCAGTTACAAATACACCTTTTTGGCCCCAGTGATCTTCTGGAAAGAATGAACTCACTTTCAACATTTGAAATGGGCATGTTAGCAAGAGCAAATTTTCCGAATGTCAAATAAGCTTTTCTTCTTTGAAAGTAGTTTAGCATCTATTTCTGATCACTTTATAAATGTCAAGAACAAAAATAAAAGAAATTATCATATATTCATGCCCAAACACAGTGCAATAAAAAGTAAGCCTGGAGAAAGGAAGTCATGGCCAAAATTTCAGGTGAAATTGATTTTGGAAGGTGACTTCATTACTGTTGTTCGCTGTGCGGTTTCCTAGCACCTATATTCCAAAAGCTTACAATAAGCCTGCAGAGTTCTTATGCTATGGACAGAGGTAGCAAGATTTTATTTCTCAAGATGATAAAAGTATGTGAAAATAAGTAATTGACTAAGCAACCGAAGTGTGTTATTGTCCTTCCCTCCTTGTCTTCATTTATTCCTTGTTATTAAGCACTGTTTCGGCCCGGTTTAACAAGTATCTACTCTTGGATTGGATCTTAAGCACAAAACAAAACACCTCTTGAAACTGGATTTTTTTTTTAGAAAATCAATTGCTGGAGTAGAACAATACTGGGAACAACTTATGATTCATCAGACAAAACACTACTGTCTAGTATTGGGAAAAGTAACGATAGCATATATGTTTGAAAAGAAGACTCTTTGTGCAATGCAGATTAACCACATTTTCAGCAAACTGAAGCATTGCATATGCTAATAAAGACAAAACACTTAGCACTTCCCATTGTATTCAATGGTGTCAGTCAGCCCTAAACATCTTAATGAAGGCAGGAAGAGTATGTGATGAAATGGAGATCTCTGCATTGTTTCCTACCTTTTACTATCTTCTCCACTACAGAAGTTGTCTTTGTAGGGTTTTCTCTACTGTGTAAACATATACATCTCAATGCACGGATTGGTTGTACTGAAACCGGACCTATACATCTCAATGTACGGATTGGTTGTACTAAACTAGATAATTAAAAAGTAGACAAATGTACAAGATATTATTATATTACTGTATTTGTTCAGCAAACATTTGCAACAGGGCAGTGTATTAAATTCTACGTAAGGACAGCAGTTCGAAAATGAGAACCCTAAGTGCCATAATATTGGATCCTCACTGGGGTGTGAATTCTTATGGGCTGCCTGTTCTGATATCATGGCCATAGCCAGAGAACTAGAGTTCAAAATTGCTCAGAAAAGAGGAGCTTCAGCCCAAATAGAGTTTGTTACATTGCTGCATCACATCAAACTGAATTGCTTTTAGGTTTTATTTAAGATATTATAGTGAATATCAGAGGCTCATGCATTTGTTCACATTTTAAAATTTTATTTAAACAATATTGTTTTTAAGGTTCTTTTAATCTTTTTGTCTTTTTCCACACACATATACACACACACACACAGAATAATGTGTTTATATGTTTATATGTTTCCATTTGATGTTTTTTACAAAGATATTGCAATAATCATTTATGAGCAAACTTAAACTATTATCGAAGCTGATTTTTAAAAAATTTGAGGGGCATCTGGGTGGCTCAGTCAGTTAAGCATCCAACTCTCGATTTTGGCTCAGGTCATGATCTCATGGTCATGAGATGGAGCCCCATGTTGGGCTTTTGGAGCCTGTGTAAGATTCTCGGTCTGCCCCTGTCCCTAAATAAAGAAAGAAAAATTAAGCAATTTCAGAAGTAATGTTGATATACTAAACAATTGCTTTTTTACTTTTGATTAACTAGCTTTTATCGAAAAGAGGATATATATACACATGCGAAAAAATGAGGAAGAGAAGAAAAGGTAAACAATGAGAAGGAGATACCCATTCCCCCCCGCAGGACCCTCAGGTCTGTCTGCTTACCAGACGCCATCACTGTCAATAGTTAATTGTGCCTCCAGAAATATTCTATGCATACAAAAAACATATATAATATATGCAATGCCTTTTTAAAGTTTGAAATAATTTTAGATTTACTGAAAAGTTGCAAAAATAGTACAGAATGTTCATGCATATCTTTTATGAATTTTCTCTCATGCTGACAACTTGTGGAAAAATGGTACAATTATCACAACCAAAAAATTAACAGCAGGTCAATAATAATAACTCAATGACATTTAAATTTTAGTGATCCCCTGCCCCCAGTGTCTATTTTCTGTTCTAGGGTACAATCCAGGGTCCTATAATAATTTTAGTGGTTGTATCTCCTTACTATTCTCTAATTTGGGACAGTTCCTCAGTCTCGTCTTTTATTACTTCATATTTTCTATGAGAACTGGTCAGTTATTTTAGAGAATGTCTCCCAATTTGAATTCATCTGATGTTTCTTATGATGAGATTGTATTTATATATTTTTGTCAAGAATAGCACGTCTGTTTCATATCAGCAGTACATGATGTGAATATATCTTAATACTGATGTTACATGTTGATGTTATAAAAAGTTAATACAGATTTTAGTATATTACACACATCTCTTGGACCCACAAATGTATGGCAAACTAATCTTCGACAAATTAGGAAAGAATATCCAATGGAAAAAAGATAGTTCAGCGTGTCTGGGTGGCACAGTCAGTTAAGTGTCTGATTCTTGATTTTAGCTCAGGTCATGATTTCATGGCTGATTCCTGAGATCAAGCCCCATGTGGGTCTCCATGCTGACATCACAGAGCCTGCTTGGGATTTTCTCCCCCACTCAAGCTCTCTTTCTCTCTCTCCCCCTCAAATAAAGATTTATTTACCTTTTAAATAAACATTTAAAAAAAAGTCTCTTTAGCCAATGGTGCTGGAAAAACTGGACAGCGACATGCAGAAGAATGAAACTGGACCACTTTCTTATACCATACGTAAAAATAAACTCAAATGGATGAAAGACCTAAATGTGAGACAGGAAACCCCATCAAAAGCCTACAGGAGAAAACAGGCAGCAACCTCTTTCACCTCAGTCACAGCAACAAAAGCAAAAATGAACTAGTGGGACCTCATCTTGAATATTTTTTTAACTTAGCATTTTGTTTCAGCATACCATTCATCTTTATGTCTATATATATTCAATTGCACTACAGGCCATAATTTATTTAATCAGTCTACTATTGTTGCATATTCAGGTTATTTCTCATCTTTTAAATTGAATAAAATTACCTTTTTTTGTAAGCAAGCTTTATACCCAAGATGGGGCTTGAACCACAACCCCAAGATCAAGAGTTACATGTTCCACCGACTGAGCCAACCGGGCAACCCCTGGTCTTTTTAATTTTGAATAGCAATGCTAGAAAAGACATTATTTTTAAAGCATTTGTGCATGTTTGTGTTTATACATGTAAGGGAAATTTCCAGAATTGGAATTGCTGGGTCAAATTATGTGCAATTGATGTGCATATTAATTTTGATTATATTGACAAATTCCTTCAGAATTTACATACCCCTCCTTAGCCACATAGCAGGAGGCTTATTTTCTCCTATTCTGGCTAACACTTTTTAATCTTTGCTAATATGATAAAAGTACCACTTTATTCTTGTTTTAATTTACATTTCTTTTATAATATGCATTTGTTATTAAACTATCGCAGCTTTATGTGAAATAAGTCAAAGAAAGACAAAGTACTCCCAGATGATTTCACTCGAACGTGGAATTTAAGAAAGAAAGAAAGAAAAAAAGGAAGAAACAAGAAAAACAGTCTTTTTTAATGTTTTATTTATTTTTGAGAGAGTGAGAGAAATAGAGTGTGAGCGCGGGAGGGGCAGAGAAAAGAGAGGGAGACACAGAATCCAAAGCAGGCTCCAGGCTCTGAGCTGTAAGCGTGGAGCCCGATGCAGGACTCCAACTCACGAACCATGAGATCATTACCTGAGCTGGAGTTGGATACTCAACCAACTGAGCCACCCAGGTGCCCCAAGAAAACCAGTCTTAACTGTAGAGAACAAACTGACCATTATCAGAGGGGGTGGGTAGCAGATGAGGGAAACTGGGAAAGGGGACTGAGAGTACACTTATCATGGAATTGTTGCATTACTATATTGCACATTGAAAACTAATATAATGCTGTATGTTAATTATACTGGAATTAAAAAATAAAAATAAAAAAATAGGATTTTTTGTCCTTTTGCCTATTTTGCTACTGAGTCTTTAGCATTTTTCATATTAATAGGATTCTTTAAATAGTAAGGCAATTAACCCATTGTCATTTAGTGTAAAGAGTTTCATCAGTTTTTTATTTGGATTTTGACTCCCTTTGTAGCCCTGTCCTTTGATAGGTTATTGATTCTCGTTATGGCTGTTTCTCAATGTCAAAGATCTCCTGAAACCATTCTATAAAACTACCTGTAGTCATAATATGATATAATTCCCTCTTTTAATATTAATAAATGTTTCTTACCTAAAGCCCATCATTGAGTTAAAATGTGTAAGGTGATTTAAATGTGTTTTGTGACTTATTTGCTTCTTTTGCTTTAAGTCTGAGAAGCCATCCTACCAAAGAATCAGCAAAATGGTAACAGTTTTTATCTGTCAGAACCATTCCCCTTACACTCAGATGAATTTTTGGTCAATTTATTTACTACTGTCATTGACTCTAGTCTCAAAATACTTACTCTTCAACCAGTGCCATGGAGTAAAATGGAACAGTGATTGCTACCTGCGTATGTATGTATGTATGTATCTATATCTGTATTTTTAAATACGTAGATATTTTTGTATTTGTTTATATTTAAAAGCACAGAAGTCACAAGCCGATAAATGCACTCTCTTGGATATCAGCTGTCCCCAACCTGGAAAAGACCAATAATCTTCTCTTGGAAAGTATATACTTTAAAATACTGGACTATCGGCAGTGTTCTCCAAAGTAAAAGTGATTGTTGCTCCAAAAGGATTAATCCAAAAGGATTAAGGAAGCATTTTTACGATCTTTTTTTGTTTGTTTTATTCTGAGCTATACAACCTTCCCACATCCTATACTCCTAAGGGCTTATTTATTTTTGACACAATAGGTGCCAGATAGATCTATGCTCGGTTTCTGAATTTGAGGCCAGGGAACATTTAGTTACTGAAAAGAGAGATCTGTTGGAACTGGTTGAATCCTGGAATAGAGCCATGAGATTCAGTGTTGGAAAATGTCTACATGACCTGGGGATGTCCAGCCTTACCTTGTCACCAGCCTGTACAGCCCCCCCACCTTCCACCGACACACACACCTGGAGCCCTTGACATGCTGCTGACAGTTCAGCCTGGTCCCAGGCTCTAGCAGAAACTCTGAGCTTAGACAAGAAAAAGTTCCATAGCTCTGGGTCTGTGTTTTCCAACCTTAGCTCCCGACGGGGGGGGTGAGGAGGAGCTAGACTTTGGCGTTGGTTCTCAGGAGGGCAGAGACTGCAGCTTATTATTATATGTGATTCAGATGGCAGTTGGCACTTCCCAGGCCCCTCAGAAATTTGGCTAAATTTGTTTTCAACTATAATGTCTGTGGCCTGACAGCGGACACAATTTCCCTCCCCTTTCTAGGATTTCTTATAGTTGACATCTTTGAGTTTACCCTCTGTTCGTGTACTGCTGGTTCTGCTCTTTGTCCAGAGAGCACACCTATGAATAGTCCATTTCCTTCCCTTTTTCCAAAAGAAAGCCACGTGAGCATTTCGTGACTGTTTTGCATATGGGGAGAGGAGTGTCACTGAGATGGGTCACCAAAGAGGCATATGTTAGAGTATTTTACCAGCCCTAGCCCACTTAATGAATGAAATCCAATAATATCCCAGCTTTAGATGAAAGTCGTGCCTATTAAGTAGCAGAATGAAACATGCCAGCAAGTATCGAGCCCCACAGGGTATCCTGACTTAGAGTCAATATAGATAGTGTACATCGACTTATACATCTTTCCATGTTAAAATATTTAGAAATTTCATCAGTTTGAGTGCTGTGTGTAATTTTCCAATGTTTCTGTCCTTACGTAACTTTTGTCTTTGATGGAGTGTTTTTTTTCTCTAGAGTTCCCAAGAAAGTGAAATATTTAACGCTGTAGATTGATTAATATTATAAACAAACGTAATTTATGTAGAAATGCACCAGCAAATGATTCTTGGGCTCATCCTTGCATAAACAATGTACTTGTTCTGTTATGGGATTTTCCTTTTCTAAATAGAAGTCTCCCTGGGCAATAGACAGCTGTTTCTATAGGATGGTAATTAATGTTTTTTTTTCCCCCATTAAAAAGGAATGCTTTGCATACTTAAAAGAAAAGATTAGCACAAGGATTCATGTTATTTCCTAATTTTAAACCAGCTTTACTGAAACATGTTAGATATAGATGAGATAATTATACAGTCCAGGAATATCCTGCAGAAAAAATATGTGGCTCTCAGGCTGTAGTTTCCAACCTTAGCATGCATCAGAATCACCTAGAAGGTTTGTTTAAATATTTCGTTTCTAATTTTTAGGCATAGGGTTAGGCCTGATATTTTTCACTTTTAGCAATCTCTCAAGTGATTCTGATGTTGTCGGCCCAGGGACCACTCTTTGAGAAACACTGCTCTAAAGTAATGAAACCATTTTTCAAATAAAGATATCACAGTTTAGACATCCAAATGAATGTCTTTAAAACTTTATACTTCATTTTTTTAAAAATTTTATTTTATTTGTTTTCAGAGAGAAAGGGAGAGAGATACCTACCTGCACACGCACAGGTTGGAGAGGGGCAGAAAGAGAGAGAGAGAGAGAGAAACACAGGCAGGCTAACACTGTCAGTGCAGAGCCCACTACAGGGCTCAAACACACAAACCATGCGGTCATGACCGGAGTCAAAGTCAGACACTTAACCCACTGAGTCATCCAGGTGCCCCTAAAGCTTTGTATGTCTTCTAATAATGATGCCAGGCTCAAAATCTCTGGAAAATGTCTCACTTGGCATTGCTTTGAGGGTCAGTGCATGAACCAGACAAGAAAGCTATTTCCCTTGTTTAAAAGTCACACACTGGCCCCTGACTTTTTCTCTTGCTTCTCATGTTTCTAAGAAGGAGGGAGTCCTATTGAAATAGTTTTTTTTAGCGGACATTTTACATTCATTTGATATACTTACTGTCTGCCTACCATGGGACACATTCTACAGCAATGAGGAAAAACAAATCAGTGACCAAAAGGAACAAATTCTATAATTGTGGAGCATATAGTCCAGTATAGGAGACAGAAAATAAATAAAATTTTTAAAAACGAGACCAGTTAGGTTGAGACTAGTGTCGTATTAAAAAGTGATGTGACAGAGAGTACCTTAGTAAGACACTATGGTGAGATGAACAGCTGTCCGAAGTGACTCTGGAAAGGTGACTGGAAGGGTGGGAGAAAGTCAAGTATGTGAAGAAATGGTGATGGGGGCCATTCTGAGGCATAAGGAACAGCAGAAGCAGAGTCTTTAAGATAGGAAAGGGGCTTCTGGGTGGCTCAGTTGGTTGAGAGTCTGACTTTGGCTCAGGTCATGATCGCACACTCTGTGAGTTCAAGCCCTGTGTTGGGCTCTGTGCTCACAGCTCAGAGCCTGGAGCCTGCTTCAGATTCTGTGTCTCCCTCTCTCTCTGCCCCTCCCCTGCTCATGTTTTGTCTCTCCTGCTCTCAAAAATAAATAAAACATTTAAATTAAAAAAAAAATAGGAAAGATCTTGGCATGTTTGAAGTACTTAAAGGGCAGTAGAGAGAATTACAGTGAACAAGCAAAGAGAGGAACAGGAAGAAATAGAAAGGCAGGCAGGACTCCATGGAGTGCTAAGAGATCAGGACTTGGCAGCAGTGTGGAATTCATTCTGAGGACAATGAGAAGGTTCCAACAGGATAGGAACTGATAGAATCCCAGTGTGATGTGTGTTCTCAGTACTGATTCTTCTGCCATTATATTCAGGATTCCAGTCATGCCCGTGGAGGTCACACTGTCCTGGACTTTCACAAGAGAATTCCAGCAAGATCGATCCGGTTTTACTCTCTCCTTTTCCTTGAAGAATTGGAAGGGTGTTTTAGAATAGTGTTCCTGGTCTACCATTTAAGAACATTGGAGCCTCATGGTCTTAGCATTCATTGTATTCTCTCCCAGAGAAGCACCTTCCACAAGTCCAAGACACTAGAACCAAATAGGACCAATCAGATTACCTTTAACATTAGTTTGGAATTTGTATCCAGGGCTTGTAGTCAACTGGCTGCAAATATGAAGCTAAAGTCATGGTGGCAGCTGGAGGTGGTTCATATGTATACCATTTCAGAGAATGAGAGAGACAGACAAAGGTGAAGATGGAGGAGGGGGAGGGGAAGGAGGTAGAAGGGTTGGAAGAGGATGGTGAGGCGGGGAGAAAGGAAAGAAGAAGGAAGGAGAATGAAATGGTAGAGAAAAGCAGATATGAAAGTTAAAAAGGAGAGACTGGGCCCTTGGTCCAGACTTTCATGTGACTGTCTCCGCTTTCCCTTCAAGTCTTGCTCTTCTTCCCATGAGACATCTCTTTAGCTCACCGATAAATTCTTCCGTTTTGCTTAAACCAGTGTAGTAGGTTTCTTTTAGTTACTACCTTAATGGGAAAAAAGGCAAGGGGAAAGCACGATTGGAATAAAATAGATGGGAGTAGCTTACTGGGGACATCTTTAGTAAATTTTTATGCATAAAATTTAGGGCTTAGTACACTTAGAATAAGGGGAAGGAAAAGGAAAGGAGTGTCATATAGCGTCAGTAGGTCTCCATATTTATGGCGATGTCCTGCTCAATTTCACAGTCTGCTTGAACTCTTTCTCTGAACATAAATTAGAAAACAAAAGAGGATGGAAAACAAGCTCTTCTCCCTGGCATGCCTTGTATGCCTATGAGTATTCACTTTTAGCGGTAACTGGAGAATTTGTTCACTCTTCCTATGCACTACTGCTATGATACCAAATTGCCACCTGGTGTTCAGATTACTGCCTTGTGCTCATATCTGGAACTTGACACAACTTTCATTTTCAGTTTAGAGTTTGAAATAGCGTGATTCATCTCTTTTGGGACAAGTTAGAGTACAAAAACTTCCATGTGGATTATAGATTTTGCTTCTCGTGTTGAGGTCCCACCTTAGTCCATGAGTGATGTAAACTGTTCTATCATGTGTACATGAGTACATGCGTGTTTTCCTCCTGGTTTCATACCTAGTGCCAGAAAGGAGTCATTGACCCCAGTTCTTGGACTCAAGACACCATTGTCTCACCATTGTCATGCGAATAGCCACATCACAGAATATTATTGATATTTTATATGATCGGGAAACAACATTGATGATAAACATGTACTGTGCAAATATAGAGGAAAACTGATTTATGGAGCAGTTATGTCTCTTCAGGGCACATTCGTCCCAGCTGCAAGATAACTTTAGTTTTAGGGAGTTTTATGGTGGACAGGCAAGTTGGAAGAGTGTTACGTATGGCATATTGTTTTTACCTTTTAAAAAGTAATTATGTAAGGTTATACCAACATCAAAAGAAGTTCAAAAAGAAATACGACTGATATTAATTTCAATACCTTAACATATTCTTATCGCTTTATGTATTCTCTTCTGGTACACAGTGATATATTTACCAACTGGTAATCATGCAGTAAGATTTTGAAGTTTTTAAAGTCAATATGATACAGCAAATTCTTCTCACCATTAATATTATATATACAGTTTTCTTATGTGCACAAACTTTTAATTAAAGTATAAAATGCACAGAGAAAGGCACAGCTCAAATTTTCACAAAGCAAGCATGCACATAACCTTCCCCCAGACTGAGAATCGTGACATCACCAGCACTCCACATTCTACCCTCGTGTCCATTCCAGGCACCAGGCACAGCCCTGGTAAACCACCACTCCGGCTTCTACCTCCTCTGTTAATTTAGCCTGTATTTGAACTTCAAATCCTTTCACTCAATATTGTTTCTATGAAGTTCATCCATAGTATTGCATGTACCTGGAGTGCTCATTTGCATTGTTGTATAGTATTTCATTTCATTTCATGATAGAGAGAGAGAGTGTGTGTGAGAGGAGGAAAGGGGCAGAGGAGAGAGGGGGAGAGAGAGAGAGAGTCTCAAGAATGCTCCACATCAAGTGTGGAGGGCTCAATCCCACGACCATGAGATCATGACATAAGCAGCAATCAAGAGTCAGATGCTCAACCGACTGAGCCTACTATTTCATTTTAAAATAAACTATATTTATCCATTCTAATATTTTCAATTGGGCCTATTATTAGTAATGCTGCTATGAACACTCTTGCACATTGCGTGGGAACCTATGATTCTTTTCTGTGCGTATATGCTAAGGTGTGGTTACTTCTATATAATCTGTGACTGATTAAAAAATAAAGAGATGGTGCAGCATACCCCCAAATTTAAAGCTTTTTGCAAATAGGCAATTAATAAATGGTAATTGAATGGATGGACATATAGATATTATAAATGGGTGGTTTTATTGTATTATTTTTTTTAATTTTTTTTTTTTTTTGAGAGAGAGACAGAGTGTGAGGAGAGGAGGAGCAGAGAGAGAGCTAGACACAGAATCTGAGGCAGGCAGAGCCCCATGTAGGGCTTGAACTCGTGAACAATTAGATCACGACTTGAGCCAAAGTTGGATGCTTAACCAACTTGAGCCACCCAGGCATCCCTGCAAATGGGTGGTTATAAAGGCAACGATGTATTTAAACATTAGTATTTATCTACTTAAATATATAACTTTGAAAACTCTCTTCCAATTATAGTTCTTAAAATTGGGTTATTTTAGCATGAATCCTTTGCTACTTTCTCCTATTCCTTCAAATGCTAAATTGAGAACTGGACACTAAGAGGAATATGAGGATACTGGATTTGATTCTGCTCAGGTAAATTTGCCTACCACCTCATGCCACACTGTGAATGTGTAAATTTATCCCTAAACAAAAATAAGATGGTGTATAACACGACGAGTGCAGATCCACAGGGTCTCTGCTGGCAAAGCCGGAGTTCGCATTTGCAGAGAAACCCATTGAATGGTGCCATTTGGACAAATCCTCGGTGGCCGCCCGCTCTCTGCACCCTCATCAGCATTTGTAACAAAATTTCATTGCTTTTGACTTTGCAGGCGGAGTTTTGGTTTTAGTATCAGCCCATGAAACAGTGTTCGTACATCTGTCCCTTTGGAAAGGTTTCACCAACAGAATAAATCCCTTAAAGCTGGCAGGACGGGACTGCTGGCTTTCCACGGACTGTGTATGGAGAGCTGACTGAGGGATCTAGATTTGAAATTTGGCTCCTATCTTCTTGTGATGTGTCATTTTGTAAATGGCTCAAAGTGAAGCAAAAAAAGATCATAGGTTCTGCCCTTTTGCTCTTCTGTTTCTTCTGCCATGCTCTTCAAGCAAGCAAAATATGATGAAAGCTATGTAACATATGCTTGTTTCTGCAACTTGTAATGTGCAGAACTAGAGCTCCCTCAAGAACCGTGCCTTTTCCCTAAGTCTAATCAACACTTAGACTGATGGCTGCCGCCTTGTCCTACACACTCAGGCTCATGCCTATTCAGCGTCCTCCCCTCAGATGGTTACCTGCGCTCAAAGTGTCTAGGAGACCACCCAGAGCAGGACAGGGGAGCTTGGGTACAAAGTCTAATTAATGCCTTTTGGGGCCAGACAGGTGATACAAAGGAAGAAGCTTTGTAAATGAGTTAAAGGAAGGGACAGGGGCTGTTTCAAGTGGAGAATGTATGCTTCCCTGAAAATATGCAAATACATTTTTCTTTCTTTTTTTTTTTTAAATGTTTAATGTTTTATTTATTTTTGAGAGAAAGAGAGCAAGCAGGTGAGGGGGAGAGAGAGAGGGAGACACAGAATCCAAAGCAGGCTCCAGGCTCTAAGCCGTCAGCACAGAGACAGACATGGGGCTCAAACCCACAAACTGTGAGATCATGACCTGAGCTGAAGTCGGACACTTAACCAACTGAGCCACCCAGGAGCCCTGAAAATATATTTTTAAAAACCCTGAGGTTGCTTGGTTTCTACATACACACGTCTCCAACCACGTATACTTTGTGTACACACGTACATGCACAGACACATACACACGTGAATGTCATATACTCTGTTTCTCACTCATATGTAAATATGTTTCTTCCAAAACTCCTGGGATTGGAGGAGTAAAACAGTTTGCTGTTGGACTGTATTTCCTAGATCCCGTTTTATCAGTCCTATTTCGATCATCAAAGGACGATGAAGATTTAGTATGGTATTGTTTGATGGACAGGGATGTTTAGTGAATGTGTGTGTATGTGTGAAATTACTGCATCACACACTTGCACACCCACATACAAACCCAAGGGTGACTGATCTGAGAGGATCCATTTCAGCAGAGATGGTGACCATTTTGAGAAACAAGTACTAGATGTGAAAGGGGGGAAAAAGGCCTAAATTCAGGAGTAAAAGGCATGTAAGTAAATGAGAAACAGAAGTTTGCAGGAAGTCCTGATTTGTTTAAATCTTATTTTGTTGATTACTCAAATCACAGTAAAGAATACACACTAATGTGCATAGTGATAATGATGACACATTTCATGATTTAAGGGGAAATAACCAACTAATCCAAGTTTCATTGTAAACATTGGGATTGTTCTAGGAAGACATGTGGAATTTTATGATGATTCAATGGTGATGGTCCTCGGTTTTCTTCCTAATCTATCTCCATGCACATCCCCAGCGGCAGACACACATTCTCTGATTCCTCCACCCCCACCCCCAATCTGCAGGCAATTTTTTTTAGATTATGAAATTGCTGCAGTTGGAGAAATAGGGAAAGGAGTTCTATTTTAGAGAAGAGTGTGAAATATTTCAGAATGTTAGAGTATTCTGGGCCTGACGTCTATCTTTTTTTTTAGTGTTTTTATTTATTTATTTTTATTTTTTATTTTTTGAGGTGGGGAGGAGCAGAGAAAGAAGGAGACACAGAATCTGAAGCAGGCCTCAGGCTCTGTGTGTGCTCAGGCTCTGAGCTGTCAGCACAGAGCCCGACGTGGGGCTCAAACTCATAAACCGTGAGATCATGACTTGAGCCAAAGTCAGATGCTCAACCGACTGAGCCACCCGGGGTGCCCCCTGACATCTATCGTTTGATCCTTGATACATCTTATTTCATTATAAAGATTGCATTTGAAAAAATCTCATACTCTTCTAATAGCGATTTTAATGTGTTTAAAGGATATCTTTCAATATACATGTGTGTTTGTCAAGTGTTATATACAGGTATATTAAATTTAAATAAATGATATAGTGTAGGTTTCATAGTGTATCTTCCTTTTTTTCCAGTATATACTAAGTTTTTAAGATAAATCTATATTACCAAGTTTATAACAAATTTGTACCTTAGATCTAATTACTGAATAATTCTCTGAGATGTGCAAAACCATTTTTGTCTTTCTTCTTTCCCCATGATGGACACTCAGGGTTCCTCCAAACCTTTACCAACTTTATGGAGTGTGTAAGAATTTTCCTGGGATATACATCCTGGACCAGTATATAGGATCTTTCTGGTCACCCATTAACTCTGCAAAATTCCTGAATTGCTTCTATTGCCTGTGTTCTCTCGGAAACATCAAAAACCAAAAGACAAAGCTAAGTGTATTTGTATTTGATCATTGTTATTATGGCTGCACTGTTCATTCTATATTCCTAGATCTTGGGATATATAATAATGCAAGAGAGAGTGAAATATTAGAATGTTCTATTTCTAAATGACGACTGGGAAAACATAAGCTCGTGATGTTGTTTCTAAAATTTGAGATTATCTTTAGTTGATTTTTTCTGGAGACCAAAATAGCATTACTATCCGAAGACCTGCATGAAATGACTCCCTCAGTTAAGTTCTCCTTTGGCATTGAGTATCCTACCTTGGCTAAGGAAAGATATTATGCCCCATGAAAGGCTATACTTGATTAGTGAGACACGAAGACCCGTAAGATACATAACTGAATGAAAAATACAGTAATGTCGGTTTAAGGGAGTTATTGTTGCCAGTAACATGTTGAAGTGTACAGAAGTGGCTTCTGCTATGAATTTTTCACCATTTCATGTCCTAGAGATTATTTCTCACACGGGTATTACTATGCAGGTTTTTGCAAGCCTTTTAGCTTGTAAAGCTTGAGCTTTTTTCCCTTACATTCATTTTCCTACTCGCAGACATCCACATTTTATACCTGTTTCCTTTTGACTAAGCATGTCACAGGAGGTTACCCTGATCTACTCCCTGTCAGGGATCTGGAATTACATAGCTCTATAACTCTGACTTCCTTAGGAGTTACTTATATGGCATATCTTTTCAAAAGTGTCAAAAACACTGGAAGTAATGTTTTTCATTGCATGTCCTAATACCTACCATGGATTAGAATGTTAAAATATAAACCTATAACTATCAGTTCTACTCAAAATAATTTGGAGATTTAAAAAAATCTCGGATATAGGTTTGAATCTATAAATAATTTTTATCCTAAATAGTTTAAAATTTTTATCATCGATCTCAAAGTAGGGTTGGCATGTTAATAGACACAATAAATGTTTAGAAACTGGACTCTGTTTCTCCTGAATAATTAGTATCTTCAAAGTATAGAAACACTTGCTAAGATGGTAGCAAAATAAGGTAATGTATTTTGTCACAATTAACCCTAATCACCTGAGCTAATATAAACTACCATGCATTTTATTTTTTAATTTTTCAATGTTTATTTATTTTTGAGAGAGAGAGACAGTGCATGAGCATGGAAAGGGCAGAGAGAAAGGGAGAAACAGAATCCAAAGCAGGCCCTAGGCTCTGAGCTGTCAGCACAGAGCCCAATGCCGGGCTCGAACTCATGAACCATGAGGTCATGATCTGAGCCAAAGTTGGATTCTTAACTGACTGAGCCACCAGCATGCCCCTTACTATGCGTTTTAAAAGACCGTGTATACCAGACTCTTACTAGACCAAATTGAAGATCCTTTCTTAACCAACACACAATGAAAATTACTTAGTCAAACGTTACAGACTTCTAGACTTACTCTGTGCCATTCAAGTGCTTTGTTTCTTTTCTCTCTCTTTCTCCTTCTCTCTCTCTCTCTCTCTCTCTCTTTTTTTTTTTTTTTTTTTTTTTTTTTTTTTTTTGGTGCAAAAAGATGATTTCATTAAAGCATGGAGACAGGACTGGTGGCCAGAAAGAGCTGCCTCAAGATTCTGTTAAGTGACTGATTATATAATTGGGAGTTGGGGGAGATAAAGTCAAGGGGAAATTTCTAAAGGTACCATTCAAGTGTTTTCAGTGCATGATAAGCATAACCACCATGAGACCCCCTTCCTAATTCTTGAAACCCTACTTTTTCCCTGACAGACTGCACCATGAATTTCTTCAATAATGTTCTCTTGCTTGGCAAATATATATTTTTAAGTCTTTGTTTTATTCCTTGATGCTTCTAAGTCAAGGTATTTTTATAATAATATAACACAGAAAAAGCAGTATAATGATCCAAAAACTTTTACTTTGGTCATCATTAAATACTTTAATTCTTTTTCAAGTGTTTTCAACCACAGTTTTTATACACATGTTAATGGCAGTCGGCCCTGGAGAATCTTCAGTTGTTGTGTACATTTCCATCTTTCTCAACTTCTCTGCCTCTTCACAGGAAACTTCTCCATGATGGAATTCAGCAGCTCAGATAATGTACTGGCAACCACTGGCAATGAGGAAACTGTTATGTTGTGCCCTTACAATACCACGAAGTAATTATGAACAGTCAGTCAATGGGATTATAAAACTGGTCAGAATAAGAAAGAGGAAGTATGCATAATGCTAATACAAGGGATCATAGTTATGGAATGCTTACAATTGACTCATCATCCTGACTGTGGAAAAAGTTTCCTGAAATGAGTTCTTCTAATCATCCTAGGCGGTACCCATCACCATGACCTGCATTTTAAAGGTGAGGAAACTGACAGTCACAAAGATAAAGACTAAATCTCTATTGTGAATGATCTCATGAGCCAATTGGACAGGGAGAAAGCCTGATTCCCAAAGCCCTCATCGAACAGCTACATTTATCTTGATAATGTCCCAATGGTTCACTTTTGCTTTTCCCTCGCCTCCAGAGACGTGTGTAGTAGGAAGTTGCTACAGCTGATGTCAAAGAGGCTGCTGCCTGTGTTCTCCTCTAGGATTTTGATGGTTTCCTGTCTTGCATGTAGGTCTCTCATCCATTTTGAATTTATTTTTGTGTATGGTATAAGAAAGTGGTCCACTTTCATTCTTCTGCATGTTGCTATCCAGTTTTCCCAACACCATTTGCTGAAGACACTGTCTTTTTTCCAGTGGATATTCTTTCCTGCTTTGTTGAAGATGAGCTGACCATATAGTGAATGGCTACATTGAAAGGTGAATGTTGTGTGGAGCTTGACTGAGGGCAGGGATGGCTAATTCCTGATGACGGGTTCCACAGGGTTCCACCTAGTAACACATCCAACCTGCTTATCTCTTTGGGAGCCATAAACCATACAAAGCTCAGACTGAGAGAAACAGGATGGCAGAGTCCTTGAGAAAGCCTAACCAATGAAGATGGGTAGAATGAATTATGGTCCATATACATTATAGAATATTTTAGTGCTGTTAAAATAAATAATCAAGTTATAAGTTGACTTGAATAAGCAACTATGACTGGTATTGTTAAATGAGAAAGGTAAGATGAAAAATAGTGTTTATAATGTATTTCATATTTTTAAAGCACAGAAATATCTCCCTATACATGTATATTTGTGTGTGTGTGTGTGTGTGTGTGTGTGTGTGTGTGTGTAGATAAGTAAGAAAATTATAAACCAGGTGCTAACCTAAGTAACCCTAGCATTATGGTATGGTGTTCATGGTAAAGAATGTAGTCAGAAGAGGAAATAAAATGAAAAATAAGGGAACATTAGATACTAATGAACAAAGTACCCCAGCATGTGTTCCACTTTTGTAAAATAAAATATATGGGTTGTTACATGCTGGATTGTGTCTTCCAAAAGTTAAATGTTGGAGTCCTAACCCACTGTGTCTGAGAATGTGAGCTTATTTGGGGATAGGGTCTTTACCCATCAAGTAAAACTAAGGGATAATCCAGTTAAAGTGAAGCTATTAGGTTGGACCCTAATCCAGTATGACAGGTGTTATGAAAAGCAGAAACTTTGGGCACAGAAAAGATGATATGAGAAGATACAGGGAGAAGTCGGCCGTCTACAGGCTGTGGACTGCCTGAGGCAAACAGCAGCTATGAGAGAGGCCTGCTTCAGGTGCTTCCCTCAGAGCTCTTAGAAGCATCCAGCACTGCCAATACCCTCCTTTCAGGCTGCTAGCCTCCAGAGCCATGACACAAAAAGTTCTGTTATTTAAGCCACTCAGTTTGAGATATGTTTTTACAGCAGCCTTAGGAAACTAATACAGGGGTATCTCTATTTATAAAGACTTTAGGGGAGAAAAAGTTAAAGTTTAACTACTTCCATTTATAGGGATCTTTAGGATACATGGTCAAGTGAACAAAGAAACAATACTAGTATTAGAAAAAAACATTATTAGTATTAGGAAAAAAGAAACAGTATTAGGAAAATGTGGGCAGTATGCTTGTATTGAAATGCAATAATTAATAGACAGGAGTTGAAATACCAGCTTTACTACTTGCCTATGCAAATTTGGGGAAGTTACATCAGTTTTGTTATCCATTCAATGGGGCTAATGATGCCGACATAGTAAGGTTGCATGGGGGAATAAATTGCCAAGTGAGGCATGCAGAGTTTTGATGCCTTCTTTGCTGTTCAGGACCTGGGCATTTGCTCTCTCCTATGTCTGAAAGGTTCTTGACAGAGCTGACTTTTCATCCTACATCCTATATCACCTCCGAAAGCTTCTCCTGGCCATTCATGTTCCCCTTCCTTTTTTCTGTCACACAGCACCTAGTTTACCTAACTCATAGCACTTTTCCCCATCTCACCTTATTTCTTTGGTTTCTAATTTGTTTTCTGTTTCTCCCCCAGTCCACCTGCTCCATGAGGGCAAGAATTATTTGTGTTCTATTCACTACTGACTCTCCAGTGCTGAAGACACTTGTCAGGCACAGAAAGGCAATCAAGAAATGTTGTTGAATGAACATCTGAATGGAGAAAAGTGCTGTGTATAGTATTTGCCACATAATAACCACAGAGCAAATATTGGCTATTTTTTCTTCTTATTTTTGTAGATGTACTATAATCCACATGTGGGGAAAGAGAGGAAGATTTCTTCATTCCCCACTGTCCCTATTCATTCCAGACATGGGAAACACACTTTCTCCTGGCACAGAGAAGAAATTTGATCTGAGCTCTGTTTTAATTTCACAGAATCTATCCAAAACTACTATTAGGGACTTCTTAGGCAGGCAAATAGCTCACCAATAGCCTGCAGGTGTCCCTCCACATTATGTGACCTTATTTGGCCCAGGTAGTTGTCAAAGGCATAATTATGTTTAAATATAAAATAAGAACCACTGCTCTTTACCCAGAAATGTAGCAGCATCCCATCTGGAGAATGATATGGTTGTTGCTGAGAAACAGCATATAGAAATCATAATTTTTGGACAGAATGTTAGCATAAAATCCAACAAAAATGAATGGATCCAGGTCAAGAAATTATAGTGATCCAAAAGCAATTTGGATTGGTAATCCACTTGTTAGAAAAGGTGGCTTGAAAATTATTCCTGGCAAAATGGTGGTGGGGCACGCAGCTTCAGAGCACTCAGTACTAGGCTTTGTTGGTAGTGATTTTTTTTCCTTCTGTAATTGATATTAGGGACACATGACAACTAGGGGCATCCACCTATGTAGCATGTCACGTTAATTCTCCTTGAAGGGATCAAAATACGTCAATTAAAAAATTTAATATTTATTTATTTTTGAGAGGCAGAGAGAGACAGGGGGGGAAGGAGAAGAGAGAGAAGGAGACAGAATCTGAAGCAGGCTCCAGGCTCTGAGCTGTCAGCAGAGCCCAACACGGTGCTCAAATCCTTGAACTGTGAGATCATGACCTGAGCCAAAGTCAGGTGCATAACCAACTGAGCCACCCAGGTGCCCCTGTCAAATTTTTCAAAACACTAGGTGATGGACGGGACCATAGAATTTCAGACATTCCTATGTGTGCTCTTATTGAGAACTTTGACAATGGGGAGATGGCTACAACACCAAGAACACCTTCTCATTTTTCTCATTGCTGTGATTCTTACTATGCTTAGAGAACATTGTCGCTCCTCAATTGATCTGCCCATTTACCTAATTATGGAAAAATAGAATCTATCTAACCTTACTTCTGTTTGATCCTGCCTTCATGACTTGAAGACGGTAACATTGTTTCTGCCTTCTTCCAGCTAAACATTCCAAATGATTTTATGACATTGATTTCACTGGAAAATAGAGGCTGAATTGGCCCTCAGAACCTTCAAGGGTTCAAATTCATTAAGAACCTGAGGGAAGAAGGCGTGGGGCTCGTAGTTTGTAAAGGTGCAAGATTGGGCAGAGTGGCCTTTACCAAACCCATGCACAGGTCAGCTTCAATACCTGAACACATCCTTGGATTTTCTGATACCTTCCATGGGCAGTAGGGCGGGTACTTATGATGAATCCAAATTGAAACATCATGTGGATATTTTCACATATAAGCCCTTTTCCGCGTAATTGAAGTATTAATTTATGCATCATTCAAACATATAAATAGGCATTAAAATTGATTAGATGATTTACTGATTTCATGGGGCAAAGACACCTGCCAAATTGGCCTTGTATTCTAAATTTCATTTTGAAAATACACTTTATGGGGATTTTTATCATAATTTAACTAGAATTTGCCAAATTGCATTCCATGCTTGTTGCTTTGTAAATGGGCCCAGATACCCAGAGGCCAAGGAGAGACCAAAGAAAGAGGCAGACCACTCCAGGTTGGTAGGTGGTAGGTTTAATAAAGGAACTTACATATGAGGCTTGGCTTGGGTGGCCTGCAAGGTGAGTAGATCTTCACACTCACCCTCCAGGATCTTAGAAGTTTATGTAGTGGCCTTAACTGGGTTCTGTCACATGTACTGTCCAGGTGGTCTCAGCAACACCTAATTCTCTCAAGGATACATCCTTGAAACAGCTCCTAGTGTGGGCACAGTGAGCAGAACATACATTCCAAAGACAGGGGAGAGCACCAGGAGCTTCCCGTTGCCCAGGTCCAGCTGGCGGGCCAACCAGCAGTCACATCTTCTCGATGACCTACTTTAACAAGGCTACACAATTGACTTTCAAGATATTCGTAGATATTCCTTTAAAACAAAGGATATTATGATATTCCATGTTCCTTAGAGTTTCTGATCTCACCTTCAGATCATCTTTGGTGCTTTAAAACTAGAGTTGGGAGCAACCAGCTGGCTCAGTTGGTAGAGCATGTGACTCTTGATCTTGGAGTTGTCAGTTCCAGCCCCACGTTGGGTATCGAGATTACTTTAGTGTTTTTTTGTTTTGTTTTGTTTTGTTTTTTGAGAGACATAGAGACAGAGTGTGAGCAAGGGAAGGGCAGAGAGAGAGGGAGACACAAAATCTGAAGCAGGCTCCAAGCTCTGAGCTGTCAGCACAGAGCCCGACATGGGGCTTGAACTCACAGACCGTGAGATCATGACCTGAGCTGAAGTCGGCTGCTTAACCGACAGAGCCACCCAGGCGCCCCTAGAGATTACTTAAAAAAAAACAAAAAAAAAAACTTGAGTTAGAACTTCTGTACTATATTACTATCTTAATTTGTTTATTCCCCAGAAAAATATATTTTACATAAATTTCCTGGATGTAGGACCTGAGGTTAAGATTACTTTTACTGGCCAAAATACTTTTACAGTATTTTGTAAATACTGAATTCATATATTTAATATTTTCTAGACATAATACTTCACTACATATTATAAAATTTTTCTTTTTTATTATTTTCCAATTTGCTTAGTACTGTTAATTCTTGGCATAATTTTAACACCAACTATAATAATATTATGGCTGTATATTATACTTTTTACTGCTTATTACATTTAAGATATAATAATATTTAATAGTTCTCTCTGTTTGTGCTTTTTAAACATAATTATCTAATTCCTTAATATAGACTTTTTATGTGAATAATTTAAAACTTTTACACACACACATACATACTCTCATTATGAATTAGTAGAACACTTAAGTCAGTAAGATGCTAAAGGGAAATACTACCCTAAATAAAACAAAATACACCAACAAAGTTTTAGGAAAAAGACAAACACAGTTGTTCATGTTCTTCTGCATCTCAGTTTAGCCTGCAGACAGCTGAATGCCTCTAAAGTTAAAAAAGTTCCCTAGGAAACAATAAAAAAGAAGTGCTTTGGAAATTTAAATGTTAGCTCTTATATCATTATGGTGTTTATTTATTTAATCAAGGTGCTAAATTAAAAAAGCAACTTGGAAGCACACTTTGCTGATGGTATGAAAGTGTTCTTGCTCTTTCCTTGGAGGAAAGGTATTATATAAGTGCCCCCAAACAAATGGATTTCATATTCTATACTTTTCATTTTCCTGGAACATTGTAAACACATTGGGGTCCACTTTGAATGCTGTTTTGGTGGTTTATGCAGCTGGGCCATCTTTATGGAGATCCCATCTTTTTGGAAAAAAAATTTTGAAGTTTATTTATTTTGAAAGCAAAAGAGCACAAGCAGGGGAGAGGAAGAGAGAGAGAACCCCAAACAGGCTACATGCTGTCAGCACAGAGCCTGATGAGGGACTTGAATTCTCCAAACATAAATCATGACCGAAGCCAAAGTCAAGAGTCGGATGCTTAACCAATTGAGCCGCCCGGGGGGCCTTGTGAACCGTCTTGAATTGAAGTTCTTTTGGTGTTTTGGTATAAAATTACTTTTGAATGGGTCTTAAGATGGATTTATCATTATTATTAAATCACAGTTTGATAAAGACTAAGAAGTTTCCTAGGAGGTGGGAGTTTTCATTGTGAAGCTGAGAAAGTCCTGGAAAATGAGTTGGTCACCTGACTTTCAACCATCTTCTGAATACATCCTGGGGGGGTTGAATAAAGTCATGTTCTAGAACTAGTTGAGTTAGTCTTCACTTTAGATTAAATTGGGTGACAAGAGCCTTTATTATCTTTAAGGGGAAAAAAAGTTACTCCTAGTTGCCATAGCTTATATCGTCTTCCCATTTTTCTTTGAGAAAATTGCAATTCTGTTTCTCAACATGGCATATCAAGTACCTCACCATCTGGCCCATAACTTCTTCTCTGTCCTCTCCTTCCTCCCCCACCCCCACACTCCTTTACCATACTCCAAACCTGCTGAACTTTAAGGCATTTCTCCTTCAAGTCTTGAGACCTGACATACATTCTTTCATCTAGGCTCCTTTTTTCGCTCTCTCCCCTGCTTCCCTCCATTCAGCATACTCTCTTTGTAAGATAGCTCAAATATCATTGTCTCTGAGTAACTGTTTTCATCTTCCTCAGGAAAAGCTATCTCCTCATCCTTTGAGTTCAATGAATGTTCTGTTTATATCTTGATAATATAATCGATCATGTAGTATTCCAAATTCATTTAATTTAAAAGTATCTTCTTTACTAGATGTTTTTTGAAAACAGTGATATGATTTGTTTTTATCTCCAGTGCCTAATCTCTTGCCTGGTGCACAATAAAATTTGTCAAGTGAACATCTTCGATTAATATCATTTTTTATTTCTTTTAAACAAATGAGAAAACTGAGGCTCAGAGAAATCAAATGATTTTCCCTTTATTGATAGCTAGGAAGTGAGTAAGACGGGGCTGAGCCAGTCATCCAACTCTAAAGACCCATGCATTCATTACCACTTCCATTGTATACATTGATTGCCAACGGCACCACTCTCAACTCCCAGGGGAGAACTCCTGAAAGGGTCAGGAGAAATATATTTCAAGAGAATGAGAAAGGAAGTCCATTGCCTTTAGAGGCAATGATCTGAACCACAATAGAATTCCTCAAAGGGATCATGGTCCGTTTGGATTAGAATGATTTTGTACTAAAAAGAGTTGTTGTTGTTGTTGTTGTTGTTGTTGTTGTTGTTGTCTTGAATATTTCAGGTAGATTTAGACCAGTCTTACTGATTTAGGTCAGCTTGCTGTGCTTTTGATTACATTAGCCAGTATATTTCTCAAACAAATATTGGCATCAACTGAAATAAGATTGTGTTTGTAATATCTTTTGTGCATATATGAGGGAGGCAGCTATTCTTATAAATCGGACCATTCAATTAACATCAATTTAAATTAAACTCCATGATTTTGTCACTACTTATACGGTTCAGTTTGGTAACATACTCTACTGTCTTCAATCAATTTGATCTTCAATAATTAAGGTCAAAATTCAAAGGTTATCGATGTGCAGCGTTACATGTACCTGAAGCCAATTTTAAGAATTAATATTTTACCTGAAATTTAGATAATTTCAAGAAATATAGTCAATTTTTTAAATATTAAATTAAAATAAAAAGTCTGATGGTGAATTCTCACTGCTTTTAATGAAACATCAGTGTTTCTTGTTTTGCTGGGATTTATTCTGTGTGCCTGGAACAAATTTCCAGACTTTTTAGATGCTTTGTTTCTCTTGCAATTAGAATAACTAAGTACTTAGTTGTCATGGAAATACTCCCCTCTGTAAAAATTCTTAAAACAGAAGCTTTCTTGATTTGTCTTTCTTTGCAGAGAAGGCAATTACTACTGCTACCTTTATCCTCGGTTCTTTGTGATTCTCTATATTTCCCCAGTACCTTCCAATTCAGATTGTTTTGTAGCAGTTTCCTGCTCTTGATCTCTAGATGAAAATGCTGTCTTAATTCATGAGAAACAGTAATAATATTCACACGGTGTTCTAAGTTTTTAGTAATAGACAACAATCATTGTAAAGGTGCGGATGTAGAGCTGAGGCATTGTTATGTTGGCTGCTTTTAGTGTAATTCAATCTCAGAATATTCTAGCAGTTACTTGGTTATAGGCTATTGTGCTCCCCATGGTAAATGATGGCTGGTCTCAGCAGCTGACAAACCTATCTGACACAGGTAGGCCAGAACCCTAATCTAATTAATCTCAGTGAGATTTGACCCTTACTTACTATTTGGCAGGCCAATTGACAAATATAAGTTGACCCTTGAACATCAGTTTGAACTGCATACCTCTGCTTGTACTTGGATTTTTTACAGTACAGTAAATCTATTTTCTCTTCCTTATGATTTTCTTAATAACATTTTCTTTCATCTAGTTTACTTTGTTGAAAGAATACAGTATATATACATATAACATACAGAATATGTATTAATTGACTGTTCATATTATTAGTAAGGTTTCTGGTCACTAGTAGGATGTTAACAGCTAAGGTTTTGGGGAATCAAAAGTTACATGCAGATTTTTGACTCCACAGGGGCCAGTGCTCCTAACCCCAAAGGTGTTCAAGGGTCAACTATATATCATCTGTGAATTTCTCAGGGTAGGCAGTGTTAAAACAAGACAACAGGCCCAAAGTGGAGTCACTTATTCAAAGCCTCATGTCACCAAACTGAAACTTAATTACCATTTTGTCCTCTCCCAGAAATGGATAGTGACCTTGCCATAATTAATCTATTTTTTTCCTGATAGACTTCCCTGTTCTCTTTCCCTTCTACCTATAAAACTCTTTCAATTTGTACAGCTCCTTGGAGCTCCTTCCTACCTACTAGATGAGATGTTGCCTAATTTATGAACTGTTGAATAAAGACAGTATGATCTTTGACATTCAGTGAAGTTGATTTTTGTTTTTTAACAGCACTTAATAATTATTTGTTCAGTGGATGGAAACACTAAGTAGGTTCTGGTCCTTTATTCTGGGGAGTGGGATTGAGGTTGGTGATGTGTCGATCTTAAGGAACTGGTGGTTTAGTAGAAAGAGAATGGAAAAGTAACCCATTATTTTCCCTCTATCATTAAGTTATGTATTTACCAAGCATCTACAAAATATAGACTCTGTGCTTGGTGCTAAAAATTCAATGGTGACATCACAATGTGGGGCAATAGCTCAGCATAGTGCTTACAGGTACAAAATTTAGATCCAGCTTAGGTTCAAATCTAGACATTTTCATTCATTAACTCTGTGGCCTCAGTTTTCAATTTCCTCTCCTGTAAAACTGGTTACACCTTCTTCATAGGGTTGCTATGGGGATAGAATGATGCCATATTTGTAAATATTTCTGAATTGTGCCTATACATAATAACAGGGTTTGTAAAATATAAATAAAATAAGACAAAATACTGACCAAGAGAGACCTAGTTTCTACACTCAAGGAGTTTATGATCTTGCCAATAATTCTTTATTGGCTAATATCACTCCCAGGGTACAGTATAAACACCAATTAAAACATGTTCCCAAGGCAGCTTTTGATAGGGTAAATAAGAGAAGAACAAGGGAAAATTGAACAGGAGAGAGAGTTCACCAGCACTGAGATGCTCTCCAGGTAAACACCCATGAATTTCTCCCTCTTCCCCAAGGCTCTTAAAGAGAGGGAAATACAAGTAGATTATAATGAGTGCACAGAGGTGACCTGGCAGGTACTAACATATATCATTCAATGTAATAGATGTCTTTGTAGATACACTAAGGATCTTTGAATCAAATTATATTTCAAACGCTCTAGGAGCATTTGTTGTTTAAAGGAACCTATGGTAAATCCATTTATGAAGGGACTAGCCATTAGCTGATTTATTTAGTTTCTATATTTATTTAGTTTTCGGCTTTTGCATTGGATTTCACATTTTATGTACTAATTTTTTCCTGGAGTGTAGATTACCTTATAATTGGATTTTTAAAAACTTTTTGAGATCAGGTACTCTGTTTATCCTACCAATATGAGCACTTGGCATATGAAGGCATTGACAACTATTTGCTGAAATGAATAAGTGACTACAGTATCATCTAAAAATATGAAATGTTTCACAAAAATATGAAATATGTTAAATTTTAGGTTGTGTTATTAAGCAGTCAATTTCTTTTCAAATTTAGAGTAACTAAAATAAATGTTCTAGATAAAAATATTCAGAGATAGAGAATATTTTAAAAACTAATTGAACACAAATGTATCTTCTCTAAGTTATGTAAGGAGGTGAGCCTAGGCAAGAAAGACTCAAGAATCACAGCTATCCCTAATTTTACCCCCTTCTTTCCTTCTTGGGCTGCTAATTTCTTTCATTTCATAGCACCACTTGGCTACTTAATGTTCTAGAATTAATACAAGGGCACAGCTCATGGATCTTGATTTCCTTCATATTAAAATAAGACCCCAGGAGAAAACTCGAGTCCCCATGGAGAGGGAAGCCAAGAGCCAAACAGATTGTTGGGACCCCTGAAGAGACTCTGAAGAGGAATGTGGCTTTCAATCCAACAGAGTATTCAACTCTACTCACTACTCTCATATATTTCCCAATTGAACTCTCTTTTCTAAGATTCACATGGTTATTGAAAACTTCTTCAGACTATTGGAAACTTTTTCTTACCACTATACATTCCCTGGCTCCTGACATACCTAAGTCAATAGAAGAGTTCCTCCCAAGGGAAAAAGTAGAAGCCCTTATATAGAAATCCTCTGAAATTCCTGCTGCCAAAACTCACTGCATGGACACCTATGCTTCTCATCTCCCCTGCTACAGTTGTGACCTTTTTCTTAAAAGAAATCTTTGTAACAGTGCTACGGATCTTATCTTGGTCTGCTTCCTTAAGAAAATTTCTATAGTGATTATTCCTTTCTCTTCCTTATCTTTAACTATCTTCGACTTATTCTTCTATACTGGTTTCTTCTTAACAACATTTGAAATTCCTACCACTCAATTTCTTCTTAGCCACAAAATAATGTAATGATTTTGGACTCCATGCATATTTTAGCTATAATTCCTTTATTCACTGCCAATGCAGCCAAGAACCTTTGAAGAGTTATATATTCTGTCTCTTCTTTCTCTTTCTCTTCTCAGTTGAAGGTAACTGATTTTGCTTTAGCCACTCGAGTAAAATGTTTTTCTGAGGACACCAATGATGACCTTGTCACAGATCCAGTGAAAAATTTCAGTTGTTATCTTGCTTGATTTCCATGCAGCATGTGACATTGTCGACCTCTCCTGAGGCATTTTGGCCTTGGTTTTCCTTACTTTGCACTCCTGGATTTCCTTCTACTTTTCTTCTGTTCTCTGTCTCCTGTCTCTTAAACACTCTCTAAATGTTGATGTTTGTCTGTCTGTGCCCTTGGCTTTTATTCATTAATGCTAAATACCGACTCTCTTCTGTATCCCAGGCCCCATCTAGCACCTGCTTCACTTCTTACCCTGGACACTGTTCCTACTAATGCCATCCATTTCCATCACTTAAATTATCAACTGTGCCGAGCGTTGCCAGCTCTAGCAAATAAAAATATAAGACATAATAAAAAATTATTCATTGTTTATCTGAAATCCCAGTTTAATTGGGCATCACATATTTTATTTGGCAGCCCAAACTATATCAGAAGTCACAAATTCAAATGCCTTCAGGAGTCAGTTAATAAAAAGTAACAAGAAAAACAATGGTGGGGATTAGGGTCAAGTAAGGAGCACGTGTCCTATCAGAAGACCTTCAAATTCAATTCCTTTCATGCATCTGGAGGCGAACAAGTCAGGTCTAAGGGCCACATCTCTTTTAACACTATATGTTTGAAACTTTTAAAGTCTATGTGCTAATGAGTCCTTCCATACCTGTGTATACAAGTGTTTTCTAGATATTGCCACTCGGATATTCTTCTGGTAACTCAAGATGTACCAAATTAAAGCCTCTATGTAAAAGCCAGACATCACTCTATAATACAGATTGGATTGTGCTACTTCCCTATGTAAATCTTTAACCTATTTTTTATTGCTTTCAAGATACAATACAAACTCTTTGATAAGGTTTACAAGGAGTTTTATGTGTCCTTAGGTTAGGACCCTTACTGTCATCTTTTGTCATTATCATCCTCATCCCTACCACTCAATGCTTAAATCCTAACCAAACAACTCCACTAACCTCAATAGACCATTTTCTCCCTGGCTTCCGAGACTCTGCTAGTACCCTTTCTTCTGCTTGGTGTCCTTCTCTTTGCAAGTATCCACTCTACTGACCTCTATCATCATGTGACTTGCTTTGGTGAATGAGATATGAACTGAAGGGACATATGTAAATTATGGAAAGAAATATTAAGGTAAGCGCATGCTTTGCCACACTTGATTTTCTCTATCTCTGTGGTTGTAAAAGCATATGTTTTGCTGCGCCCATGGGACCCGTTAAAGGTAAACCATGCTTCTTTGGGTTAGTGCCTGTACAGGGTCAGTCCCTGATTGAGTGCACTGCACATCCGAGATGCTTGGTACAGAATCTCAGTTATCACAGATGTCACCCCAAACAAGCAGAAAAAAAAAAGTTTTATATCTCTCCATATTTTTTTAAATATAATAGACTTTTAGTTTTCAGCCGAGTAGACATGTGGGCCAGCCTGTGTATTGGTAAATAAATTTATTTTTTGAGCACAGACAGTGTTTAGTAAAGATAACAGTTCTATGTGAACCAAAAAAAAGAAGAAAAAAAAAAGAAAGAAAGTGCATACAATAGTAACCAAAGGAATATTGATTTAGTTGCTTTCCTGTGTTACCGTTACAAAGGGAAGAGTATTTGTGTGTAATGGGCCATTCTGGTAGTGAAAAGTTGTGCCTTAGAGTAAACTGGACAAATCCACATGCCGTATTGCGAGAATTTCCTTCACGATGGGTTAAGTCCTTCCTATACTTGTTTATCTACAACATGTGATGCTATCAACCAAGTTACAGTGCGTGACTCATTTATTACCAAACTTTTCCTGAATTTCCACAATGTGTAGATAATTTTTTTTTAAGAGAATCCCCACAATAAGGTGATGCAGACTGAAGAACATCATTCGATGTCTTTTAAAACTCTCATCAGCAAACCCAGCTGATTACCATATGCACATGCAGGTGCTCTAGCCCCACTCTAGACCTTCTGAAGTCCTGGAGCTGGGAACCACTTATTTAAAGCTTTTTCTCCAGAAGGGCAGATGATAAGATTGGGGGCACTGATATTTCAAGAAAAGATACAGCTTCATTATGAAGCAGCTTTCATTTGCCTTTGGATAATGATAATCTCTCTATCAGTTAAAGACGTAAAACAAAAAAAAAATGCATAAAGAATGAAAACACCATATAGTCCTTCTGTCAGTTGAGAAAAGAATGTTTAAATTTGGTAAAAAGTCTGTCTTTGAGGTGAGAAGCAGAATAAAGATTTGTGATGTAATGAAGAGATTAATTTCATCATCAAGATGGAGAGTGAAATAGTAACAGGAAAAGAGATTATTTGACTTACTTAAAAATTAAGAAATCTTTAATGAAAATCTATTGGGTGTTGGGACCTCAGTGTGAGTCATAGTGTGAGCCACACGCAAGATGAGACAATGTATGTTAGCAGTAAATTGGCTGGCTACACAGGAACGAGACGGACACGAGTTCAAATCCCAGCCCTGGCTAGCAAGAGGCATGACTGAGTGAACAGTTTAACTGCTGTGGCACTTATTTAATAGATGTAATTTCTCTTTCATAGTATTAATGGAAAAATCAAATTGTAGAAAATAGAGAGTACAGTACCGGACTCACTGGCAAGCTGCATTTTTATGTAGTATACGATCTTGAAAGAGTCACATGAAGAAGATATATGTAATATGTAAGTGATTTTAACACAAAGTAATAAGCCCTATTGTATATTGTATCAGAATAAATGGGAGATAAATGATGAGATAAGGAACACTTAACTGTGTCACTCACAGGGAAAATGGCACCCAAGGGAGCTATGCAACATCGGTACACTTGAAATCTGTGGTAGGCAGAATAATGGCCACCCAGGCCACCCAGATTCTGTAAATATGTTACTTTATAAAGACAATTACAATCGTAGATAGAATTAAGGTTGTTAATCACTGACATTAAAATAGGGAGATTATGCAGGATTCTCGGGGAGAGCCCAATGTATTCACAAGAATCCTGAAACACAGAAGGGGGCTGAAGAGTCAGTGTCAGAGTGACATAGTTTGGGAAAGTTTCCACCAGACATTGCTGGCACTGGATGGAAGGAGGCCGGCCACAAGCCAAGGAAAGCAGGAGGCATCTAGAAGCTGGAAAAGGCAAGAAACTGAATTCTTCCCTAGAGCCTTCAGAAAGGAATGCCGCCCTGCCAGCACCTTGATTTTAGCCCATGAAACTCATTTCAGACCCAGGATGGCAAGGTGATACATTTGCACTTGGTTAAGCCACAGATTTGTGGTGACCTGTATCAGCAGCAGTAGCAAGCCAACACAGAACTAAAGAGCTGGTCCTTGTGAGTGGGGCTCTTTAGCCCCACAAGTACATGGGGTTGTGAGACACTGCGACTGGCGGGAACTGTGGCATTTCTGCATGTTTAGAGCCCAGAGCCAAGTAAGTGAGTGTTAGGATGTGACCCAAAAGCAAGGGCAGGGATGAAATTATGAAAGGACAGATACATCCTTTAGAGGACCGTGGGCTTTATCCTGAAGGCACCAAGGAATCCTTGAAGGGATGAATGATGAGTGAATAAGATGACAATCCAGAAATGAGAAGAAGCCGTTGAGAGTGAAGACAAATTTAAGTTGCTTCATTTAATGTACCAAAAATAGATCATTATTTCTTTTGGAGATGTGCTCTGAATAATAAACTCATCCTATTTCTTAATTCTAAGTTTTGTCTTCTGCTGTTTTCTGGAGTATGTACTCAAATGTTCATACGCATGATTTTGATACTTTTGCTCCCTTATTTATGTGCCTTGGAGAAAGCATCATCCTAATATAGATCCAGATATGGTACAATGGCATTTTTATTTTCTCTTTAATTCCCGCTTTGATGATCAGCTGTCATACCTAGAAGTGGAATCTGAAAGATAACTACCCTCTGCGTAGTGCCAAAATAGTCCAGAAAAATCATCTCATAGGCTGACTACACCATCAGTTATCTTTTTTTACTGAAGGGAGAGAAGTGTGTATTGTGGTGTAGAAGAAAAGGTGACCCCAGAAATAAACGAATTATTCATCCTTTCACTCAATAGATTTTTATCGAGGTGCTATTTTGCGCTAGGCACCAAGCCTGGCACTGGGTATCTACTGGTGAAAAAGCGAAGTGTGATTCTAGTCCTCTAGGAGACTATGTGTGTGTGAGTGTGTGTGTGTAGAGGGGGGAGATAGATATTAAATAAGCAAATATTTGCAAATATATTTACAGTTCATGGCAAATGCTGGGAAAGAAAGGAACAGGAGACTTGAGAGAGAGAGAGAAAGAGATAGGAAGGCGAGGATGTGTCCTTTAGCTGGGCACTCAGGAACTTTCAGAGGAAGTGACATTTGGAAAGAAACCCAAGGAAAGGAAGGAACAACTCAGAAATAGAGAGCAGAACTTTCCCAACAGAAGGAAACATATTGTGTGGAAGGTCCTGAGCTTGAAAAACAGGCCCTTGAGCTTGAATAAGTCAGGGGTCAGGGCACAGACCTTGAGGAGGACGGTCAAATGCCCACAGGCTCCTATAGTCTTGACTACAACTGGAACTCAATACTCAATGAGCAAATGTCAAGTTGCTCAAAATTCCTGGACTTGTAGTACTTTGTAAAAGGAATTGATTAAACTTGATGCTCTCTAATACCCCAAATCAAGAGCAAAAGAACGATTTATCGATTGCATTGTCACATAAAGAGTAAAAGGATAAAGAGAATGTCTGTTTAGATTATTGAAAAAGCCTGAGTTTTTAGCAAATATTTATCGAGGACTTAATTTATGCAGTGTACCAGGAGGAGCATGAGCAGTGAAATGCATCGGCATCTGCTCTCTGGGCGAGGCTGTTACTTCTGTTGTGCTCTTGTGGCTCCGTAGGCTGGTCGGTAGGAAGAATCCCCAAATACCACCACCCACAGACCACTGTTAAGGGATCACCGAGAAGCTCATTGCAGCTTCTGAATATCTCAAACTTACCCTAAGACCTCAAGATGCTGCTTCTGACTTCTTAAGCTTCCTGCCCGCAGGCTAGATACGATCACTTTGGGTATGTCACAGTCGTGAGCGGACGCAGTGGGTTTTGCCGGACGTCCTTGGATGCTCTGGTGTTCAGCTTCCCTCCCCAATCTTGTTTTTACAGTGGAGAAGGTGAAGAGCTAGGAGGACCCTGGTCAGAGTGGACTAAACACACGCGGTAAATTTCCTGCAGTGTCTGCTGTGGGTAGAAGATTTAAAATAACTAGATATAGCTGAGGATGATTTCTGGAGAAAACCATGTGATTCTCTCCAACACCTAAATGCATCCCAGAAAAAGAGAATCTGGATGGTGGGTGGAGAGACTGCTATCTGAAATGCCTAGAGAGTGTGTGTTCCTTGACATAAAGAGAGAGAATTTAGCTCGAGATTATTCAGACAGGAATGTCAGGATCTAAAGTTAATCTTTGACATTCCAATTTGTCTTGCCCCATTTTCATCCCCGTCATCACGTGGCAGGAGGGGACGTATCGGCTGCCTCTGTCAGCTACCTTCTGCTTGAAGCAACTTTGAAATGGAACCTTTGTTCTTGCTGTTCATTGTTAAATGATTGGGGAAATTAAGAATAACATTTCTGTAGCAGCCCTCACTTTTGTTCTTATCATCAAGCTAAAGAAAGCTCTCGTTAAATGGATGCGAGGTGACTTAAGCGAAGTTATAGCCCTCTGGGGTTAACTCTAAACTCTTAGTTCCCATTTGCTTTTCTTTGCCTTTACAGTTTTATTTGCTGAACTGTTAACTTTCTTAGTATAATTTCTTAATTACAAATAAATACACTTCTGGGGAGGAAAACACTATTGTGAGTGAAATTAAAAGTAAATATATTAGATGTATGAGAGCAAATGAATGTTAATGAAGGCAATTTCTTTAACACTAGATGTATAGACTCTGTGCATATATATTTATATTAATATTTAATATATATTATATAATATGAATATATATATATATGAATATATATATATAACATTGAGGTTGGTTTATTTTTAATAAGAACTAGGACTAAAAATTAAAAAGACTTCACGTCGCCATTTTAAAATTGCAGACTCTAGATTTTAGATTTTGAGCTCTCAAAAATTGATCATCCTGATTAATAAGTGTTAATCTAATTTATTTTGATGACATTTTCCTAGGTTTTAAAACAACCCAGATGAACTGAGCCACAATACGTGCAGAACCAGGGAAGAAGGGAGAAAAGCCAGCATGAGGCAAGGTTGTGCCTCAGCAAACGGAGTGTCAGCTCAGGTCTCCAAGAAAGGTGTCAGAAGATCTGCATGATCACGTCTTAAGGGACACAGGGAAGCTGGGCCTTGAGTTAGGCACACCAGTAAGAGTCTCGAAAAGGGATCGATTTACAACGACAGGCAAAGAGTCGGATTTGGTAAATCATAGTCTGGGTATTAATTGTTCATTCTTTCTCTTTTTTTCAAGGATTCCTGAGATGGGACTCCCTCCCAAGAAATACAGTTGCATTTAACCCTGAGGATAATCTGATCTTTTTATATACTTTGGTGAGCAGTTTTATTGATTATTCCCTCATCTGACAGGTAGATGGAAATGTGGAAAACATGTTAGAATTTGCAGCTAGCTTTTTCTTTGGTGCATCACGGAGTCATGTAGCCTAGTGGGGTGAGGATGGGGGCATTCACCTTTCCCAGTAGATAATGCAAACAGTTTTTCATTATCATCCAGTTACAGAGAACACTGAGAACATAGCTGTGCTTCAGAGGAAAAAGTCTTTTCTTTCCCCGAGGAACAGAGTTCTAATATTTCCGTTGCTCCTAATTTGGGCCAGGTGTGATCAGAACCTTCCAGATCATCTATCAAATTTAATGTTAGAAACAAAAGGACAGTAAGGGCAGAGATAGAAGGTATAGTCTGGGTTGGGGCCTGGGAGGAAGGGACCGTGGAAGGAGAATTTTAATAATCAGGGTCCCAGAAAGTGGTCTGAAAGTGGGGCTGCCTACCAGTGTGTGTCAGGCGGACCGAGAGGGTTTGCTGTGGGCATTGCTCATGATTCAAGGCCAGATTCGCCTTCGGGACTTTATCCGTCTGAGTTTGTGAATGGCACCTTTTACCGCCTGCATCTAAACCAACGGGGCAGCCCGTCAGGAAAAAGAGAGACCGTCAAAGGCTACTCAGAGAGGGGAGTCTGCAGTCAGAGCAAGGGGAACCCCGAAACTGAGTGGGGTGTTGGAGAGAGCCATCTGCACTTAGAGGTTGAACTGAGCAGGCCTCAACATGAGCAGCAGGGTATGGACACCTCTGATAAGGTGTCTTTCTCTTCCCTGAATAACTCCAAATCAGCTTTCCACAACCCCCCTTCTTGCTACACCCACAGGTAGTATGCTGATCAGACTCAATAATACTCCAGGTGAAGCTTACAAAGTGTAGTACTTTCAGTGTGGGATAGCAAAGTGTTCTTGCTTGTGCGTTGTGCCTTTGGGGGTGGCAGAAAGGATAACTCAGATACAACAGAGAACCATTTGTCCTTTTATTCAACAGATTTTATATTAAGTGCCTGTTTTTCCCTAGGCACTGAGGCTGGCCTTGGATACCCATTTGTCCGAAAACCAAATGTGATTCCAGTCCTCTGGGAGACTCCAGGTGTGTGTGTGTGTGTGTGTGTGTGTCTGTGTCTGTGTGTGTGTGTGTGTGTGTGTGTATTGGGAGATGGTCATTAAATACATGCAAAATATTTACAATTTGTGATAAATCCTGAGTAGGAAAAGAATAAAATGCTTTGAGAGAAAAGGCAATGGGGGTAAAAGGCAGGGAGTAGCTGTCTAACTTTCCACCGGGTGGTCAGGAACTTTGCACTCACAGAGCACCGTTTCCTGTTCGAATGTTCACATCGTGTTGGTTGGCTCTATTACAATTTTATGTACTGCTGTTCATTACTTAAAAATGACCTTTAGTCCCAAGCATGGTTTACACTCATTTCTAACAATCTAAAACCATTGCATTTGCATCGGTTACCAAAAACAATGATTATGTTTTACTCGTACCATCTGCTTAGTTATTGATCCCTGATGATGTGCCTTTTGCTAAATTTCGATTAATTAAAAAAATAATGTTCTCCTGCTCACCTAGCATCACAAATGGTCTCAGCAGCATTATTTTTTTGATGAAACTTACTGTAAGCCCATGGGTCCTTAATTCATTGGACAGATGGATCCTTCTAAATTGTTCTAAGATCTAACATATAAAGATATGCAAATTACTAAGGTCTTTTTCACACACCATCACATTTAAACCTCATTTCAGTGCAGAGAAGACTCGCTACTCCCATCTTACAGATGAGAAAACTAATGGTCAAAGAAGTTAAATACCAACTGAGAATTAGACAAATATCTCTGGCAAATGTAAAAAGTCAGTTTGCCACACCCTACGGTCAGTGATGGCTTACGGTGGGCTCCACTTTCTCTGCTTCCCATGCAGGTTTATTTTAAAGACCAGTTAACTTTCACACTGTGATTATTCTCTTTTTGGACTCATTTCTCTTTATCAGCTTAGTTGGTAATTCCAGATTGTAAACTGGTCAGTGGAACCAGTTGCATTGGAAAGATACTTCATCTCTCTTTACCTCACTGTTTTCTTCTGTAAAATGGGCATTGGATAGCACCTTCCTCATGTAAGTATTAAATGAGATAATTTGTATTATATAGATCATATATGATATTATGTATTTAAGGTATTTTCCAAAGTTTTGTTGCATAGTAAGTGTTCAGCAAGGGCTACTCCAGTTTTTAATCCTGATCCCTCAATATTAGAAAGCTGAACATGGCTTTGCAATGTCTAAATAGTATAAAAAACGCTGATATTCAAGAAGAATGCTCCATGTTAGGAGTTATCTCTTATTCAGTACAGATCCCTCATGCTTTAAAACCCAAATCCTAAAAGCATATGAACTGGATAAGAAGGAGCTGAGTCATGGGATCTTGATCTGAAAAACTTCAGATTCCTCTTGCCAAAGTCCCTGTTGGAGCTCTTCCTTGCAGGGATCCCTCAGTCCCTGACTTACCTTCAGAATGACTCCGAATAGTTCCGATAGAGATTGGATTTGGCCTTTTGAACTGGCCCCGTCATCAAATGCTGGTTTCAGTAAGTACCCTGGCATGGAAGTCATAGGCAAGGGACACTGCCTACAGCCACTCAACCCCCACTTTTCCAGATAAGACAACGATACCCTTTCTTTCTCCTCAACTTGTCTTCAGCTTCTGACCCTTGTATTATTTATTAAAACATCTCTCCAAGTGAAGTCAGTGGTTGCTTGAATTGCTATGGTTTAGAAATGCCAGCCAAAATGGTAAAGGCAAAGTTGGAACAATTGATTAAAAGGAGATCTTTGAGTTAGCTAGATTCATTTATGACATGCCTACCCTCTTTTGTCCTAGGAACTCAATGGAGACCGTACGTACAGTATAGAGGGAAAAAGCAAGGTCTGCAAATTTGGTGATTTCTGACTCTGCATGTTGGCTTTGCCAATGATCAGACTTGTGATCTCAAGGCACTGCTCTAAAGACGCATGCCCTCACTTTTTAAAAGGAAATCTGCTACCTTGTATGTAGTTGTTAAACACAATAAAAAGTGTCAATTACAGAACTTGGCATACAAGAGGTGCTCAAAAATGAGAGGTGCTCTTATTATTATATGGAAATGCCAAGCATACATAACTATAGTCTGCAAAATAAACGATGTTAATATTCAAAGACCAGTCTTAAGTATGTGAACAGAGTTGCTTGTTAATCTTCATAAGAAGGTTGCTCATGATCTTTTTGCTCTTAAATATAATGGATAAGTTATTTTAGGCTCTGTGTACTTGACATCTCGTTACCTCTTGTTACTGTAGCCACTGTCTCCCTGGAAAATTCTCTCTTCTTGGTTTCCATGGCACAATGCTGGCCAGAATTCTGAAAAAATGCATTTGAAAACTGGCTCCGATCCTGTGCTGAGTTCTGGTTCTTCAATAGGACAGACTACTGTGATTATCTTCTATAGGAGGAGCTATGGGGTAGGGTGAGATGAATTAGAAAATGCCCCTTCCCTTAGCCTGCATCTTGTGATTTGGGGGGACCCTTTCAGTTTCATTATGAGCAGTTGATATAATAACCACTCTTCAGCAGTGTACTTTTGTGTGTGTGTGATTGTGCATAACAATTGAGACATATATTTCCCCGTCTACCTCATAATGACACGACTCAACGTTTATTATGAACCTCTATATTTCAAGATTGGATTTTTTTTGCACCTCATTCACCATGTTGAGCCAGGGTTCAACAGTATTTGTATTGTGCAGGATTCTGCACTAGAATCTTCCCTCATTTTGCATAGAGAAGGAGTACAAGATTAGCAGCCTGGGCTCTCCAGCCAGATTGCTCAAATTTGAATGCTGGCTCTAATCACTATAACTGTGTGCCTTAATTTCCTCATCTGTAAAATGGGTGTAATCACAGTATTACCTCATAGGATTGTTGTGGGAATTAAATTTGTTAAATAATGTAAAATGTTTTAAAACTCTTCCCAGTATAGAGCAAATACCTAATAAACACTAGGTGTCAATAATAGTCTTCCACACATGCTCTCTGGACACTCTCTTCCATTTATAGATAACCTTTATTTCTATTGCTCCAACCCAGTCCTTCTGGAATTCCAGGCTCATTCCCACCTCACATTCGGATATATTCACTTGGATGTAGTCCTGAAGACGTCTCAAACTCAACACATGCAAATCAAAAGACATCACTTCTGGGCGCCTGGGTGGCTCAGTCGGTTGAGCGTCCGACTTCGGCTCAGGTCATGATCTCGCGGTCTGTGGGTTCGAGTCCCGTGTCGGGCTCTGTGCTGACGGCTCAGAGACTGGAGCCTGCTTCACATTCTGTGTCTCCCTCTCTCTCTGCCCCTCCCCCACTCATGCTCTGTCTCTCGCTGTCTCAAAAATAAATAAACATTAAAAAAAAAAAGACATCACTTCTTTCCCTGAAATGCCTTTACTTTGTGACTTCCCCAGTTCAAGTCATGGTACCATCATCCAAGCAGCATGTATGCCAAAATCTGGGTGTCATTGTGACCCCATCATCACCACATTTACTGGTCATCATGTCCAGTCTTTTAAATATCTTTTCAGCGTGCCTGTTTTTCATCCGCACTGCCCCTCTCTTAGTCGGGACCATCATAATTTACTGTCTGCGCACTGCGACACCCTTGTACATGATTTCCCTGCATGGGACGTCCCCTGATTCTGAGCCTTACTCTTCACGGGTGCCGTAGTGAGGAATCTAAAGCCAGAATCTGAACATATTAATCCCTGGATTGAACCTTTCAAGAAGCTGCTAATGTCTCTGATTAAAGCCTAAACCCTCGGTTTTAAGGTATTTACATAAATGGCCAAAGTTCACCTCTTCCGCCACAGAACTTGGCTCCTGATACCCAGTCCAGACAACTCCTCACAGTTCTCTGGATGTTCTATTGCCTGTCTTAATTTCTAGTACTTTGTGTATGTGGTCTCTTTTAGAGGAAATATTCCTGTCCCTTCTTCCTTTTCAAGTAGTTAATTCTTCCTTGTCCGTTAGGATTTGGATTTGACGTTAGTTTTTCTGTGAAAGCTTCCCTAATAGCCAGGATCAAGTTAGGGGCTCTTCCTAAATCTTCCCACAGCACGTGAGCCAGCTCCGTGTGGCACTTGTACCATAGTGTAATGGACACGCTTACTGGGTCAGTCTGCTGGGCAATGCGGGAGACACGATCCTGTTGTCCCCACTCCTCCAACTACATGACATGTGAGATAACTGTGTCACTGCCCGCCGACCACAGATGCATGGGTATGCCCCACTGAGCATGTGCTACACTGGCAGGCACCAGAAGCGTGGCCAACCAAATGATTGTTATGGCAAGCTGCTAAGTTTTGGGCCCAATTTTATGTGGCAAAACAAAAGTATATGCCCTCATAGGGCTCTGAGGATTGGCTAAGTTAACACTAATGCACAAAGCGCATAGTCAGTGCTAGAAAAGCATTTAAGCTTCATACTGACCTGTATGGATTCACCCCTAGACTGCCAGCCCATTGAAGGCAGGAATTCTGTTTTTCCTTCATTATATCCTCTGTATATCACACAGTGCCTGGCTTGATCCATGTTGCGTGATGAATACACATTCCTGAGATCTAGTTTAAGCACGGGTCCTGCTTTTACGTGAAGAAATCAAGGTTCATACGTAACGAAATATGCCCATTCGCTGTGTGTCTCCACCAGCCTGACCACTCGATACTATTTTTTTTTGCCAAACTTTTATCTACTAAGAACATTCTATTTGATAATATCAAAATGAATTCACTACCAACATTCTCCCACTATAGTCCTATGGCTACATCGCTATCTGACTTATCCAAGTATTCCTTTTCCTAAAAGGGAGGAGGAAAAGATCTTGCAAATAATTTAGGTATTTTCGTTCACCAAACTTTGGTTACATATGAATGAACGGAAGAGAAGATTTCAATAGGTGTTCTAATCACGGTGGATAAAATTTACATACTTGCCGAAATTCAATAAGGGAAATAAAAATGATTTGTTGTATCAGACTACTTTGTTATTCAATAATCTAGCCACCAGATGATTTTATGTCTTTACCCCCGCATCCTCTACCCATGCCCCAAATTCTCATGACGAAGGAAGTACCTTTCACTGGATTTCCCCAAACTCTCCTCAAATCTGAAAGTGCATGTTCTATGAGCACTCACCATCCCAACATAATTGGATTTTCATTCTTTGCTGCCATTTGTTGTCATCACCCATCTGAAAGATTCTGGACTTCTGAAAACCCAATGGCTGAGACTTTGAAGGTCTGTCTTTTTTCCTCTCTTTTGTCCATTTGTTGACAGGTTAACTAACACCTGAACTTGAACATCAAATACTTCACCTATTTTGACAAGTGTGTATGTGGCAGTTTCACTATTCAGTTCTGACAGATTGTCAACCTAGTTTTGAATTGTCCAGCCTCAGAACTGTGGCATTTTTTTTTTTTACCTTAATGTGAAAAAATAAAGCTTCCTGTTTTCCCGCCAAGCTTTCTAATTTATATAAAGAACTTTAATTTTGTGAACACATTTTAAAACAAAATGAATTTAACATATTTCTCCCAAATTTTAATTTATCGAACAATCTTAAATATACTAAGTTAATTAACTTCCTTGTCAGCAATACAGGTCAGTACTTTGTGTATGCACACATAAACAAAGAAATGCAAATGTATCCTTTTTTTTTAAAAAAAAAAGAACTTGATCTATTTGAATCAAATATTTGAAGAAAAGCAATTTACAACGAAATTTAGTTTTCATCTCTGCCCAACTTTTGATGAAAAAGAACACGCTAGAAACACATTTATTCGGTTACAATGAAGTCATTTTCAGACAGTTTCATTCATCCTGGTTTAATAGATAAACTAGCAGATTCTCATTCCCCAAGGACCTATTTTTAGTGTGAATGCTGTACAGTGAGCAATTAAAGAAAATACAAGGATGAAAGGTATAAAGTGGCTTGGAATTGAACAAACCTCTCACTCAATTAGAACATACAGTTCAAATATAGAGCCTAGAGATACGGAATGTAGGTAAAGCCTTTTCAGAATTAACTTCATGAATGACACCGTAAGTTCCGGAGTCTCTGGTTAGACTAAATCTCTGTTCTGAAGCAAATCCCTTAATCATGCCTCCTGCCGCAGACAGAATGGAGTCAGGGGATTTCCTAAAGTCCACGAGTCCAGGGAGATGTGCCCAAACGATATAATAACTTTACATTTCGAATACGGCCTTCTCCCGCATGACGAGCTTGCAAGGCAAATCTGAATTTTGGCGCTTAGAGAACTGTAGTTCGTTTGGAAGCTCTCCGCTTATATAAACTTGGCAAGGCTTACCACACCAAGTGCTAAAAGATGTCAGATGATGAAAGTTTGTGTCCTGGCTGTATCCCACGCTCCTTGTGAAAATTCGAGTAAGTCTCTTCCTTTCCATTGGCTTGGGTTTTTTCATCTGCAAAATGGGGATGATGAAACCTGACTTGCCTACTTTGCAGAGCTGTAAAGACCAAATCAGCCAGGGAATACAGAAGTTCTACAGGAATGTCGGAATGAGCCTTTCTGCCCTAAAGTGTTTACCTCCTTTTTTGTCTTACCACCGCACGTTATTACCATTTCCTAGAATGTGAAGAACCCAGAGTTATTTTCTTGGCTTGGTATAATACGGAGAGATCAAGAATTACAAAGAAATTTGCAGGTGTGGTCAGATGATTAAGATTGAGGATGTTTGCTGCTTGAAATCTAATTAGGCAATACACAACTCCTTCCATGTGAGTAGGGACCAGCAAAAGTCAAACAGGGTTGCCCCACTGGTGGGAGTGGGAGACAGTGAATTGGTTGTGATTTTCACACCAGCCTCCTCTCATGCCCAATGAGCTCTGATGGCCTCCAAGCTGCCCAAGTAAGCTAGAGCAGTGTCTTATTGAGGAGAGCGTCTCACATTTTATTTTTATTTATTTATTTTTAATTTATTTTTGAGAGCAGGAGAGACAAAGCATCAGTGGGGGAGGGTTAGAGAGAGACAGGGAGACACAGAACCTGAAGCAGGCTCCAGGCTCTGAGCTGTCAGCACAGAGCCCGACACGGGGCTCCAACCCACAGACCATGAGATCATGACCGGAGCCGAAGTCGGACACTTAACCAACTGAGCCACCCAGGTGCTCCGCACATTTTAATCTGCATACCTGGAACCACTTGAGGATGTTTTAAAATGAGGATACTGATTCACGAGGTCTAAGCCAAGGCTGAAATTCTAAATTTCGGGGGTGCCTGGGTGGCTCAGTCGGTTAAGCAGCCAACTTCGGCTCAGGTCATGATCTCGCGGCCTGTGAGTTCGAGTCCCACGTCGGGCTCTGTGCTGCCGGCTCAGAGCCTGGAGCCTGCTTCGGATTCTGTATCTCCCTTTCTCTCTCTGCCCTTCCCCTGCTCACACTCTGATCTCTATGTCTGTCAAAAATAAATAAACTTAAAATTTCCGATGAGCTCCGGGATGATGCAAATGCTTCTGGCTGGCAGACCACATCCTTCTGTGGAGACAGGTGACTTCACAGAGTGCGGTCTTCAGGTGTGTATTTATTTTGGGCTGTCATAACAACACAATACAGACTGAGTGGCTTAACAGTTCTGGAGGCTTACAAGTTCAAGATCAAGTTTCCAGCAGGATTTGACTTCTGGTGAGAGCTCTCTCTTACTGGCTTGTAAATGGTTGCTTTGTCCTCACATGGCCTTTCCTCTGAGTGACTCTCTCTCCTTCTTCTAAGGCCATCAATCCTGTCTAAATTATGGACTTTAGTTGATAATAATATGATATTGGTTCATCAGTTGTAACAAAGGTACCACCTTAATGGAAGATGTTGAAGTAGGGGAACCTGGGTGGTGGTGGTGGTGGGCAGGAGTGGAAAAGAGGAACAGGGGAACTCAGTAAACCTAAAACTGCTGTAAAATATAGAGTCTATCAAGTAAACAAGAATCGTATTCCAGGACCTCTCTCCCAAACGCATGGAGGCTGTAGCATGGATGCTTTCAAACCAACCCTTTCGGTGATTCTTATGTCTGATAAAGTGTGAGAACCATCAGGTCGAAACTTAAAGCTCTCACTTACCAACTGGATGTGGTTTCACATCTCGGCAGCACCTCCTCACAGCTGACTGATCTTGGGCTACTTACTCTCTCTCAGTCTCAGTCTTCCTTTAAAATCAGGGCAAAAATATCTCAGATAACTTGTCTGTGTGTTAAGTGATCCCATGACGTAGAGTTTTAAACACAGAACATGTATAGTTATAACAGTTCAATAACATTCACTATGAGAAGCTTTGCTATTATTGTTATTTGTTTTTGGGGCTTTCAGAAAAGACCAGGCAATAACATAGGCAAGAAAAGATGAGGACAATAATAAAAGTAATCCTAGATGCTTCCACAAGGTTTCAAGGTTTATATATAGCTTTCCCTTTCATTACCTGACTTGATCCCGACAATGACCTTGTGAAGCAGAAGTTCCCCTTTTAACAGACGGGGAACTGAAGCTTAGAAATGATCAGTGATTTTCTGAAGGACACAGAGCTGGGAAATGTCAGAGCCCAGAGCATCTAAACCCTGGTTCATGGTGGTGGTGCGGTGTAGTAATTAAGTTTGAGGGCTCTTGAATTGGACTGGTGGGTTCAAATCCCAGAGGTACTGGGGATTATTACTGGTGTAAAGCTGGCAAACGGGTTCACCTCTCTGAGTCATAATTTCTTCACTCGTTAAATAGGAATAATAACTGTGCTTCCTCTGTAGTGGCTTGCAAAGCTTCAATGAAATGATGTTTATAAAATCTGAGATTAAAGGCTGGCACATAGTGAGTTTATTCTTCTCTGCATTTAAAAACATATGGTTCTTTGGGGGAACAACTTGCATCCATGTTCCATGAAGAGTAGCCTGAGTTCAGTTACAGAAAATATGGGAATCTATGTGCATGCGTCTTGGGGGGCTGGGGTGGGGTCGGTGCTGGGATTGCTGTCGCTTCTAAGGAGGGGCAGTGGGCTGGCAACGCACGACGTGGCATATGAATCTCTCCTCTATGGCCATGTGGGACATCTGAACTACCAATAAGGAGACAGTATAAGCAAGACGGTCATCCGAGCCGTTTACTCCCAAATATCAGAGATGTCAGTAAAAGCAGCAACAGAAAAATGACATTCCCTGTAATACTTGGCAGTGACCCAGGATTTCTGTAAGGGGGTTTTGGAAATGAATGTCATGGTAGCCACGTTCCTACACAAATATTTCGGAAACAAGATATTACAAACTTACTGAGCACAGTGTCCACTTTACCTGATTTTGTTGCCTTCTTTATAACTAGTCCAGGGATAGACACTTGGTAGAATCAAAACAGACAGATGCTCTTTGGAAAAGATTTGAGAAGAGAGTTGGCCCAACAAAATGTTCTGTGTATTTTGTAGATGGAAGACGAGTTGTATATTATTTCCCACATTACAAAGGTAGGTTTGGTAGACCTGCCCTAGAAAATGTAATGCTGCCTTTTTTTTTTTCCTTTGAGTCATCATAACTAAATATAATGATGACTGCTAACTACCACGATGTCGATAATAATGATGGTTCTTCCTGAGTTCTTCTTATGTGCCAGGAACCATTCTAAACACTTTACATATGTTGCTTCATTTAATCAGTCCCAGCAGTTAACTGAAATAGACATTATTTTTTACATTTTAGAGATGAGAAAGGCAGGTTAAGTTATGAGCTCTTGGACTCACAGACAGTAACAGTTAGAACTGGGATTCCCACCCAGGCTTCTGTACCTCAGTCAATACACAAAGGTTATGTTAGGATGTTACATGATTAAAAAAAATTGATGGAACTTAGAACAGGGCAGGTGTTACTGATCATCGAACAGTAGAAGTTGTGTGAGTGTTTTCTGGAAAGAGTTGCCACTGAATTAGAGATTCTTGTGTGCGAGGCACAGCCTTAAGCTCTTTACATCTATCAATTACCTTAAAGCTTCACAACAAGCCAATAAAATAGGTACCATCATTATCCCATTGTTGCAGCTGATTTGCAACAAGTCACAAAATTTGTAACTAGCGGGACTAGGATTTGAACCGCAGAATTGGCGGTGTTAGCATCAATCCCCTTAACCAGGAACCAAAAGAAAAGTGAGAGGCCTCACAAGAGACCCAGTGAGTCACTTGTGGGATTGGGGGTGGGGAAAGGGCCAGAAAACGTCACTGGAGACCTTGGAGGAAGGGGCAGGATTTCAGCTGGTGAGAGAGTGTGTATGGGGGTGGGGTGTGGGGTACAGGGAGAGTGGATGGTTTTGCAAACGTTTAGAAATGACTTCAATCCAAGTCATGGCCAAATGATGAGCATTTGAGAGTGGGAGGGAATTTGAATTTGTTTTGCCCAGAGAACTGGTCAACCTGACCTTTCTTCTCAAAAGAGGCTTCATGTACTTGACTCTTGGCAACACAGAAGTCAGCATTTTAATTGTTTTTTTTCCCCCTAGTAACCATGGCCCCAAGTAGTTTATTGGTTTGTCTTCATCTTCTCAAACATTCCCAGCAGGCCTTGATTTGCTTAAGAGAGCAGATGACCTACTTGATGAATGCCCAGGGGGGTGGGAAGGGATGCCTCTAGTAACTGTTGCCTGAGGGTCCTCAGATGAAACCTTCCCATGAAAGCTTGTCCAAAATGCCTTCCAATTTCCTTCCATCCCCGCTCACCCTCCCCCCGCCCCTAAGGTTGTATTCCTCATCTAGCCTTGTCCCTCACACCTTGGTGGGCAGAGCCAGCTTTTCCCAACAGCTAGCCAAGTCGTATGACTGGTTCTAGCTTCAACTGGGAAAGTTTCCTGTCTAGGAGTTCTAGGAGTTCCTGGCGCTCTGCCCGGTTCTGGAGAAGGGCATCTCTTTGCGCTTCCCTGCTGGTGTCCTTCGCACTCGGTCTAACTATGTGCCCTATCTCCGGTCGAGCTGCCGGAGTTGAACCCCTGGAGAATCCACCTGCGCGTTCTTCGCTAGGCGCCGCGTGTGGCAAAAAGGGGTCCCGGAGGCCCCTCTCCCAACCCGTTGTCCCCTCTAGTCTCAGGTCTGGCTGGCTGCTCCGTCACTGGAGCCACCGCGCCAGCCCCCCGAGCTGACTGGGCAGCAGGTGGCAGGGGCGGCGCCGGAGCGCGCGAGGGGAGGGGGCGCCTCGCTCTCCGGCGCGCGGCGCACGGCGCCCGCTTCCAGGCCGCCCGCGCGCCCCCGCCGCCCAGCGCCGCGCAGCGCCCCCGGCGCCCCCCGCCGGCCTCCGCCGCACCTGCAGCCGGCTCCGCGCGCCCTGCCCGCCGCCGCCGCCGCCGCTGCCGCCGCCGCCTCGCGCTCCCAGCGCCGCGGACGCCCCGGGCCAAGCGGCGAGTGCACTCCGGTGGCAGACCCGTCGACACACGCCCCTGGGCCGGCGACATTCGAGTCCCGCTCCTGCACCCTGCGTCCCCGAAGATGAATGTGAGGAGGGTGGAAAGCATTTCGGCTCAGCTGGAGGAGGCGAGCTCCACAGGCGGTAGGATGCATTGAGCATGCGAGCGGGCGCCCCTCTTCCCCTCCTTCCCTGAGCAAGCTGAGACGGGGACCCCTTCCTGCGCTGGGGACGCTTGTTGCCTTTGCTTGCATGAGAGACGGCCACGCAGGCGGGACTGGGATTGGGAGCTTGGAGCGGCGGGGATGGGGGTGCCGAGGAGAGGGGGTGCACGCGAGGTCCAGGTCGGGAAGAAGAGCTGTTTGAAGTGCGTGTGAAACTCGCCGGTGGCGGGGTCCCCTGCGATCCTGTGCCTACTTTTGCCTTCTCTGAAAATTTCCGATGTTGTTTATGCATCCGCCAGATGACTGCAGACCACACACACTTGCTTCCCCTAACACCTGGGGATAAAAGAGCTGAAATAGTATTCTCTCCCTCCACTTTTCCTTTATGCTCCCAAACAATTCTTCATTAAAACTCTATTTTTGTTCGCTGGTAACATCGAAGCGGAATGTCTCTCGGGTCAGATTCTTCAGGAGAAGCGTGCGCCTTGTATTGCCAGCCTCAGTTTAGTGTGTTCGGAGAAAATGGTCTTCGGTGACACCTGGAAATAATTTATATGCAGTACAGCCTTGGAAAGGTACCGGGCACTCTTGTGCAAGGTGTTTGGCTTTCAGAGTATCGTGTGTTCTGCGAAAGTAAGAAAAGGAGTTTAGTGGAATCCATCGTGAAACGGGGGATGAGACATCCCCCACCCCCACCCCAAGCACTTTTGGTTGAATCGGTTTGTTTTTAGGTGGCTTAGATGTCTACGATTTTTAGAGGAGCCATGAATAGAATGAAGGTGGTTGCAGGAAGCAGGAGACTAAAAATGAGCTGGACATTTCCCAGATGATACAAGAAGAAGGGTCGCACATAAGGCTATAGCATAGTTTGGATTTAGAAGATGAAAAACTTGAGCTTGAGGTTGCAAGGGAAGAGGTAATTTCACATTCTGCCTGCTTCTATCCGGGGAAATAGAATCACTTCAGACAACTTGAGTCTGTCACTCCAATTCGGACATTGAGAACGGACAATTTGCCTTTCTTGCCGTCCCTCTAGGAGTTAAGGTCGTTGTAACTGGGAGGACACTAGTCTTACTTGAGCGTGAAATTTCAAAGAGAAAAAGTCTCGGTCTCATGTAGGCTGGAAAAGAAATATAACCATTACCTTTAAAGACCCAACTTTGACCTGTCCTGATGTTTAGTTGCTGTTTCGCTTATGGCAATAGTTCACTTATTATGAACCAAGTATGTCTAGGATATATTTTATGAGGGATACTGATAATCGTTAAGAAATTGAATTGTTTTCCGGAATGGCATTTTAAGCGGAGAGGGCTAAGTAAATCATTACGTTTATAGAGTCTCTGTCTTTGCAGAGACCTCAGCATGGGGTAGAGAGTTAGCTGTCCTTGTAGGAACCATACTCCTGCACAAGGCAGCGGTGGGAACTTAACGACAGATCAGGAAGAGAAAGTCTGGGAAACTGGGTGGCTTGCATTATTCGGCTCCTCGGTGATAAGAGCTTTTTGACTGGGCCTCGTCTTTAATTGGCCAGCTGGGGACTGAATCAGCATGTCCAGGCTAGTCACAGTGCCACAGGTGGCCATAATCTCTGCGTGTTAGATAAAATGGGAACAAAGATGAAATCGCATCTGGGGAGTATGATACATTAAAAAAAACCACTTAATACTATGTTTAAAATCAGCATGTGTTCATTGTTCATGTGGAGAATAGGAGGATGTTGATTTATATCTTGGTTAAGATGAGACCAAAAGTGAAGAGTTTTCTGGCTTGAATTGATTTGACACCTGTTTCTTGAATTGTAGTCACACGTTTTTAGTTAATTGTCGTATGAGGAGAATAGAGAGTTTGAAACAGCTTTTTGTTCGTGTTGTGACTGTTTCAAGGTTAATATTTGAGAATGATCCCTTGAATGTGTAGTTTGTATTATTTCCACCGAATATATGCTTACGTACTTTGGTTATTTGTGCTCAGATATAGGATGGTCTTTATGAATCCTGCGATAAGAAAAGACTGTCATGTTTGAAGGTTCGAACTCTACCTTCAGTTCTTTTTGAAACAATACCTGTGATCTCTTGTTTTCTTTCAAATTAAGAGGGACACTTGCATAACTTCCGAGGTGACTGTGATGGTTTTCCCTTGAATACACCTCTTGGATAGAGGTTCATAAAGAGATTGAATCAGAATTTAAACAGAGTTTAACTGGAGGATTAGAGCGATAGGAACTTGCGAAGAGGAGAGGGAAATGAGGAATTAGAGAAGAGCGTGGGTGTATTTTATGACCTGACTCTGGGGCCAGAATACTATGAAAAACAGTTTCGCTGAGAGAGAAGGGAGAAAACCACATGAAAGGAAATGTAGGAAGGATGGGAGCAGGGTCGAATGGGTTAAAACTCTATAGTCCTGCAGGTAAAAAAGTTTATTCCCTGCTCTCTTCCAGCAGGTAACACATTTAATACGCTCACCGATGGCCACTTCTGAGTTCTTGTTGAAACACTATTCATACTACAGAGGACACAAAACTGACTTCTTGTAAATAAGTACATACAAATAGAAAAGGTTTCTTACAAATCGCAGTGCTCACTTTAGCCTGCCTCTCGTTCGACTTCCACATTAAATCAAAAGCCTGCCCAGAATATAGTTTTCATGAAATTGTCTATTCTTATTATTTAGCTCCCTGGCTTTGAAATCAAATATAATCCTGCTACCAGTGGAGAGACTGACGGAGATGATAATTCAGCAGTATGTTTGAAAGAGAATCAGATATAAGGTCAGAGTGAAAAAAACATAGCAAAACAAAAAAACGATGAGATTATTCATTGGTGTCCTCAATTTGTGCCATCTAACTTAGGGAGGGCCTATGTTGTGTGATGGAGTCTACAGCTAAAAGCGGGGGAGGAAATGCATGTACATTTCGAGCGTTGTTAGAAGAGGTCATCCAGAGGACGTGACGGAGGCTACTGTTTGAGCCACCAGCTGGACATGGGCAGTCGAAGGCTCCTTATTCCCTCCTTGTCCTTGGAATGTGGGTTCCGCCTGCCATTCCTATAGCAGGAGCTGTTTTCAAGGACATAGCCTTGAAAGAGAAGGGTGTTGTTGAGTCCATCTGGATGGTGTACGTGACTGAGCCCTCGAGAGGCTTCTCTATAAACTTTTAAGTTTCTAGTGGGCGGGGGTGGAGATCCTCTTGTCTTGCGGCCCTCAAGGCAAACCTCCTATGTAAGTTCCCTTGCTTATTGCATCCGCCACCTACCAATCTGGAATGGTCTGCCTCTTTCTTCTGTCTCCCTATCCTCTGTGCATGGAGGCCAGTTTCAGATTTCACCCAGGGAAGGTCCCATGTTTGCAAACCAGCAATGCTCGAGTGAAAAATCTCTGCGATTTTGTATTGGTGGTGGTTTGTATGGTGGCTCCGGCTTAAGTTGTGTGTTATTAAGGATAAGGCAAACCCAGATTAGTGATTCCACACAGTTAATGGTGAAAACTCTGAAAACTCTGAATAGCCCAGGAAAAGCTCTTTATGACACAGGCATTATTCTGTTTTCTTCCTGTTGTTAAATCTAAGAAGGTCCTAAGCAAATGACATGATGGAGTGTTAAAATTCAACACTCCCCCCACCGTCCCTTTACTGCACTTTTTTTTTCCAGACCAATGCTTATGCAAAGTTTCATAAAATAAGACTATGGATGGTTTGGAAATTAATGAGCCATTTAATATAAAATGTATGTGCACGGTTTCTGCAGAATAGTAGACCACATAGCGGTTGGATCTTTTGAAGATATGTTTCTGGGCTTAAAGTATATGGTCCTTCTTACTCTTCTTTTTTTTTTTTTTTTGTCTTTTTATTTGTTTTCCTTGTCCTCACTGGTTTTCTAGAACATGTAGATAATATTGCTATTCAATATTTCATAGCAGAGTGTGCTGGTTTACTTAATAGCCTCCCTTTTTATTTCTAGCAGACTAACGTGTGTGTATTTGTGTGTGTGAAGAGAGAGAGAGAGGAGAGAGGGAATAAGGATGGGAGGATGAATGTATATTTTGTTTGGTGGGCCCTTACCATCCTTCAAAGTGTTTTAAGGTTATAGAAGTACACCTGTCACTACAAATTTATTCACCCTTGAGCGTTGAATCACTTCTTTATTAAAAAACTGTTCATTTGGTTAAGGGTCCTGATAGTCTCGATTTGTATCACCCCAAACTCACTGCGATGCTTCATGCTATTTATCAACCCTCCTTAGAAACCATGAACTTCCTGAGAGCAGAGCTGTTGTGTTCTGCCCACTGCGTACCGCCGGCATCTAGCACAAAGCCTGGTGTGTTAGATTCCTCAACAGATACTCGTGGAATGAAATCTCCCTTAGATTTGGTGACCGCATTATTCTAGTTCCTCCTATTCCTCTTAGATCTCTTTTTCTGACCCTTTTTCTTTCTTTGTTCATTTTATGCAACTTTTCACACACTTCTGTCTCAATTTTCTTCTCCCTCTACATTCTCTGCTGAATCAAACTGTGGTTTGGGTGCATCTTTCGTACTGAAGTCTCCTTAATCTAAGGCTCTGGCCTGAACCCTTTCTAGTCCATTTCCATGCTCTGCCGATCAGGTCTATCAGCAAATTTCACCAGCCCCTTGAAGTCAGTATGTCAGAAAAGACCTGTCCTCTCTTCAAAGAACAATTTATTTTCCAAATTTTGCTAATGGGAGCATCATTTTTTGAAGCCTAAAGCCAACAGTTAAAAAACAACAAAAAAACAAAGCATTGACTTGTCTATGGTACTTAATCATTTACTCCCCATCCTTTCCATGTGGAATCAGCACCAAGCCTTACTGACTCTATTCTAGCTTTATGTCTGCCTCCCTCTCTAGTTCCCATCGTACACACAAGGTTGTGTGTTTATCATTTCCTAGACCATCATGGTTGCCTCCTATTTGGGCTAAGTGCCTCTCCACTCAAAAGCAACCACAGTCACTAAAAACTAACTTGAGTCTGATCATTCACCCATGCAAAATCCTTTAATGCCTTCCCATTACTTGTAGAACTAAAAGTACTTTTCTTAGCTTGGTCGTCCCGGCCCCCACAGTACATTGACTGTCGTCCATCCCGACACTGTCTTCCATGACCCTGTACCTTGACCTGCTAAATCACACAGATCGCTAGTCCCCAGACATATCTCAGTTTGTACCTGCTGCTTAGTATGAACTTTCTGCCCGAACATTGCCCACTGAACATTGTTAAGTGTTTAACATTGAACACATCCTTCAAGACTCATTGCAAATGCAGTGTCTTCCTTGCGCAGCCTTACTGAATTCCTCCCTGCCTCTTCCCCAAAGAATTCTACTTTGAATTTTCTTAGGTCATTTTTCTTTTCTTTTGACCTATATCCAAGTGACAAGACAGAATAAGCTATGCATATTTGTCTCATTTGCAGCTATTAAATGGTACCTCCTTGATGGTATTATTCACGAATTACCTACTTTTGTACACCTAGGAGGTAGTGGCACGATTCACAAAAAAGTTTGCTTAAGGCATAGTTATTGGACTTAAACTGTGTTGCCCGGTGGTAGATCCAGTAAAGACCTCAAGTTATAATTAACATTTGATTGCTTGTTAAGCTGGCTACTGGAAGTGACATTGTTTTTGGGTTCTCTGTCTTTTCCATTCGTTGGCCCAGGGCTATATGGATAGTTACAGGACACCAAAAGTATCTCTCTGCACTGTGCCTGCTCTTGTGTCCATAATGCACTGCTATGAGAGTTTGTGTTTCCGGAGAAGGGCTTAATAAGTTCTGAGTGTTTTCTGTGTATTTAGGGCAATAGTTAGTGTTATCTTTGGATGATGTTGCTGTAACTCTTTTTTGTCCTTATTACCTTCCAGGCCTGCCACCTCTATGGTCAGTAGTCCTTTTGGTTCACAAATAAGAGTTAAGGTGATGAATTAAGTATTCCCTCTGAATCATGACTGTGATGGTCTACAGTCTGAGTTCACGTTCCAGAGATCGGCCCTTCCTAAAGCTTCCCGGTCCCAGAGCCTGAATGGCGATACCACCACATCTACCAACATTATCACCCTCTGGGTCATTGTCCTCATCAGGTGGTAAATCTTTTCATTACAGCAGTGACTGTCGAAAGGAATGGACAAATTAAAAAAAAATACAGAAATATCATTCAATGTTATATATATATCCATCTCCTCAGGGGCATTTTCCTTCATACCCGATTTCACAGAGAGAATCAGGCTGCATTGGAAGCGGATCCTGTGGCAGGGCTCGGAAGAGATGGGGTTCAGCCCTTTTCCTCTCCCCTCTGTGGATGTCTCCCTCTCTCTGCTCAGTCAGTGCACTGCGGGCAGCTCTCCATGTGCGTGTATGCACATGGCATTAGGAATTCTGAAAAAAAGAGAGGCTCCCAGTGTTTAATCACAAAGTTCTCCACACGCTCTGACAATCGAAGGAATAATTTGAGCAGAGATACAAATATAGAACTCGCCATATTGAGCAATTGGCCTTCATGCTCATGTTATGGGCTGATTTTTTTTTTCCTTCTGAACAAACAACCAGTGTGGTTGAATGGCTTTCCCATTGGAGATGCCCTTTTGGATATATTTAACTACCCTTTGGATATATTATTGACCTTTTAGAAACTTCTCTTCCCCAATTACTTATTTAGGTAAAAACAAGTAGTCAACCCATTTTACAACAACAGTCTGTAACTTTTTGGTTTCCTGAAATTTGGATTGGCTTAGGGAAAGGTCCCTTCATGTACTCAGGCAGAATCTGCTCATGAATAGTGAATAAAAAGTCCTTAGGGAATTAGAACTGGCATTTTTTATAGGTCTTTAAAAAGGTTTTGGAGGAAAAATAGACTTTCATCTTTAGACGTCAACAGTTAATATTTTGAAGGATCTTTTGAGCAAAGCATGTGTATTTAAAAATGACGTTATCTGCAGATTTGACTGATATAGTAACTACCACAGTATTTACGACCACGCACCCTCTCTCACGTCTTCATCGCAATACTGTCTGTGCATTGTGTTACAGATGCTGACGTGTCCCTAGGAATGTCCCCCAATATGCTTATTTTTTTTTAATATGAGGATACAGAACTTCCAAATGCCTTGAGTTTCCTAATAAAATTGCGTGGAAAGAAGACCTGTAACTGTTGAGCTGATTGACTTCTCAGAATGGGTTTTCTGCCAGGGGCTTTAAATTGGGTTGTAACTTTTTGTACTTTGATGAATTTCCATTAGAGTACCATGAGAAACTACTTACAGAAGAATGGTCTTGCCAAACCATTTATCCGTGTTTTGTATATGGTACGTGCTCCAGAGAAGTGTTTCCTGAATGCAAGTCTCTTCCATTGTGGTCCTACGTAAAGGTGGAAATAAACTCTTGTGTTCCAGCCTCTCCTCCCCGTGGAAGGGGATTCTCCGATCTTATTGTTGTTTCTGCAGAGATTTTGAAACAAAACAAGATGATAATACAGAACTAGCAAACATTTCAGAAATAACCCTGCAAAGCCAATCCTGAGAGAAAATTTAATTTGCAGAATGGCTTAATTGAGAGAAATTTCAATTTAATTTAGAAAGGTAAGAGCATGGAGAATAGCCTTTGAGTATAACGTCACTGTCCCGCTTTTTCCATTTTTAAAGTGCCGGCAATCACTTCCACTCCAGACTACGGGAATGGCCTCTGTAATGATGACATGAGTCTAATTCTGCAAATATTTACACAGAAACTTCTTGGCGCAGGGATTAATGAGATGTGGAGTTGGCCTTCAGAAAGGTTACTGTTTATTCAAGAGATATTTACTGAGTATGTACCAGGTGTGTGTAGTTGAGTAGGGGAGAAAAGAAATAACTAAACATGTGTATTTTCAAATACATTCATTGCTATAACAGAAGTAAGGACGAAGTGAGATGGGTGTTGAAAAACGAGATTACATCCAGTTGGCATAGACGCCATTCCTCCAAGTGGATAGAGTGAAGGCAAACAGTGATCTTGAACTTGACCTTCCTCCCTCTGGGGTCTTACAGAATAAAGCTGTTAAAAGAATGGGGCTCAAAATTCTGTATTTGTTCTGTTTCCCACCTTCTTCCTGTCTTCTCTTTTCCATCTGTAATAGGTCAATCACAGATAACCATAGATAAAGTCATTTTAAAGATTTTTAAAAGGTGCGATGCTGGGGGTCTATGAAGAGGTTCACTTTTTGTTATAATACAAATATGATTTTGAAGCTTGGCAACTAAAAAATAAGTAATAACTTCTGTTTAAAGATACTCATAAAGGAATCGAAAATTCCCAGATCTCTGATTGCCAGTTTAAATAATGTTCTGGTAACGGCAGAGGCATTTCAAATGAGTGTCAAATGTTTAAAATCAAGTAGAATATCACTCTAATTTTTAAATTTAATTCCGTAACATCAATCATTTATCATAAACATATTGCACCTGACCTAACATTGTGAGCACTTGTGAAAACCTGATTCTGCTAAACCTTTCTCCTATTTTGTCCAGCGATTCTTAAATCGCTCTTTCCGTACTATTTCCCAAACTGCCTTTAATTGGAAGCCACATCTCTTCCCACTGAGATGCGCACTATTATTCCAATCTGTTCCCCATTCCCTCTGCTCTCAAGGTCCGGTTTCATCATTGTTTCCTGCTGAAGCTGTGATCAGAGGGTTAGTGCAGGCTCTGAAATACAGGTGCGTTACATTAATTTGAAGGCGGTGAGGAGGGAAACCTTGGGGAAGGAGTATAAAACCATGAGCGTTCAGAACCAGGCATTGAGAAACATGGCAAAAGAAAGCTGGACCGTGCAGAATACAGCAGTATACAGGGACACAGAGCGAGGGAATTCTCCTGCCATGTCTTGACAGGGTAAACTCCATTTTTGATGGAGGGATCCTCGGATACTTTGAAAAAGGCTCAACATCTAAACTGCAAAGCTGGCAAGTACTACTAGCCCTTCCAATGTGATTTGAGTACGAGATTCGCAGCTGAACCCTATAGTTAAAGTTGTGGATGTAGATTCCAAATGAAAATTAGTCATTAAAATAACTTTCAAAATTGTTCAGCTCGCAGGATATACATGGACAGTGCAGAAACTACAAACACTAACTGGGGAAGATTGAACCTCAGATGTAATTTGCTAGAAACATTGCAATTTAAAACACGGTTACATTTATTTTTGGATCCCTGAGCATGGGATTGTGGCTTTTCATAAATATATCAGAATTGAATTTCAGATCTGAAGCGGTGACAGTTATAACTTCAGTCTTAATGCAATTTGTTTTGATAGTTTTATAAATAGTTTTGAGGATGTTATTCAACAGTCATCCATTTAAAACTTGTTTGTCAATTACCTACTGTAGGAGAGACACTGCTGGTAAATATTTCAGAATATAAAAAGGCATATTAGCTGTCGAAGGTATGGGAATTAAGCATTTAAATCGTATCTTCCATTTCCGCCCCAGAATTCTACTTGACCTGAACTGTGTATTGATTGGGTAGAGCACGTTAGCTTCCCTCATTGTCAAAGGCACTTGCTAAACACCTTCACAGAACCCTAGCATATGTCCTTGATGGAGGATATTGGCAGGTCCTTGTCTACTATGAAATAATAAGGGGGAGGAGCACAGAGTAGACCTTCTGTAATCACATGATTTGCTATTAAGTGATATCGGTTTCAGAGTCACATAAAATACAAAACAAGCATTACACAGAAAATCAGCATTAACCCATAGACTGGGTGATCGTACTACTCCCTGTATTAGTAGGGGATTCTCCAAATGTGAACCAATTTATTCTTCTGTAAAACATATACTAGACATCTATTATTCGTCAAGCCTTGTTCTAAGTACTAAAAACATATTAACATCTATTAGTATTTGTCAAATATTGTTCAAAGTGCTAGAATACAGAAATGAAAATATCCCGTGTGCAAGAGCCTGACATGTAGAATGGTAATTAGCATGTGGAAAGCCCTGCGACAGCGTCCAGCATCGAGTGCTCTGGAAACACGGATATGAGTCACTCATGCAGGCTGGGAAGGATCAAAGAATGCCCCCTAGCCTGGATGGGACGGAAGGATGAGAACGAGTTTTCTAGGGAAAGGCAGCAAGTGGAGTGATGGATGTTTTGGGCAGGGAGAGCTCTGATTCTAAGGCTGCTCCTAAGAGAGCATGTGCTACAGTCAGGGAACAGAGAGAAGTCCCGTGGGCTGCAGTTAAGTTGGGGAAAAGAAAGGGACAGTGAAATGGGAGCTGGAGAAGGAGGCAGGGTCAGGACGTGAGGGAGTGGGGACTCCTGATAAATTCCAGTCGAGCGCACAGCGTGATCATGCCTGCACGTGGGGAAGATAACTGTGGAGGTTGACAAGTGGCCAGAAGTGGGGGAAATGGCAGTCAAGCATACTGGCTGTGGTGGGATTGCAGCTGAGGCGTGTTGAACTTAGGAAAACATCAGTGTGATCTGGTGGAGACTGGAGGGTACATGTGAGTTAAATAGAGGACAAGACCAGTAGGAGCTGATGGCAGGTGGGAATTGGGGTTGGAGGAGAAGGAGGAGCTTGGGAGAGCTCGATTTCCGGGCTGGGTAGCTGGTGGGCTGCACGTATTTACCAAGATGGGAGATACAGGGCAGGTTTTGTTGGCAAGGAAGTGAGATCAATTTGGGGACTATGAAATTTAAGGTCTTCTCTGAGAATGACTTTCTCCTTCAAAATGGAGATGTCCAGTGGTTACTGGGCTATCTGGTTCTGGACGGTGAGAGTGAGATGGGATTCTGCAGACGGTGGGGAGCCAGTTGAATTTAGTGAGGAGCGACAGAATGAGGAGCATTAATTTTGCATAGCTGTGTAGGGTGCATCACCAACAGGGATGTCATTAGGAGGCTGTTGCATTAGTCCAGGAAAGAGAAAACATTTGCACAAACTTAAAGGCAGTGGGAATGGAAGAGTGGGGGGCGGGGTTGGGAAGGAGAAAGATAGGGATGGGTACCTCATGGTGTCATGATGAGAAGCAAGGAACACAGGAGGAAAACAGGTTTTGGAGGGAAGATAACATGTTCATTTTTAGAAATATTGATTGCAACTGGGAAAGAATCCAGGCCAACTGTCCCAAAGGCAGTTGGAAATGTGGCGTTCAAGTTTAATTGATTTCAGAGAAGCACACGTTTCTTGAGCATCTAGTGCTGTGATGGGTATTAGGAACAGAGAGATGAATGAGGCGTGGACCTACTCCCAAGAAGCTGGCCTGCAAACTAAGCAGGGGACTCACATGTGGGAGTCCGTTGTGGAGAGCAAAGGTAATTGAAGATATGACCCTGAGTAGGGGCAGAGTCTAGGATTAGGACCATGCAGAATAAGGGTGAGAGATGAATGTGAAACCAGGGAAATGGGTCCTAGCTGGAGAAGAAATGGGAGGGGAGAATGTTCTGGAGGTCAGTGCCTGGCACGTAGATGGTCCACACTTGCCAATGGATGGAGAATTCAAGAATTTCAAAAAGCCACGGCTAGTTTACAGAGTAACCTGCTACAGAACATTAATGGTGGATGAAGAATGGGGTCTCACAATAAGATCCTGGAGTCAGAACCGGGATCAGATGCTGTGTCTGTTCCTGTGTGACCTTAGGAAGCAACAACGCTTCCGTAACATAGTTTCTTTCTTTTTTTTTTTTTAAATTTTTTAACGTTTTTATTTTATTTTTGAGAGACATAGAGACAGTGTGAGCAAGGGAAGGGCAGAGAGAGAGGGAGATACAGAATCTGAAGCAGGCTCCAGGCTCTGAGCCGTCAGCACAGAGCCCGATGCGGGGCTGGAACCCACAGACCGTTGAGATCATGACCTGAGCTGAAGCCGGCCACTTAACCGACTGAGCCACCCAGGTGCCCCTGTAACATAGTTTCATGATAAATACCTGGAATATTCTTGCCCCATATACTCCACTGCCTTTCTTCTTCCCTTATTCAGCTCTCCATTAAAATATTATTTCTCTGATGACTTCATCTAGTATAACAGCTCACCTGTGTCTCCCTAGTCCCTTACCTTATTTTACTTTCATTCATAGCTTTTATATAATCCTTCAAAGAAAAAAATATGCACTAGGCTATAAATCAGTGAAGAGAACCCAGTTTGACAGAGTGTGTTGGGATGAACTGAACTAATGTGTATGAAGGGCTCAGTGCAGTGCCTGACGAATAGTTAGAGCCTGATAAATACAGGCTGCGGCCATTTATGTAATTATCTTGGCTTGAGAAAAAGTCGTTTTAATCTTGAGGGTGGAAGTCAGGGGGGTGGTGAGACCAGGAACACATGGGAGGTTCTGGAGCGAGTGGGTTGTGGAGACGGAGCACTTGCTCTCTGGAAGGGCCGATCTTGTTCTTCGATGCAGGAGGCAGGGGAGGGCCACCCCGGTGTGATCTGCTGGGCAAGACCCTGCAGAGAGGCCATGCTGTGACCCGGGCAGTGGATGACCAGTGGGGCTTAGGTTGCAAGCAAACATTTGCTGGGTGGCAGGAAGGGATTTGTGGGGACAGCAGTTTGGAGTAGATGGTTGTCTGAGAAGTGCCGAGGCGGAGAAATGAGGTTAGGGAGAGTCTCAGAAATCTGGATTTGATTCAGCGGGCAAGAATTCAAGATTTCGCACAGTAAAAGTGACACGCTAAGATTCGTCTTGCTCTGCTGTACAGGAAAGATGAAGGAAGGGGGAGTGTTTGGGAGAAAAGGTCAGTTGAGGAAGCCTTGCATTGATCCAGACTTTAGTAGGATTGGCCAGTTTTGTAGGGGTGTTGGTAGAGAAGAAGATGAGTTTGGCAGATTCTTGGGGCATTCTGGAAGGTCTTTGTAACTGATTGAATGGGGCACGGAGTTAGGTGGGAGATCAGAGAAGGAAAAGCAGAGTCAGGCATGTGCTCCGAAGCAGGCTGTATACTCAAACCTTGGTGGCTGAGTAAAGGCCTTTGTTATGGTGCTAGGAAGTTATTATCCAGAAGTCAGAAGAAGGAAGGTGTGTGTGTGTGTGTGTGTGTGTGTGTGTGTGTGTGTGTAGAGTCAAAAGTTCAACTTATTTGGGTTTCTCGAGGGATATCCTGGTAAGAGGGATTCCAGATAGTTTTAAATATCCTTTTTATTGATAAGTACATTCCAGCTCAAAGAGGTTAAACAACTTTCTCAAAGTCAAACAGCTAGTGATGGGGATAGTTGAGATATTAACCGAGGCAATATTAATTGATACACAGCCTGTACTCTGTACTCTTTTCTCTCGCCTCCCTGGGCAGGGCACTCTGGACCAACCCGATATGGTCCTAGGAGGGCTGGGCTTAGCTCAGCAGAGACTGTGCCTGTTATCCAGTTAGATGGTCAAGGACCGGTGACCTGAAAAATCTGCCCGCGGATTTCTAGATCCTATTCAATGTAAAGATCCAAAGCCAGTGCCCGGTCCTAGTGCTCCTGTACGGGAAGACAGAGCCTTGATAGCTGACCTTGTGGGCTGGGAAAAAGAACCATTGGTACTTGAGGAGTTTGAACGTCAATGAAAGTAACCTGCAGGCCCCAGCCCCCCTCCCCCCTGAGTCTGAGCTGAAGGGCTGGGGGAGTGACTCATGTAGGCAAGCTAGCTCCCGGTAAGGGTCCGGGGACGATGGGGATTGAAAGTGCGGTGCATAAGGGAGCCTTCGTTGAAGGATGCATGTAATTATCACAAAGACATGATTTTGATTCAGAGCCTTCTCCTTGCCTAATTGCGCCTCCCCACCCCCCACCCCGGGTCCTCCACTGCTTGGTTCTGCATCCACATCGCCAACCCAGTCTGTGGACACAGGGCGCGGGCAGTCTTGCTGAGACTAACCAACTGAGAATATGTAACATGACTGCAAGCAGTGAACTCCAGCCATCCTCCTTCTTGCCAGAATAAGTCATGAATCCATTTAATACTGTTCCTTAATGAATGCAGCCTTAATTAATTGTTTGGTGTCTGCCAACACAGAGTAAGGAGACTGTGCACAATTGCAGGACCCACAGGGCCACTTGAATATTTGTTGACCAATGGGTAGTGAAATGTCTTTAACAGTCAAATAGTGTTATAACTATTAGGTATGCCTCATAATTCTGCCGTCGCAAAATGCCATAAGCTAACGCTTAGGGAAGTCAAAGAAATTCTTTTTCTGTGGGTCTCAGGGTACATTTCCCTCAACTTCACTCCAGTCAACACATTTATTGAGCATGTACTATAAATCAAACATTGCTCTGGGTGCTGGGGGGATATAAGTACCTTCTCTGTCCTCACAGATGGCTAGCAAGGAAGAAGACCCTCAACAGTACATTAGCAGCGTGCTGAGAATATTAGAACAATGAGTAAAGGATGCTATAGGAACATATGGGAAAAATCGAGTATGTTTTAGGAGTCAGAAAATAACTCCTTAAAAAAGTAGAAATTAAGCAGACATCTGAGTGACACCTGGAGATAGACAGAAGCAGGAGTTGAGAATATTCTTGAAGACCTGAAGAAAGTCTGAAAATAGAAAAGGGCAAAAGATAATGCTAGAGAGGCAGACAGGGCCAGATGGTTGAGAATTTGAGGTTTTTATTAAGGATTTGAACTTTATCCTATGGCAACGAGAAGTAATTGGAGGTTTTAAGCAGGGAACGAGTTAACCAAATAGCCACATCACATCTGGCCGTGGTCCCTACACTCAGCAAAAAGCATAGGGCAGTTATCTGAATGACCAGCAAGCCATCGATCATGACCTTTGTACTGCTTGCTTTTGTGGGATCTGGAATTATTTTCTTCTCTTCTCTACTTTTTTTTTTTTTTTCCATTTACCTTTTCTTCTCTGGATTGCCTAACCTCACAAATCTGACTTCGGTGTTATTTAGAACTCGTTGCTAGCCTTTTGGTGTCTAGAACTTGGCAGTCTCCAAAGTGTTTTGCCTGTATCCCCATCTGTAAAATACTTGTAGCATGCACCCCCATTTTTATAGCTTTAATCATAAATTATACACAAGTACTTTAGAAGTGTGTGTCCTAATTATTGGTAAAACTTGACTTCTTTCTTCGATAATAAGCATGCTAGAAAATAAGAGGGTTTGATCCCCAGGACCTCTTGTGCAGACATTTCTATTCGTCTTTGACTAGTATAAAGAGGAAAGTCTAATACACTAGATTTTAGAACCTAGAACAAAGCTGTTCATGGCAAAGAACTGTCCGCAGTGTGCACTGTGCAGTTTCTATCAACAGTTAACTTCTATTTAGTTGTGTGTTCACTTCTAGAAATATTAAGTGTTAAATGATGCTACCTCGCCGTGCTGTTATTCACTGTTCATCTTTCCTCATTGTTCCAGGCCATTTGCGTCTGTCCCCATCCCAACTTAGAATTCTTTGCATCGTTCAGTCTCTTTTTTTTTTAATTTTTTTTAATGTTTGTTTATTTTTGAGAGAGAGAGAGTGCAGGCAGGGGAGGGGCAGAGAGAGAGGGAGACACAGAGTCCGAAGCAGGCTCCAGGCTCTGAGCTGTCAGCACAGAGCCCGACGCGGGGCTCGAACCCACAAACTGCAAGATCATGACCTGAGCCGAAGTCGGACACTTAACCGACTGAGCCACTCAGGTGCCCCTGTTCAGTCTCGGTCTTGATTGGCATACTCGTTCCGTGTTCTGAGTTTCTCACCATTTCATCCACGATAGATGTATTGATTCCAGAGAAACCTCAGTCTGTCTACAAGTACTCAGATACATACATGAGACATACGGGAGCTAGTGCCTAATAAATTTAAAAAGGTATACAGTGTAGGTTACCAGCACTAACATATGGGCATTCTCTTCCTCAACCACAGAGAGCTCATCTGTTGTTATTCCTATTTCGTGAACCCATGCAGCGTGGGTCTGATGCTTGCTGATTCGCGGGGAACCTGCATTGACATTGTCTACCTAACTGTGATGTGTAATCACGTACTCTCTTGTGAAAGAAAAGGTTCCCATCAGCCTTCATGAGAAGGGAAAGGAATAGTTTTATCAAAAAAGACTGAGGCTTAGGTATTGAAAGATCCTACAGTTTGTGCATTTTTGAGTGCCTGGCACTTGTAGAATTGCAATGGAACGAAGGATGAGATCGAGCTAGGATGTCACACAAAAGCCACTGTGGTAATATGCCGTAACATTCCGATTTCATGATGGCCTTACTGATGAGTTAAACAGACCTCTACAGGGGCGCCTGGGTGGCTCAGTCAGTTGAGCATCCAACTTCGGGTCAGGTCATGATCTCGCGATTCATGAGTTTGAGACCTGCGTTAGGTTTGCTGCTGTCAGCGCAGAGCCTGCTTCAGATTCTCTGTCCCCTTCTCTTTCCCCTCCCCGCTTGCACTCTCTGGAAAAAAAAAAAAAAGTTTTAAACTAATATCTCTAAGTCACGCCTTAAATTTATGGATGGCAGTCCAGTCCTCAGGAATTTAGACTCCATGAATATAAATGTTGTCTCATTCACTGTGTATTCCGCACACCTTGAACAGAGACTGCCAATAGTAGGACTCTCAAATATTTGCTGAATGAATAAGCCATCACAAAAGCCTATCTCCTACTTATTGTCCGCTGGGAGAGAGGAGCATGTCACTCTCAGATCAGTGTGATCTAAGTGCTAAAATAGAGGCTCAAAGTGTGGGGAAGTAAAGTTGCAGGAATAGCTACCTGCCTAGAGAAATTAAGGAGGCCTTAAGGAAAAGAGTGTCTCAATGAGATCTTGAAGTGTGTTGAAGTTTATCCAGTGGATGAGAGAGAACATGATTCCAAGGTTGTAGAAACAGCCTGTGCCAAGTCTCAGGTCTATGTGAAAACTCAAGCCACATTCAGGGAATAGTGAGAAAGTCCATGTGGACTGCATATTGGCAGTGCGGGGAGATGTATCCACAAGTCAGCCTGGAAGGGTAGGTGGTGGTAGATTGTTTCAGACACCTGCATTTATGATTGAAGAGTTTAAATTAAAATTTACAGGCAGTAGGGAGCTACCGAAGGATGTTGAGCAAGGGAATGGCAATTACTTCTGTTTTAGGAGGAAATGATGGAGGTAGTTCCGTAGAAGTCAAGGGGACTACTTGGGAAAGTAGTACAGACGATGCGGAATGAGAGATCTGAATTAAAGCAGTGTGACAGGTGTAGGGGAGGTTTTAGGCTTGAGAGATCTATATGGCAGTTATCATCGACAAGTCACTAGGCACTGGAATGAGGCAGGAAGCGTAGTGCTTGAGAAAATGTCCATGCATCTAGCTGTACCCTTCAGTGAGAACTCGTGAGAATATGGCTGCTTTGGACCTAATGAAGGTTGAGGTATACCGGTGAGGAATATAGGAAAAAGCTGGCAGCCGAAGGTGTGCATCAAGATCCCAGGAGGGACTAGAATACAGATTTAGAAGCCAGTGCATTTCAGGTAAAGCCATGAGAACAGGGGAGGTCGCTTAGGAAGAGAAGAGAGCTCAGAATGGACTCCTGGGAGGCACACTAACGTTAAGCAGCTGCACCAGGGAGAAGTCACCAGTGAAGGAGTCAGAGGTGGATCATATGGGAAGGTAAAAGGAATGACAGCCAAGAGTAGTCCTGTGGATGCCAAGGGAAGGAAACTTTTCCAGTAGTTGGTCAATTATCTTAAGTGCTTTGCATGGTTAAGTAAAATGAGAACTGAAACGATTTGGCAGTTAGAAGGTTGGGGCGATGTTGTGGGGCTGAAGCCAGATTGCAGTGGGTTGGGACGTGAGTGAGGAAATGTAAGCAATTCTTGTACGAAGTTGAGTTGTGAAGGAAAAGGGTGGATAGGGTAGCTGCTGGAGGGAGTAGCTACCGGCAGATTCATTTTTTTTCAAACAGAAGACACTGGGCGTGTTTGTAGGCATGGACCTTCGGGAGGGGAGAGCAATGGTCTGAAAAAACCAGAGAGAATTCTTTTCCTATTTATCACCGTTGTATTTGTATATGCTACGTAAAATGCTTTCTGTGCTGCAATGCAATTGTCTATTTAAATTTGAACTACTTATACCAATATGGAAGAGCATAGAGAATAATGAGCACCAGAGGATTTTCTACCCCAAACTGATAGTTAATAATTTTACAAAATGTTTGCTTCCAACCTTCAGATCATAGCAATATGTACATTTTGAAATTAGGTCTTTCTAGGCCAACCCGACTATATAATTGTTGGTGTATCTTAAGATTTTTTTCACTTACTACTATGTCTTAGAGATCTAGCTGTATTGATGTAGGTTATGCTTCCAAAGTGCTGAGTATTTTTTGTGCAATATCTGATTGCTGTGTTGGTTTCCCCTAAGAGACTGAGTAGTCCTGGCCCAGGGATGGTTGGTTATTCATATCTGTATCATCAATGTCCGGATATTTATTGACTAAATGAATAAGTAGGCCGGTACACAGGTGGAACTTGGGCAGAAGTATGGGAAGGATAATGAGGCTCTTCTATGAAACAGCAGGGAACGAGTTAGGTGTTGGGGAGACGTCATGCTCAACATCATAGTCTGTGAAACAGAATGTCATTTTCGGAGAAGAAGGTGGGGATAAGGGTTTGAGCAGCATGCTATAGATTTATAACTTTTAATTGGGGAGAAGATTATCTCAAACAGTTACTATTTCTATAAGAGTTACACACTTTAGACTCTTTTTGTTTTTGGTTTATGAATGACCAGAACTAGAAAACACTATTTAGCTTCTGAAATACTGATTTTTTGCCCAAATCCTTCTTTCCTAATTTATATGTTCCTTTAGCCTTGGGTGGAAATAGTTCGTTCTTTAACTACATAGTATTTTGTGATTTAAATCAGTCTTAAGGTTTTGGAAAGCATTCATCTATTCGTCACTTGGACTCTTATTAAAAGTATTTTTTATGCTGGATGTGATGAAGTGAGCCGTTTTATGTAGTTTATTCTATTTTGTGTCTTAATATCCACCATGGCTTATATGCAAGGCCATTTTTAAGTTTAACAGTCTGTGTCTGAATATCGTGAGGCCTTCCAGAAGTGTCCAAGGGCTCTAAAGCATGTTTCAGGAAATTAGGTCTTTCTAGGCCAACCCGACTATATAATTCATCACTGATCCAAACCACAGGTTTATTCTCAAGATTCAAAGGGAAAAGCAAACTTTAATATAGTTCGACTAATATATATTGGATGTCTACTCTGGACTAGGCATTCTTCCAGGTGCTGAGTGGGCGAGTGGAAAAGAATCCAAAAATGAAGATCATATTCTTGCTCTGTTCGTTATACTTGCAACCTACATGGGCAGAGTGATTGGAGAGGGCTTAATGACGCTTTTGCCCCAGTAGGTATGAGGGCTCTGTTTTAGAGCGTCCCTGTATAACTGTGTTAGAGCCTCACGTCTGTAATCCTGTGCGTAAGTAGAATTACCCCTCTCCTGCAGATACAGGGATGGAGGCAGTAAAAGGTTAAGCAACCTACTCCAGGTAACACAAACATCAGAGCGTGCATATGACAGAGTTCAGTCCCTGCCCATCCACCTCCAAAGCCTTTGTTCTTTCTACTCTTCACATCGGTTTCCCAAATTTATATAGGTGACTAATAGGTCTACTGTATTAATTAGAGACAAGATCCCGTGAGTTAAATAGTAAACAGGAAACTAAAAAAAAAAGGAAATTGATGATTTGTAATTCCTTCTCTAACTACAGAATTGCAAACACGCTGTCTTCAAATCTTGGAGGGATGTCCCAACTCGAGAGTGGGACCGTGTCACTCATCTCCAGGAACTCCTGCTTTTGCTTTCTTCCTAATATCTAGACCTCTTCTCTGTTCTAGTTGCTTCCATCTGGTCTCTGCTTTTTCAGAGTTACTGAGTAACTCTGCATCTCTTCCCAGGGACTTTTAGGTGGTGAGGTGGAGTGTGCCACTAATGGTCCCCAAAGACACAGATGTTTTAATCCCTGGAACCCACAGTCATGATATCTTCCATGGCAAAGAGGACTTTGCTGATGTGACCAAGTTAAGGACCTTGATATGGGAAGATTTTCTGGGATTATCAAGTAGGTCCAACACAATCACTGGAGTCCTTAAAGGTGGAGATCCTTTCCTGGTGCTTGTTGCAGAAAGGTGTTGCTAAGGAAGAATGGTCTGAGAGATGGAAAGTTGTTGCTCTGAAGATGGAAGAAGGGGGCTGTGGGCTGAAGGATGTGGGTGGCCTCTCGAAGCCAGAATAGGCAAATGAGATCTTCCATAGAGCCTCCATAAAGGACCCTAGCTCTACTAACACCTTTGTACAATGTCCTACTTCTGACCCAGCAGACTGTAAGATAATAACTTTGTGTTGTTTTAAGCCACGAGTGTGTGATCATTTGTTATAGCAGCAATAGACAGTGAATATACTTGTTCGTATGGTTATCTAATTATTTCACTAATATCCTATAATAATATAAGGAACATACTTAGAGAAAGAGCCTTGCCAAGACCATGTTTTCTTAAAGCTTTTCAGCAAAGGCCCTTAGTCGGTAGACTCTAGTAGACTGCTGCGCACAGCTTTGGTCAGATAGAAGCATGCTAAACCCTGACCTTGAACGTAAGTTCTAGGAACACATGTTGTTTGATTGATCCTTCCTGAGTCTCTCTTTGTTGTTAAAGTGAGGGTTATTAAGAAGTTTAGGATTAGTAACTATAAAGTGCTTATCCTGGTACCTGGCACATATTGGCTGTATAACAAATGGTCATAGTGACCATGAAGATGTTCTAAAGTGTTAAATTCCTATTGATTATTTGAATAGCAAAACTGGCTCCTATATTAGTATCCACAACTGGGCTCCTGGGCAAAGGTATAATTTGTCTCTCATGAAAGCTAAACTCACTTCCTCCAAGAAATAGAGAACTCTATCGTAATGGGAGGGAGGCTTGTCTGATAGTCACTCTAAAGCCTTGGAGTGAACCTACCTTGGTTTTAATCCTTGCTCCATCACTCATTACTTGTGACTTTATTGTCCTCACCTATTAAATGGGTTAATGATAATAATGTGGATCTTCTGGAAGTATTGTATAAGTTAGAATTGTATGAGGTAATGCATTAAGCTTTTAGCCATACCAATTACCCAGTAAGTATTGGCTATATCTGTGTGTCTGTCTGTCTATCTATTTAAATATCTATCTATCTATCTATCGATCATCTGTCTAAGAACTTAAGTAGTATCTTTATTCAATCAAAGGTGATAATTTATATAAATATTTTCAACTTATACATTCTTTGGCTGACCGTGTATGATAATTTATATAAATATTTTCCAACTTATAAATTCTTTGGTTGACCATGTATCATTTGGTTTCTTCACTATCCTAGGGTTCGGTGCTAATAAACCCATTTTTAAAGATTAGGAAATTGAGGATGAATGAGCTGAAGTGATTTGCCCAAGGTCCCAGTAAGCAAAAATGGGCTCTAACCTAGGTCTTCTAGCTCCAGTGTCTCTGTTCTTATTATTCCAACAAACGTCTTGAGCATGAACTGTGTACCAAGGCACTGTGCAATTTGCTGGGATGCAACAGTCACTAAGACAGTCTTTCTTCTTATCATGGCACCTTTAATTTTTTTAATGTTTATTTGTTGTTGATAGAGACAGAGCATGAGCGGGAGAGAGGCAGAGAGAGAGATACAGGGCTCAAACTCACAGACAGTGAGATCATGACATGAGCTGAAGTTGGATGCTTAACCAACTGAGCCACCCAGGTGTTACTATGGCACCTTTAAACATAGAAGGCTTCAGGATATTAAAACAAATTATTTTCATGAATATTACCAAAGAAAATTCATGATGGTCATTAGAGACTATATCAGAGACATTAAACCTTCCTAGAGAGATTCCTGAAGAAATAAAATCTAGTTGGAGAAGAAGTAAGAGGTTGGCTGTAGAAGCTGGAAAAAGGAATTGCATGCAGTAGGAATCCCACGAGTGAAAGCTTGAAGGCTGGAAATGAAATGCCATCTTTGAGGAGTTGAAAGACATCCTGTATGGCAGAGTAGAGTGATTAAAGGAGAGGATGGTGAGAGATGATGCAAAAAAAAAGGCATCCTAATGATCATTGGCCATCACCTTAAGGACTTGTGACATTTCCTTAAGAGGCAGCAGAAGCTCCCAGTGGGGATCACCATCAGATTCATATTTAAAAATATAACTGGTGGGGGAACTAGATAGAAGAGGAATGATGGAGGGAAGAGCAGAGGTGAGGGAGTAGAGAGGAGACCCTGGGCCGGGGTCCTGAAGAACTCTTTCTGTCCTGAGTAGAGGAAACTATGAAATTACAACTGATATACACCAGTCAACACTGACCTTTATGAAATTGATACAGAATGAAATTGATACACTGCTTCCTTCAGACAAGAAGAAAAACCATTTTTGTTTGTTTTTAAGCCAAAGACCTCTAGGTCTGATTTGTTTACAAATTCATTAATAAATAGAAATTGTCCTCCTTATCTACAAAAAATATTTGTAGCTAGATGGCTATTTAGTCAGAGGAACTTTTTTTTTTTTTCTTAACAAAAACTGATTTATCTTGGAGTACATTTGTACCTACTGATTTTCTTAATATGTGACATACTGATGCATTAAGTTGTTGGTCTATCATAGAAGCATCTGCACTGCCTTGGCGGATGACCTGATGGTCAGTTATACCTATGCCTGGACCCCTCCTGTAGCACTCTGGGAATAAGTGATTCCTTGCAGGCAAAATGCTGGAGTTGCAGGACTGGTCGGTTCCTCTGGCAGTACCATTGTGATCTCTGAGTACGGGCGAGACAAGGAATGGAAGACCAAACCACTGTGTTAAAAACTTCAATAATCTAGTTAGGTAGTTGTTAAAACCCAGATAAATGGAAAGGTTAAACAGCAATTTCTGGAGGTATTTTTATATCTTCAAATAGCCAGTAAAGGCAGTGAATGCTGTAGGTAGTCCAAGAAGCACGAGCTCGCAGTGGCTGATGGCTGAAGAGGAAGGTTTGATGGAACAGACAGGCCTCTTGAGTTTGAGAATTGCAGCATTTGGATAACAGAAGCCAGAGGGAACGGTATTTCAAGTAGGTAGGTGGGTTGAGAAGGTGGGATGGAATAAGGCACATTTGAGGGCCAGTGAGCAGGCCGTTCCATTCGTTGAGAATTAGTAGAATTTTCTTTCTTTCAGAGATCAGAGAGTAATGCAAAGTCATGGGGCACAGGCAGTGGGTGGTGGTGGAGACTGGCAGAGAGGAGTGTGGCAGCTGTGAGAGGGAGGGGAACTTGAGAGAGCATCTATTTCATTACAGTCCTACTTGATCTTCACCTTAAATAATGCTAAAATAGAAGTGCATGTGATTGAATCACACAAGGCATTTGGAATTAGTGTCCTTGAATTTAGTTAAAACTTGACTTTCAGGTTGTAGAAACATTATACAAAGAAACAGTCCCTCCTGTCGTCATTGTCATGTTTGGGAGCATCATTATATGCAGTATTTTCCTCTTTTCATTTATAGATCTCAACGACTGAATCATTGGTATGTAGCAAATGTCATCTTCTCTCTGTACGTCTCACTGATTTTGTTTGTCTCCACTCCTGACCTCTTTCGCACAAGGCAACATTAGTGGATTTGTTAGTAGTTTGATTGACCTCAATTTATATTATACTTACTCATTTCCATGTCGTTCTCTACCACTACATGATGAATTTGCTGTATCATTTTTCTTTGCATAGCAAAATGCTTGGCACAGTAAATATTTCTTGATTCAGTGAAAGGAGAATTGACTCAAATATTTCCTGCTTAATCTTAAAACCATGAAGCATACAACAGAAAGCTCCTTTTTGTTTATTTATATATTAAAAACATTTTTAATGTCTTTATTTTTGAAAGAGACAGAGTGCAAGCGGAGGAGGGGCAGAGAGAGAGGGAGACACAGAATCTGAGGCAGGCTCCAGGCTTCTGAGCTGTCAGCACAGAGCCCGACGTGGGGCTCGGAATTCACAGACCGTGAGATCATGACCTGAGCTGAAGTTAGGTGCTTAACTGACTGAGCCGCCCAGGCGCCCCCAGAAAACTCCTTTTTAAAGGCTAAGGAAGAGTTTCCCTAGTGCCCAAGAACACCAAAATCTTCACCAATTCAAATATTTATTGATCATCTGTGGAGTGTGTAGGAAATAGGGACACAGCAGTGAGAGAGTCAGGAAGTGTCCTTGATCTCAAAGAACACAGATGCTTTCGGAGGAAGACAGGTGATAAATGGACAAGAAAATATCAGCCGGCAATACTTGGTGTGAAGAAAGAAAAGTAGTATGATGAACTGAGAATATGGCCTTGTTGGCCAGAGAAGACTTCTCTGAAGTGATGAGATATGAGTAGAGGCCGGGATGATAAGAAATTGTCATTTGTGTGACTATCTAGGGGAAGAGCTTTCCACACAGGAGACACAGCTTTGGCAAAGACCCCACAACAAAATAAGCTGGGATTTTACAAAGGTCAGAAACAAGGACAGAGAGGTTGCAGTGTAGGGAGTAAAGGGGGGAGATTTGAGATGAGTCAGAGAAGAAGATCATGCTGAGGACCTTGGTGGTTAGAAGAAGGTGTTTGGATTTGGCTCTGAATGTGATAGGACACTTATGAGGGTTTTATGCAGAGAAGTGACAGAATATAGTTTACATTTAAAAAAGAGCCCTCTAGCCAACTTATGGGAAGTGCATGATGAAGTGGAAAGAATGGACGCAGCAGTAGGAGTGGTGAGGTTATTGTCATACCACAGGCAGGAGATGTATGGAGTTTGGAATGTCAATGGAGAGAAGTAGATGGGTTCAAGATGTACCATGCAGATGGGGTTGACCAAATGTACAAATGAATTGGATGTGGGGAATAGAGAAGAAGTAGGGATGACTTCTAGGCATTTGACTTCAGCTCCTGCATGTGTGGTGGTATCGTTTTCTGACATGGGGAAAAGTGAGGAAGGGGAAATCGGGAAGGGATTGAAAAGTGAGGAGTTCAGTTTTGGATATAACCGTGTTAGTGTTACATCATGTCCTAGACACCTGAAGGGAGATTTCAAGTAGGCAGGTGGGTAGATGTTAGGGCTGAAGATATAAATGTTTGAGTCTTATACATTTTATGTAAAATCGGGATCATTCATGAAATCATTCATGGCAAGTCCATGGATAAGTTTTGAGGACTATCTCCTGGGACTCCTTAATGTTTAGAGGTAGGGCAAAGAAGGGCATAGAAATCATCAAAGGTAGTATGTCAGAGACGGAGGATACAAATAAGTATAGTGTGATATCACAGATGCCAAGAAGGAGGGAGTGTTCAGGTCAGTGCTGCTGAGAATTGAATTAGAGAAGTAACAAATGATCTGCTGAATAAAAGAATGAATAAAATAAGCATAGTATTAAGAAGAATAAATGAAGTAACATCAAAGAGGCTGAACATGGAATCCTAAAATGTCTTCTAAAACTGGCCTTAAAATTGAAAGTCCACTGATTGAGGGCAACACTTATCAGGGTATAAACTCCAAGTTTATAAAACTGTGAAAAGTTAAAAAGATTAACATGGGGGTAGAATTAGCCTCTAGGAAGGTGCATTAAGGGAATGAGAGAAAAAGTATAGTAAACTGCTTGGCAGATTTTCAACTATAATTTTCTGTTGATGTCTCAGTATATTTACAATCTAATGATAATTGTTCAGCAAATACTCAATTGTATTTACCACCATTATTTTTTGTCTGTTTTGGTATGGTTTTGGACATTTATATATTCATTAACAGTTCTACATACTACACAAATTGAGAGCCAATTAAAAAAATACTTTGTCAAAATAATCATTTCAAGAAGGATAGATAGTCTTCAAAGAAGTTATGATTCAGTGATAATTTATCTTCCTCACTTCCTTCTATTCCTCACAAGGGTCCGTCTTCCACAGCCTACAAACAGTAGATGATCAGTTTGTGAAGTCGACATGACTGTAACAGAAATCTCAACTATGGCATCAATTATGAAGTTGATTTGTTTTCATAATAAGAAACACGGCCCCAGACTTTTCCATCCTCTCCTTCAATCCCCAGCATGCGAGTATTTATCCTTGTATTCATTGGTGCGTGGTTACAAAATGACTTCCACATTTTTCCAAATAGAAAGAAACAAAATATTTACTTTTGTCAAAGTATAAAACTCCCCTACCCTTAATGAACTTACTCTTTAGGTTTCACTTGGCTAACTGAAATTGCAAGGATATTTGGGATGATTGCTAAAGGCTATAGATAGGAATGCCATAATTTATCTAGATAAACCAATCATGATTTATTCTAGGAGCCAGGAATATTACCATTTTAATTTTTTTAATGTTTATTTATTTGTTTAGAGAGAGAGAGAGAGAGAGCGTGAGCAGAGAAGGGGCAGAAAGGGAGGGAGAGAGAGAGAATCCCAAGCAGGCTCCGCACTGTCAGTGCAGAGGCTAATGTGGGGCTCGGTCTCACCAACCATGAGATTATGACCTGAGCCAAAATCAAGAGTTGGATGTTTAACAAACTGAGCAACCCAGGCGACCCGGAATATTGCCATTTAATACATAATTTAGGAAGCAAGAAAAGAATGGCTGTCGGGTATTCTATAATACGGACATCCATGCTTCACCCATTTGGCTATTCTTCCCAGGAATATATTTAAAATTGCTCAACCTATGTGGAATGTTTTCACCCTCTCCTTGGGAGTTACCACTCCAAGTTTCTCGAGTTTATTCATCCATCTGTTAATCTAAGATCTCTGGGTGACTGATGGTCAGTCACCTCAGTCATTTCTGAATACAGATTTTTATAATTGAGCAACCTGGTTAAAAGTTAACAGGCCCCCAGTATCCAGAATACAGTTGTGAATTGCAATTGGACTCCCACTTAGAAAAGGAGAGAGTGAGAAGAACATAGTAGTCTACAGAATGCACATCTCGCTGGGCAAGAATGGAACGATTAAGACAAAATTCTTTACTGTGACAGTAGACTAAGTTGTTTAGCCAGCCATTGGACAGTCTTGGTGATTTGCTCTCTGGGAGGATCTTTTGTGTCCAAATTTCCCTTAGCTTCTGATCCTGCTTTATAAGATGTTGTTTGTATTTCTTCACGGTCAACAATTGAGTAAATTATAGGTAGGAAGGCCTTTCATGTGACTGCGTAGCCATAATGGCACAGGTCCCAGGTAGTGAAGTTGCAAGACCACTGGATCGGCTTAGAGATGGGCGGCTAGTTTTTAGTTTTCCCTAAATCTAAGGGAATACTTTTCCCTTAGATACTTGGTAGGCCTCCAGTCTATTTTGTTTCCTGAAAATTTCATGCTCTAATTCAATAGGCAGTTATCTTGCTTGGACATAGTCTTAAAGTCAAAGGGTCCTATTGTTTTGCTTAATGGCTTCTACCCCAAAGAAGTGAAACTTGTTTTAAATGAGACGTGCCACTATTATTTCTGTCTTTGCTGATGGAGGTCCACATTTTAGTGCATGAGAAAGCGGTTCCCAAATCTTACCAGTCTTACCTCCTGCTAAGCTCCAATTTCCCTTAATTTCTCAGTTTAGCATGAGGTATAAAAGTCTACTTTGTTCATCCAACAACACTCCAAATTAAGGAACTCACAGCACCCAAAGTGCTTCCTTTATCATAGGTGTATTTCCTTGATTTTTAGTTTTTCTACTCTGATGCAGGTTCATTTCTTTTGTAGGACGTTTCCAAACAAAGCAAGATGAGGCCAGCATACTTATTTTTTCCTAACACTACCACCTCACTGGGCTTAAAGTCTGTAGGCCAAGGTAAATTGGGTGACAATTTGGCCAAATATTTTGCCCCCATCTGATAAGGGTGTTGAATGTCCTAGCCTGGACTACTTGGGTCTCCCCTGTTCTTAAATCAACTAACTTCATTCAGCTAATCCACATTTTAGTATCTCTAAGAACAAAATTCTTTATGTTAGTAATATTTTCACCTGCAAGGAATAGTGTCTGCTCTGTCTGTCTGATAACAGAATTTGAGGTCATTTCTGGGTTTTATAGTTGACTATAAAGAGAACTTATAGTTTATAGTATAGTGTCTTGTTTTTGCCACTTTCGCCATTCTCCTTGTAACTGCAACCTCGTTTTATACGGGGATCTCTCTCTCTCTTTTGGATGTAGTGTTCATAAAACTCTCCCTCAAGATACTTCATCTTCCCAGGAAAAAGGTGGCATCTGACCCAAGTTATTCCAATAGATGTTGCATCTACAGAAAAGGAGTTTAGAATAGAATGACGCATCAAAGTCTGTGTGTTAAGGAAGTGCACATTCAAATCCTAGCTCTGTAGCTTACTAGCTCTAGGGGGTTGGCCGAATTTTTAACTTAACTAAAGTTTGATTTTACTCATGTGGAAAGTGGGAGTGATAGTGGTTTGGGGCATGTGTGTATGTGTCTGTGCCTGTTTTACCTAAGTGAGTACTTCTATAAAGTACCAATGAATCATAGCTATTATTAGTATGAATGGCCTGATCACTCCAGCATGCATGTAGAGGAGGGACCTCAGGGGAGCAAGCCTGAAGGAACAGAAGCCGTATGAAGCATCTCTTGCATCCATGTAGTTGAGAAATATCGAAGTCCTGGTTGATAGCAGAAGGAGGGAGAGGGGATGACATAAGAACAATTTAGGTTGTACAGAAGAGAACCTACAGTATTCGGTTGACTGTTTTGACTCCAATGATGAAACGGAGGGAAGAGCTTTGATATTGACAACAGGAAAGAAAATCCTGATACCTGATTGGTCCCAGTTCTGCTCGAGACAGAACTCTGGCCAGGACAAGCTGGGTAACAAGTAGGTCATTCGGGTTGGTATTCGTGGAGCCTCAAAGCCCAGCTTTTCCCTAGCATAGCATTTCCTTTGATTTCTAACACTGTGATCAATGCCAACTACCGCTAAAGGTGGTAGTTCTTTGAAAATAACAGACTGAATATTTCACAAATGAAGTTTTCCTTTTACGGGTAGAATAGAAAGTTGATGACCGGTAGTACATAGACAATGAAAATATTGATTGTTTCTGTTAAAGAAAAAACTAATGGCTTAGGGAAACATGTGTTCATTGAGAATCTCTGCGAATGAACCCGCAACCTAAATTGGAAAAGTACAGGCTGCCAAGTAAATAAAGCCAATGGTTCTAGGGAAAAGCAGCCCGAGATTGCTTAAAACAGTGGGATTTTTTTTTTCCTTTTCTTCAAACATTTTTCTTCAATATCAATGCTATTACAAAGAAGGTAACTGAAGAACAAAAACTAGGCTCTAGCATTTTTTCTAAGTTCTAATTTTCATCACTAGATAAAAGATAAAGGAGATTTTTATTGGTTCAGCTGGAGGCCCCACAGGACAGTGCTGGGGAGAAGTGGATATTTTCAGACTTAGACATAAGTGGTATATATATATATTCATGTTTTTACTCTTATATCCATCCAAAAACACAGAATAACACTCTTGTTATTATGTTGGTCCTATGAGGGTGGAAGGGTATTTAACCCAAACGTATGGAAGCATTGCTTCAAGGACACAGTGAGCCACACTGTCTGAATCCACTGGTAATGGGAAGCCGTATAGCTGGGAATCGGCTTTATAGAGCAGTGGGGGGCTGTGGGGCGCAGTCTAATGGGGAATCTCTTCTGCAAGGGGACAGACAGCACCACGCCTTGCACACCAGCACAACACAATCCACGCCTGTGGTTATTTATAGAGAGCAGGCAGGACCTCGGAAAAGACACCATTAATACGGTGGAAAACGCCACTAGCAAGTCTAGGAAAATAAAGGCCTTAATGCAGGAGTGCCAAATGGTAGCCTTTGAAATTCAATATCCCCTATTAACAAGCTGCAATTTAGACAAATCATAGAGAAAGATGGTCTATAAGTTTTAAATCTTCAGCCCCTCTCACAATGCCTGGCACATAGTACGTACTCAATAAATATTTGTGGAATTGAAATGAATGTATTTATGTTATGTGCATAAATGATTATACCTCTTTCCAAAAATGGGGCATGAAGGTGGTTTGCGGTTGTAAGAGGAAAATCAATGAAAAGGATAAATGGTAAACAAGAAGGCTGAGAGTCAGAAGGACTTCCTGGATTTAATTCCGGCTCCCTAACTGTATGATCTGAGCAGGTAATATCTCTCTTTCGAACTCAGAAGTATTGCCAAATAGGTGTGATAATATTTACCTACCAGAATTGCTAAAAAGATTGGATGAGATATGTATGCAAAGTATCTTGTGCATAGTCTGATTCTCAGTAAAAGTTAGATCCTCTTCCTTGTATGTTTCTGTCATGTGTCCCCTGTCATCATCTTTACTGGATTAATCTGATGTAGGAGTCAGCGACCTCTCTGGCCAATTTCGGCCTGCTTTTCTGAATAAAATTTTATGTTATATGCAGAATACATAAATGTATGTTTATGTATTGCCTACGGAAATAATGTTTTCACGTTACAGGGACAGAGGTGAGCAGTCTTAACGGTGCCCTTACAACCTGCCAAACCTAAACTATTTACTCTCTGGCCCCTAACAGGAAAATTTTGCTGATCCCTACTTTAAATTCAACATTTTAATAGATGTCAAGTTTAAACTGGGCTTATTTTCTTTCTTTTCTTCCGGGTATTGTTTTTAAATGTGTATTTTGTGTTTCCTAAAGCAAGAACCTTTTATTTTTGGCAACTTTACTGCTAAGCTTTAAGCTCTGCACAGTTTGTTACCACTTCCCTCCTTCCTCTCTCCCTTCCTTCTTCCTTTCCTCCCTCCGTTCTTTCCAAGAGATAAGGTGTTGAGTGCTCTCAAGGGGCTGGGGTCAAAGTGCTGAACAAAGAAAGCGAAGCCGCTGCTATCCTGGAACTCAGTGGGGACCCTGCCCATATATATAAATAACATGTCAGCAGAAGTGTGGATAAAGAAAGCTCTGAGAAAATTAACACACAAATATTTGAAAAGAAATGATTTTAGAGACAAGAGTGTGATGAATACGTGGAATCAAGGTGGGCTGGAGGAAGGTCAGGGCAACCCTCTGTAGATGACCTGTGAACAGAGACTGAATGGATAAAGGAAGGGACAGCCCAGCTGAGACAGAGGGCAAGAGCATTCCAGGCACAGGGAGCAGTAGGGGGCAGAGCCCCAGATCTGAGAAGCAGTTTCAAAGGCTTAAAGAAAGTCAGCGATGCCAGTGTGTGGGTACTCATAAAGGTGAGGTCAGAGAGTATCAAAGGGGCACGTTTCAAAGAATTCTGCATATCCTGATGGAGCCTCCCGAACCGTTCTCCCCCATCCCTCTGCACACATCTAGGGCGTGATCACGTTCTGTCCATTCTGTGTCGCTGACACCTGCCAGGTCCACGCTTTTTACCAACTGTCTTCGTACCTGTCACCGTCTCGCTCCCGGATCCTACCGGACCACCCTGGCTGGCCTCTCTCCCAACCATCCTCCGCAGTCCTGAGCACGTGACAGTTGTAGTTCATTCCCCTGCTTAAAATCCCTCCCGTGACTTTTGGATTAAGTTCCAGATGGTTAGCTTTGCACAGGCCTCTGCTTCATGCTCTGACCTCTGCTGGCTCTGGTCTTGTCTTCCTTCTCTGAAGCTCTCAGGTTCTAGTTCCGTAAACCTTGCCCTGCATCTGCCCACCTCCATCCCCCCACCCGTCTCTCTCCCCCTCCTAATATTATTTGGCCAATTTCTACTCACGGTTCAGTTTTCGCTCAAGTATTTTCTCTTCCGAGAAGCCTCCCATCCACGTTGCTGACCATTCTGATCCCTCGCTCTGCCTTGATTTTCTTTGTAGCCCTTATTGCCACATGATCTATTCTGCTTCTCTGATAGCTTTTGTTATCTTTCATCTCTCTCACTAGAATGAGGACTCTCTGATCGCAAGGCCTTTGCTTCCTTTCCTGCCACGTCTCTGGCGCACTACTTCGTGGAATAAATACCTCCGTAGTGTTTTGCTAAATGAATGTACGGTCTAAGCCACTGTCATCTTCTTGGACTACTGCAGACCCCCCGCTTTGGTCTTCTCCAGTCTACCTCCGATGTGATACTCAAAGGAATTAAAAATATACATAGAAGATGTGTGAGATAGTCCACAGCCTGAAAGAAGTCCGTGTTTCTTATTGAAGTGGAGGGTCTATATGTTATGTCATCATGTAATAAAATATAACATATGCAAGGTATCATGTACACACTTCTTCCTCAAATCATCTTTGCGATGGTCTGTCCGAATACCTCTCCACTTCATCATCTTCCATTCTCTGCTTTCTCTGCTAAGCTCTAGTCACACAGCCCGTGTGACTCGGCTGGGCCAGACTCCTTTCAGCCTCAGGATCTTTGCACATGTAGCTCCCTTGGCCTGTGCATGGCTGGTCTTGCCATGGCCGGCTCCTTCTGTGCTTCTGGTGTCAGCTTCTTTGCCACTTTCTGAGATCCCTCTTTCTGTGAAGCCCTGTTCTGTCCCCTACATTCTAGTCCTTTATTTTCTTTATTTCATTCACAGTTCTCCTGCTTGACGTTAAAAACTGTGTTTACTTGCATGCTTATTGTCTGTTTCCTACAACCAGACTATAAACTCCAGCTGTGGAAAAAATCTAGAACTAATTTCTTCACTATTGCCTAGCCAGTACTTGGCGCAGTGACTGGTACATAGGAAGTGCTCAAATATTTGTTGAATGAATGAATGGAATTGCTCACACACTACTGTAAACAACGAGATTCTCCCTTACCCCAATGACATAGTAAACATGAGGCCTGCAAGGACAACGACATAGCCACTGTCATGTCCCTAGTGCCCGTAACAATATTTAGCACATAGTAGGGTGATAAATATTCAGTATGATCATAAAAACATGACTATGTTGAAAAGCCAGCCATGTGTGTGATGAGCAGTAATAGAATGTTGCAACTCTACTTACAACACAGATTGGTGGCTAGATGGAGAAGCGATAAAGAAATGTCACCACTGTGTTTTTTATGTAGTCAAGGAGCTCTTTGTGGGTGAATTGGTGCTTTGCAGAGGTTGTGGAATTATGAGAGGAAAGCGTGCACCTGCAGATGGAAAGGGAGTCTTTATGTGGAAGAGCAAGAATTAAAGGGAGAACATTTGCCTCGAACATGCAATGGCAATGAAGAGTCCCGGTCTGTTCCGAAGGAGACTGGCAGGCTGTGACTGAATTGGGAACCATGAAAATGCTACCAATGGTTGAACTGTAAGATGGAACCCAGCATCTTGTTCCAAGGGACCCCAGTGTTGCGTATGGAATGAAGGGTCTGGAAGGCACAGATGTGCTATAAGTCCCAGACTCTGTGAGTCTGCGTAGGTCTGTGTGTTTGCAGATGCACTCTTGGTGGCTTTCAGAACTTAGGAAAACTTTTAGAAAGTCCATCACAAAAAGTCAAGTAGGTGCATCTCAGGCTCGGAGGTATAAAAAATACCCATTCTCTTTTTAAATTAAAGCTCAGGTGGTTTCTCTTTCCTTCTTTCCTTCCTTCCTTCCTTCCTTCCTTCCTTCCTTCCTTCCTTCCTTCCTTCTTCTTCCTTCTTCCTTCCTTCCTTCTTTCCTTCCTTCCTTCCTTCCTTCCTTCCTTCCTTCCTTCCTTCTTCCTTCCTTCTTTCCTTCCTTCCTTCTTTCCTTCCTTCCTTCCTTCCTTCCTTCCTTCCTTCTTTCCTTTCCTTTTCCTTTTCCTTTTCCTTTTCCTTTTCCTTTTCCTTTCCTTTCCTTTCCTTTCCTTTCTTTTCTTCCTTTCATTCTTTCTTTTTGTCTTTCTTTTAGATTATACTAGTCATTTTATTCTTTTATTTTATTTTAATTTTTACTATTATTGTCAAACTGGCTAACATACAGTGTGTAAAGTGTGCTCTTGGTTCTTGGGGTACTTACAACACCCAGTGCTCATCCCGGCAAGTGCCCTCCTCAGTGCCTATCACTCATTTCCCCCCTCCCACCCCCCATCAACCCTCAGTTTGTCCTCTGCATTTAAGAGTCTCTTATGGTTTGTCTCCCTCCCTTTCTGTTTGTAACTATTTTTCCCCCTTCCCATCCCCCACCGTCTTCTGTTAAGTTTCTCAGGATGCACATATGAAAACTCAGGTGGTTTCATTGCATAGGTAGAGATGTTAGGAAGTACTGGTCAGTGAAACTGAGAGAATATAATAAGCACCTTTCTGGTTCTCCTTTAAGCCACTGAAACTTTTTGCAAATTGTAAAAATAGATGCCACCCTATGTACAGAAAACTAGCATCTTGTCTAATTGACAAGTACATGAGCATTTGCAGAAGATGTTAGGGATTGGCTGTCTTTTTAGAAGCCTGCCTTATTTTAAATCTTAATTTAAAAGGCAACAACATCTTAGCAGAGACTGTATTTTGAGATACTTTTTAAAAGAAGTTTTTTCAATGTGAAGTTACCAAAATTGACTTAAAAATACATCAATTCTTTGTTTAGACTGTCAGCTCTTTGAATGCACTAAGAAAACTCTAAATTGTCAATAAATAATAAGGTTTCTTTTCACTTTTATTTTGAATAGCTTTTTAATAAAATGGATAGCAGATTTCAGCGAGGCTTTAATTAGGCCATTTTATTGGTTGAGCTAGGCTAAATCATAGCAAATGAAGGGCTTTTGCTCTTCAAAGACACGAATCACTTACGAAGTGAGCTTTAAAAAAAGTTCAAATCTACATGTAATAATAGTTCATATGACTTTTTTAATCTTCTGAGGAAAAGTAAATTAAACACAGAAGCTGTAAAGTAACTGGCCGAGTAATCAAGTTCCATTTGCTCTGAACCCAGAGCGAGCTAGATTGAGCGTAATGAAAAGCCTCCCTTACGTAATTTAGTTCCTTATGGCTTTGATTTTTCCCAAATTGCAGCTTTACTGAAGAGCAGGCATCTGTAAATGTCATGCTTAATCATGGTTGTTTTTAGAAATAAAATCCGTAATTTCGGAATGAATTTTGGGGAATCTCTGGGGCTTCACAAACTGCTCCTAAATAAGACACATTTAATTCTGTGATGAAACCAGGAGACTTGATTTGTAGAAGCATCTAGTCTGCCTAGGCTTTATTTTTGGATGATCTTAAAGAGACCCAGATTTTCATGAGAAATCATTGGAAATAAAAACATTCTCACTGTTGTTGCTCGTGTGTGTTGTTTCTGTAAAAGTTATCTTTTGAGTGTTAGTTTGATAATAAGCCGATGTCATTTAGACCTTACAGGCGGTGTGTCTGGATGGGTGTTGAGGACCAGAGCGGTCTGCTCTGCTGGTCACAAGGGAAGATCTGACCCATATCTCAGCTTCGTCTCCTGGACGGGAGGGTGGGTCATTGAGTGCTGTCCTAGAGGGGAACATGGGGCTTCCTCTGAGTTCTCTTCTGGGCTTTGTGCCTTCCACCTGCCCCCAGCTCTGTGCCTTCATTTCTTTATTTCCCAATTACTGGATGAGTGCGTGCTATGGGCCAGAGGGGGTGGGGATACAAAGAGGTTAATCCTGCCTGCAGATATTGTAGAGAAAAAGGCCAGGACAAGAGTAAATAAAATAAATTAAGAAACCACACATTTTCAGCCTGGGATGAGGACTGGACAGAGGGTAGCTGGGTGGAAGGAGGTTGGGACTGACTTCTGATGGAATTTCAGGTGGAGTTTCTCTCAGGACATGATTGATGTTCATCCAAGGCCAGAGAGATGGGAGGGAGCCAGTCAGATACAGACCTGGGGAAGAAAATTAGAGGCAAAAGAAGAAGTTTGGTGTGGCTTAGGGACTCAGAGAAATTTATCTGGAGGAGGGCGAGTGAGGGGCGGGGTAATGCAAGGTTCGAGAAGGTTAAGTATCATCAGTGCCTTAGAAGGCTTAGCAAGGACTTCGGAGCTTATTCTGAATTTGATGAGAAACTATGCCTATAGTCTCTCATAAAACACTTTAATGGTGCTTTTTTTTTTCTTTTCATTTCCTTTCAACAAATAACTATAGAGCATCTACCCTGTATTACACAGAATTCACCCTCATGCCGTTCACCCGCCAGGCGGGAGGTGGACAGCAGTCTAATAGCACATAAATTCGAGTTTATGTGGACTAAAACCCAAGAAAACCCATCCCACAGCAAACAAATTCAGCGATACCTCAGAATCTGGTGTAGCACAGCTGAGTGCACGGCTTTGTTCGGCCTGCACGTTCCTTCCTTAAAGGGAACCTTATTAGGATGTGACTACCTTATGACTGACTATTGGGGACCCTCAGTTCAGTCTCTTGTATGCTTTGCATCTTTCACTGTTTATTTTTTGCATTCTGTGACTGCAGACAGAAACTGAAAAGCATTTTTTGACTGACTTCATATGAACATGACCCCATGTTTTATAGGATTGAGTGTTGAGCCTCATTTATTACATAATGATGCGGACTTGACCCCCGGAAGGCTGGCATGTTGACCAGGAAGCCATGATCTTGTTGGGGCGCTCAGGGCACAAGTCCTTCCGTGAGGTGACACCCAAACTGAGACCGGAAGGGAGTAGGCCCAGACAGGAGGGACTAGTGTTCCAGGCAGAGGAATCAGTATGTGGGGAGCCCTGTGGCAAGAGGGCATGAAGCACAGCTGGGGCTTGGGGGGAAGGTGGGAAGGCTGGACTAGAGCCAACTTTATGGAGGTGCTAGAAAATCCCCCCAGGGACACATGCCTGTTTTGTGCAGGCTTTCACAGGTCCTGAAGAAAAGAGGCATTAAAGTAATAGAATTGCCAACCTTGCCTGGGTTTCTTTATATTTTTTTCATATGTGGAGAGACTTTTAGAGCAAGGAAGAGCCACAGAGAGTGTAATTTAGCTGCCTGTTTAATGGGCAAGAAAACTTTCGCACTAGAGTTGAAATGGTACCTAACATCACACTCAGTTAACCCAGTGTTTTGCCAGTTCTCCAAACATACACTGGATACAATTTAAAACACGTTTATATTTTAGAAAGTTTCCTTTTCTTCTTTATTTTCGATTTCATCATTTCCATCATGGCAGCCTCCCTCCATTATTTCTATTTTGAGTATGAGGTTGGGGAGTTACATGGAGAAAATATTGTTACTGTCTGAGGAGAGCTTTACAGTAAAGAGAAAATGTTCACTTCATCCACATGAAATCAGCAGCTATTAAAAGCCTGTTTCTGTTAGCTTTTGGTGAGGATTGGCGAAATAGGAACACTTAAACATACTGTTTACACTATAAGCTGTTCTATCTCTTTCGAAAGCAATTTGGCTCCATAGGATACCGCTGAAGACACATGCTCTGAGTGTGTGTGGACCAAGAAGGTCCATTCCTGAGTAAGAGCCTCAGAGCTGCTCTCACGATTGTGTGCAAGAGACGCGTCTAAGACACCTTATGGCAGTTCTGTTTAGTGTGATGGAAACTGACAAACGACTTCAGTGTCCACCAGCAGGGGAGCGGATACAGACACAGTGGTACATGAAAACCATAGAAGGGACTAGAGCTTCATGTGGCAAAGTGGGTAAATCTTAAAAATATTATGTCGATTGAGCTAAAAAAGCAAGTTTTAGAAGGATGTGGAAAGTATACCTCTTATGTAGCACACAAAATTTTGTTGTAAACAAGACCATGTTATCGTTTTTGGATAATCGCATTACTGATAAACGTAAAAAGGTGTGCGTGGGTTTGATATATGTCACATCACTCTCAGGGAAAAGTATGGATATGGCTTTTATAATATGTGTAATATGTTTTTATTTTTCTTAAATTGGGAGGTAGATACATATATATTCTTATTTGGGTGTGCATGTGTATGTACACATATATACAATTTTATATTCATAAAATAAAAAATAAAAACATTGTCACAGTCTATATGCAGTATTTTTCTAAACGTTTCAAAAGTAATAGAATACTGTCTATTAGTACCGTCTAGTCTGCTCAGGTTGCTGTAACAAAAATACCATAGGCCAGGTGATTTATACAACGACACTTAATTCTTACAGTTCTGGAGTCTGTAAGTCCAAGATCAAGTTGTTGGTGGACTTGGAGTCTGATGAGAGCCTGTGTGCAGTTTCATAGACTGTAGTCTTCTCACCCTCATGACCTGATCACCACCCAAAGGCCCCATCTCAATATTGTCATAACTGTGAGTGAAGATTTCAACATACACATTTTGGGGACATGCAAACACTCAGTCCATAACAAATACCTAGGAACATTGTTGCAGGTTTCAGCTGGGAAACATCCACCCTGATTGTTACCCCTTTAGCTTAGCGCTGTAGTACCACCACGCTGCACAATTCCAGGGGGTGCTAGTACTGCAAGGGTGCCAAGAATCAATGAACTTTTTCTAAGGCCAAGTGAATTAATTTTCTGGAATCACTGTAATAAATCACCACAAACTTGGCGGCTTTAAAAAAACAAACATATTCTCTCATAGGTCTTGGGGCCAGAAGTCCAAAATCAAGGTATTGACCGGATGATGCTCCGTCCAGAGGTTCCGAGGGAGAACTATTCATTGCCTCTTCCAGCTTCTGATGCCTGCCATCAGTCCTTGGTGTCCCTTGGTTTGTGGTTGCATAATTTCCATCTCTGCCTCTGTCTCCACACCACCTTTGCCTCCTCTGTATGTGTGTAATCGCCCCCTGCCTCCCTCACATAAGGACACTCAGGATAGCCTCTAAACCCCACTCAGAAAAACCAGGATTATCTCCTCATCTTAAGATTCTTAATTACATCTGCAAAGACTCTTTTTTTCCCCAATAAGGTCATATTGGTCAGGACACGGCTATGTCTCTGGGAGTCATTAGCCCAGAATACTACAGCCAGAGAGAGTTATTTTAGAATTTGTGGTCTAGATGGCATCTGTCAACTACTCAATTCTGCTCTTCTAGCCTGAAAGCCAAAAGTGATTTTCAAAAAGCCCGATGAACTGGCTGTGTTTCAATAAAACTTTATTTATAAAAGAGGTGAAGGATTGCATTTGACTGTGTGTGGTGCTAAAGTTTGTAAGCCTGGTAGTCTGTGCAAATGAGTATTGTATATGGGAGTCCGTGGTACCTACTGGGGCATTACTGATGGTTCCTTTACCAAACTCACTGCCCGATACCAATGGGATGGGACTGATGGAGCCACATACACACGTAAATCTGTTATAATGCATTTCTAGTTTTCTGGGAAAGTCTTTTAAAAATCTACCAACACCATCCCAAATGTTGAAATCATTACTTTGTGAGTTGCACCTTTGAAGCACGTATGGAAGACGGGGAAGATTGTGAAGACATGGAAAATTTGGTGGAAGACTTTTTGAAAGAGTCTGAAGGAAACTGCAATCAGGTATAAGCCTTCACCTGACCCACGTGGAGCCAGAGACTGGTATCAACTCAATGCAGAGTTGAGAGTTGCCTCTGTTTCTGGGCTCCTGTTTCTTGGGTACAATGATGTCAGGACGCCAACCGAGGGAGACAGGATGAACCCCTAGAGAGAGTTCAGGCAGAGTGTGATGCTATCATTGCTGTAAAACCAAGGTCCAAATGAATATTGGCACGAAAGGAATCCTATCGAATCCTTTCATTTCTGGCAGCTTTGGGGCTGCCGTGGAAATATGTGGCTTCAGTCTCTTCATTGTGATCAATGCTTATGCATAATATTGAAGACATTAAATAGTGATCAGAAATGCGGTCCTAAATAGCATTTCTAGGTAAAAATAAATAGCTAACATTTTCTGAGCATAACTGTGCTCCACATACCACGTTAAATAACTTGCAAGTTACTTAATTGTACTTATTTAGTGGTTTCCAGTGGCGGGGGGGAGGGCAGTGCATATTGATTCCCCAAAGACACTTGGTAATATCTGGAGACATTTTTTGGTTGTTTTGGTTTGGGGGCTTGGGGGCTACCGAGCTATTCATGGCATCTGCTGGGTAGAGGCCAATCATGGTGCTAAAAACCTAGAACACACAGGACAGCCCCCCTACAACAAACACTGATCTGAACCAAATGTGTACAGTGCTAAGAATGAGCAACTGTACTGTCATCCAGTGAAATAAGCCGTGTCCCTATATAATTGATGAGGACACAGCCTTAGAAAGTTTGTGTTGCCTGTTCAAGAAAATTCAGTCTGATTACTATTTTGACTCTTAGTTTTTATAGTGGATTACCTGCCTAGGTCTGGATATTTGTGTGCCCTGCAAAATTCACATGTTGAAATCCTAATCCCCAATGTGATGGAGCCAGAAGGAGGGATCTTTGGGAAGTGATCAGGTCATGAGGGTAGAGTCCCATGAACGGGATTAGTGCTCCCTCTCACCACGAGAGGACAGTGAAAAGGCTCTTTCTAGGAACCAGGAAGAGGGCCCTCACCTGATCAGGCTGATGCCCTGATCTTGGACTGTCAGCCTTCAGAAGTGTGAATTTCTGTTCTTTATAAGCCACCCTGTCTGTGGTATTTTATTATAGCCTTCTGAACAGACCAATACATTGCTCAGCCTAAAAGATATTTGCTGTGGGGTGCTTGGGTGGCTCAGTCGTTTGGGCGTCTGACTTCAGCTCAGGTCAGGATCTCACAGTTCGTGAGTTCAAGCCCTGCATTGGGCCCTGTGCTGCCAGCTCAGAGTCTGGAGCCTGCTTCAGATTCTGTGTGTGTGTCTCTCTCTCTGCTCTTGCCCCACTTGCACTCTGTCACTCTGTATCTCAAAAATAAATAAACATTTAAAAAAAAAAATCTTTGCCGAGACATAGGTTCAATGAGCCAGTTTTTGAAAATGTATGCCAACTGACTTCTAAGGAAAGCAAAATAAATGTTAATGGAGCATCTAATTTATGTTAAGCAGGGTACTGGATCCTGCTATATATATCGTGAGTGGTTCCTTTGCAGTATCACCGTGTCCATTTTCCAGAATAGTAAGTCAAGGTCCAGAGATGGTTTACTGACTTATTCAAGTGCATAGTTGTAAGTGGAGCAAGAATTTGAATTTAGATATGTCTGATTCTAGGACCCATTCGCTTGTTAGAGCACAAATCTGTTCTTGTTAAGAGGTGAAGCTAGGGAAGGGATTGAGTAATTTTTTATTCCTCTTCATTCTTAGTGCAGAGTCCTTATGACAGGATTGTTTTAAGGAGTATACAAGATGTCTGAAATTGTGGGCCATTCTCGGATTTCTCTGTTTCCAGCCCCACACGTTGTAATTCCTTAAGGTACGAGACAGCGATGACAGCAAAGCAAGGTTTGGAGAAAACTCATTCTCTGTTTTAAGAGAGTGACTTTAGGCAAGTCACATTTATTTGAACAATCTGCAGAATGTATTTTGAAGATAGGAGACATAAAATTGTTTAATTGTTAAAATGAAAATAAAATGTTTTTGTTTGATATATTGTGAAAGAATGAGACTTCTGAAATTTATGATAATGAGTAAAACTGTTGGGGCATAGACATTAGGGTGAGATGGAATTCATATTACTCGAAAGGGAAGCGTTTACATAACTTCCTAATGGGTCTGCCATTTATGATTCAATAGTTCTTCTCCCATTTAAAAAATAAATTGCATATTTCATTACGGCCTATTATCTTTCTCTCTGTTGATTTGGTAAGATTTCTGTAATTTACTCTATATTAAAAAAAGAATAATAAACGAGTTTAATAATGTCCTCAAGGCTCTTAGTACTTATTTTTTTCCCTTTTCATGGCATTAGTTTTAAAAAGTATCTGCAGTCTTCCTAAACTAATTCTAAATACCCATTTCTGTTTGAGCTCTGAAAGGCCAATTAATATTGAAGTGACAAAATTCAGTCCTTTCTGTACTAATCTTATTGGTAATACAATTCATGTAGCAATGAAAGCATTTTTCCCCATGTGATTAGTAGTATTATGTTACTTTTTGCTTGAGATGGTCTTGAATTTCAGTTGCTTATTTTTCATTTCCAGACCTTTAGTATATCTAAAGGTGAGGGGTGTGTTCCTTCTATGGCCTGCATTACCAATATCAAAACAATCCTCTCTTGAGAAATAGATGACTTTGGAAGGAGTAAAGAAATGACAGTTATTCTGTCCACCGTTCTATCAGGTTTAAACATACCATGCATGTAACAGACATATTCATAGATAAGAGATGGTATATTTAATTTACTTCTTTCCTCCCTGAAGGGTATTAGCACCAATTGTTAGCACCAGTAGCTATGTGATAAAGTAGACCCTGAAAGAGAAATTATCAACCTGGTTTACATGGTCACCATGTGCCGCCATTTTGCTTAGCCATTAGACGTGATGGGTAGGGGTCCACTTGGTACTCCTCCCCCCAATTCCAGGTACTTGGGACGTACCAAGGATGCACTGCAGCATTGAGGTAATGGTTTCCATGTGAAATCACCTCTTTGTGTCCTTCCTATGCAAGAGAGCATCTAGTGGCTTCCCATATGTGGCTGAATTCACAGTAATCTTACTTCTATTAAGTCTCTTCCAATCTAACCTTCCCCAAATCCTTCTAAGCTTCAACTGTATTATTCTGTGTCCTGGTCTCCAGATAGCTCTCTACTTGATAACTTTGTTCCTGCCCACCGTTCCAATGTCATCTTACATTATTCTCCTTTTTGTTCACTTCATTACAGCCAACTGGTCTCTTGGGGCTTCACTTGCTACCACTCTTTCTTACTGGCCTCTTATTTGCCATTTCCTTGGTCTGAAATCTCTTCCTTTCACTCTGTATCTGGCTCTGTATCTTCTGGGATTCAACTGGAATGCCACCTTTCTAGAGAAGCTTTCTGTGCATACAGGTTCCTTATCCTTCTCTCTGACCACCCTCCTCTTTTATATTATAACATATTTGAAAATATGTCATTTTTACTTTGTTTCCTTGTTTTATTGGACTTTTTTAAGCTATAATGGCCATGAGGGCACAACTTTGTCTACTTAACTCACTTCTATATACCCAACATTCCTCTGTGTTCATAACTAAGTGCACCAAAAAGTATTTGTAAAATAAGTAAATGGCTGATGGATGGTGTCCTCTGTATGATGAGAGGAAATACCCTGTATTCCTGAAGGTTCAGCCCCAGATCTTAAATGATACCACCCAAGCTGCTGTCATTTCTTCTAGTTCCTTCCCTCTTTGCCTAAAATTTTCAGAGTCCTCATCCCACTTCTTTTTTTTTTTCAAATATTTGTTTATTTTAAGAGAGAGAGTGTGTGCACATGTGCATGGAGGTGGGGGGGAGAGGGAGGGAGGGAGGGAGGAAGAGGGAGAGAGAGAATCCCTAGAAGACTCCACACTGTCAGTGCAGAGCCCAACATAAGGCTCGATGTCACAAATCCATGAGATCATGACCTGAGTTGAAATTAAGAGTCAGAGGCTTGACCTACTAAGCCCCCCAGACGTCCCCTCATCCCACTCCTTCTTGTAGGCTCCTGTGAAAGCGTATACTTTTCAAGCATTTCAAGAGCTTCAAGTAGTATATCAGGTGACTTAGCAATGACCCAGTACAAATTGGAATGTCACCCAAAAGCCTGTTATAATTGCAGTTCTATCAAATTTGTAAAGTATCTATGGTTAGTTGTATCTAAGGCATTCCATGCTCCTTTTTGATATGTGTCCTTAGGTAGATCATTGGGCTCTAGGAAGGGAAGTGGGAAGAGGAAGACTTGTTTTGGACATAGAAACTTCTAGGATTTGTCAACCCACATCCTATAATTTGTGTTTTTCACATGCTCTCTCTTCTTCGAATGGCTCCTTTTAGAAAAACAGTGTTGTTGTTTGGATTAAGTTTGCAAGATTAAAGCATGAGTATCACTAGATTTCATTTTATCAGTTGCACCCTCCAGTAATAAACACATTTATCATCATTTCGATAATAAAAGTAATTTGCTCATTTTCCAAATTTGAGCACTATTAAGTACGTAGAAGAGAATGAAAAATCACCCATCACGTCAGCCCCCATGTTTCCTCTGAGAGCATGAACTTCATCTTGTTCAGCATTCTCTCTCTGGCACTTTGTGTGATGTGGGCACATGACAAGTACACCATTAATGTTGAATAAAGAACCTGGACATTTCTCGTGTCAGCAATTTGATATATACCTCTTTATGTACATGAATGTATATAATAAAGAGCAGTGGCCTGCCTAAGGTGTAGGCTCAGGAGATGGTGCATTGTCCACAGAGAGTTTAATAATAATAATAATAATAATAATAATAATAATAATAATAATAATAATAGATACCAAGTGAAAATGGGTCTGTATTTTGTTATCACCATGCTTGGGCAATTCTAAACAGTGGCGGTGATAAAATAGTGCCCTTCTAGCCAGACTCACTTTACATCCTCACCTGATACCCTAGAGGTAAAGGGCATGTGGTATGTTAAACTTCATCTCAAGCTTTTCTTTTCTATTCTTTTTTTTTCTTCTTTTCTTTTCTTTTCTTTTCTTTTTTTCTTTCTCTTCTTTCCATCCTTTCTTTCCAATCTTCCTTCCTTCCTTCCTTCCTTCCTCCCTTCCTCCCTTCCTTCCTCCCTTTCTTTGCTTCTTTCTTTGCTTCTTTCTTTCTTTCTTTCTTTCTTTCTTTCTTTCTTTCTTTCTTTCTTTCTTTCTGTCTCTCTCTCTCTTTTTCTTTCTTAGATAGAGCGTGTGAGCAGGGAAGAGGGGCAGAGGGAGAGAGTGAATCCTAAGCAGGCTCCATGCTCAGTGTGGAGTGTGATGCGGGGCTTAATCCCACAACCCTGGGATCATGACCTACACCAAAATCAAGAGTCAGATGCTCAACTGACTGAGCCACCCAGGCTCCCCATGGTCCCGAGGATTTTAAGTAATACTTTGTCTTAAGCAGGTTGCTGCTAAATACTTTTACATCTTCTGGTGAAAGCATTTGGCAATATATTTCAATAACCTTGAAAGTATTCCTGATCTTTCAGTCTCTCTTTTGGGATTCTACCTTAAAAATAGCATGAAATGCAGATGAAAATTTATGGGAAATGATGTTCATCCCAGCATTATTTATGGCAAAAGTATAGATAATAACTTAAATATTGAAGACAGGAGAGATAAGCTACTTAATCATGGTGGTGGTAAGGACTTGGTCATACTTGTAAGGTGGACTCTTATGCAGACGTTAAAATATCATTCAGGCTTTTAAAGTGATGTATGGAAAACTCAGTTTTGTTTTTTTTTGAAGTAGATCTAAGTATGAAACATCTACTAACTAATCAGAAGTATGTGCAACGGAGAACACCCTAAAACCAACTTGACAGAAAAAAAATATATATTTTCACTGAGAAGAGTAATAGTGGAATACAAGAAAGGTGCAGATTTTTGCTAGTGTAACAGTTTTTTTCAGTATTTCTGAGAACTAAACACAGCATCAGAAATAAACACTTAACATGTGATTATTACAGGTATAGTACATAGAAAGTATAGGTAAGAAGTTTTTTTTTTATGTTTTATTTATTTTTGAGAGAGAGAGAGAGACAGAGTGCAAGCAGGGGAGGGGCAGAGAGAGAGGGAGATACAGAATCTGAAGCAGGCTCCAGGCTCTGAGCTGCCAGCACAGAGCCCAACGTGGGGCTTGAACTCATGAACCGTGAGATCATGACCTGAGCTGAAGTCGGACGCTTAACCGACTGAGCCACCCAGGCGCCTCAGAAGTTTTAAAGAATGACTTGTAAATAATGCAATTAATGAGTTAAATGTGCAGAATTCTAGTTCTCAGTCTCTTGATGGCCTTCGTGATTCCGCTCAGAAAAAGATGGCAGTTGCAGTGTGAGGCATCAAGTCTACTCCAACTTGCGAGTCGGTACTGCTTTCTCCCTTACCAGGCAAGAACACCTCTACCTTGGCTAACATGAAGGCGAAGGTGATGGTTACTCATTCAGGACATGAATCAGGCAACCAAGCAGCTCAGCCACATACAGTAGGTTTCCATCAGCCTTATTAGGACCCTGTGGTTATCTGTTAACACTAGCACTTTTTTTTTCTTTGTTTTCTTTTGAGTTGCCTTAACTTTTTCCAGTTAGTTTTCATTTGGGTGTATTTCCATGACCCATAGCAAATTTCCTTGGTGTGAATTTCTGGAATCCAGACTTTCACAAATGATAAGAATTACTGATACTTTTTCATATTTGAAATATCGATTTCATTTTTTTCCCCATCATTTAACAAAGCTGTTGCTATTAGGGGTGCCAGGGTGACTCAGTCGGTTGAGCATCCAACTTGTGCTCAGGTCATGATCTCATGGTTTGTGAGTTTGAGTCCTGTGCCAGGCTCTGTGCTGACAGTTTGGAGCCTGGAGCCTGCTTTAGATTCTGTCTACCTCTCTCTCTGCCCTTCCCCACTCATGCTCTGTCTGTTTCTCAAAAATAAACAAACATTAAAAAAGTTAAATAAAAAAGCTGTTGCTATTAGAAAAACAACTGAAGAATTCATGATTAAATATTGATTTAATACCCGTGTTGCGGTTTCTGGGGCAAAATAATGAAATATATGTTCCTGGCCTCATAATAATTCTAAGTGTTTTAGCTTGATTACTTGAAGTCCTATAGATTTTCCATTCTAAGGAGTTTTCAACAGTTTGTCTCTTGTGCTTTTTTTTTTTTTTTTGGCTTATAATTTTCTTGCCCTCCAAACTCTAAAAGACAAAAAATGTGTCTTTTTCACTTTCCTATTTCACACTGCCGCGTGTTGCCTAGAACTTATTTATAAATGAGTTAGCACTGAATTATGACTAGGATAAAGTTTTTAGAACTTCTTTGTGTTATATAAATCTTTTACTATTTGAAGATTTTTTACAGCAAGGGAAAAAAACTTCGACACTTAGGCCAGAAGAAAGTGAAGTTGAAGATCTCCTGGCCAATTAAGTTGGAATGTAAATTAGAACCTTGCTTTTAAAGCTAGGCTATCCTTTTGCTGTCTTATCAAAATTCCTGAAATACTAGAATGTTGGCAAAAGGGAAAAATAATCTTTTCTTATTCCTTAAATCCCTATTTCTTTTTTTAAAAATCCCTATTTCTATAGCCCATGGCTTTATTTTCATTTTGAGGATTGTAAATATACTTTTGAGAAACGAAATGTGGCTGAAAGGCATATTCCATTATTTGAAAAGTAAAGCATCTAATGAAAAACTCTTTTATGTAGAACTTCACATGAACTATCACACAGGATAGGCTGGAGAGTTAAATATAAGGGAGAATGAGGCACAATCCAATCTGTATACTCTACCCAGGGTATAAATAAGTATTGGCATGTCATTCCCATGATTAAAAATCTTCAATGACTCTCCATTACTTTATGGATCAAGCCCAAAATATTTAACACGGTCACGAGACCCTGTATTATACATCCCCAACTGGCCTCACTCACATTAACTTATGCCACCCTCTTCTCCTCTCTCTCTGAGTTCCAGCCAACCAGGTCTTTTATATCCTAGAATGGGCCATGTTACCTCTTACCCCAAGTTCACTGCAAACATAAGTTCTTTTTCTGGACCTTCCCACCCCATCCCTGGCCAGCACCTGTATGTGTGCCTACACTTGTTTTTGTCTGGTTCCCTAGAACCATATCTCCCCTGAGATATGAACTCACAGCACCTCACACTGTTTCTTCAAGTACGTATCACAATTGTGAGTAAATCATTTTGTTAATAGAGCTAAATGCCTTTCCTCATCCTGAGAACATAAATGTTAGGAGAATAATCGTTAAGTTTGTTTGCATCATATCTTAATCTTCAGTTTTAAATTCCAGCAAATCGTAATCCTCATGTGTAGAATGGAGGAAATTGTAGACTCTGGTGTATGGGAAAGGCATAAGGAGGACGTGAGACAGGCTGCCAAAAGTGCTTAGTGTAGATTACAGCAAATGGATCTTTTTTGTTTATTTTGAGAGAGAGAGAGAGAGAGTATGAGTGGAGGAGGGACAGAGAGAGAAGGAGAGAGAGAATCCTAAGCAGGCTCTGCAGTGGCAACACAGAGCCCGATGTGGGGCTTGAACTCACAAACTGCGAGGTCATTCATGACCTGAGCCCAAACCAAGAGTTGGACGCTTAACCAACTGAGCCACCAGGCACCCTGCAAATGGACTTGTTTCAAGATACCTGGAGCTCTGGATTGTTGGTGGAGTTGGCAAAGTTTCACCAGTACATCCTGGACAGTCTTCCTGTCTACCTGTTCACTGTTTCTCTAGGGATGCCTGGGTGATTGAGAGAGGACACCATAGAATTTATTAGTAAGCGAAGTTAAGGCACTTTGATACAAAGATGGGAGATATTGATCAGTCCGTCTGAGCTTTATTGACTGTTGTTGGATGTCCACCATATGCAGGGGTACAGGGGACAAGTCTGTTCCCATTCTGATCTGAAGGCAGATGTTACAGGCCACTTCCCAAGACCTTTTGGTTATGAAAAAAGTATAGTTAGTTTGGTCATATTCCTGTTACTATGATTCTTATTCTCTGACCCTCACTAGCCTAATGAAATCCAAAAGATATTAATGACAATTAACATTTGAGCACTTTTGTTACACTGGGTCCTATTCTAAGTTTCTTAAATGTATGAACTTCTTTAATTCTCAGAGCAATCCAGTGAACTAGGATTATTACCATTCCTAATCCCACGACACTAGAGTGTATACCCTGGTTACGCAGCTAATAAATGGCGGAGCTGAGGTTTGAATTTAGAAAGTGTAACTCCTTGTGGCTGATGCTTTCACCATTGTGCTGTGCGGAAGAAACGGTTCTAAAGGCAACCTGTTGTTCATAACACTGTGAAATCTGGATTCCAACAGCCATTTTTTTTTATCCTCTCTCCTTATCATATGTCAAGAGAAAAAGAAATGGTGCAATCAGTTGCCCCTGTTTGACCAAAAGCGCCCTCATCTTCCTGGATCTTTGCTCAATGAAGATTAACTATTCACCAAAACAAAGGGAGAAAAAGCGGGAGTGTGGAAGAGGACCGTTCAGGTCAGCAGGATATCTCCACCAAAGGCCTTCCACTGAGCTCTTCGACCCACTCATTTTCTAGATTAGAATTGAGGGAAAAAGGGAGTGGTCTTACAGTGGAAAACAACAGGAGAATGTCAGGGACAAAAGAGAGAAAACCTAAGAAAACATGTCTCCGCAGTACAGGGCGCAGTGAGAGACAGCTGCATTAAGTCATGGAGGAGAGCAGGGTAGGGGACCTTTGGTGGCTTTAAGGAGGAACAGGGAAGAGATTGAGTCCTAAAGGATCAAGACATTTAGCTCAGCAAGTTCTCTGTACTAAACTGTCAAAGTATTTCAACCAGTGTGAAAGGAAAAAAAAGTTTTCTTTGAAAATTAAAACAACAACAACAACAAAAAACCACCTTGGTTGGCAGAGCTCACACCTTCACAATGTCAAATAACAGGGCAGTACCAAACTTTTATTTAAATTATTTATGTGATAAAATAACACTTATCAGAGGATGAATTTTTAATGTTTGCTGTTGAATATTCTATAATTCTCTGCATTATGTCTTTGATGACATGGTCTGCTGAAAATGGAAAATTCCATATTATCCTATATTACTATTCAGTTACTTCCTTGTGATTTCTGTTTTTCTTCACGTAGTCTTAGTCACAAATGATGTACCTGTTATTTTTGTGGTGCTTCATTTGAGATAGCTGGGAATTGATGAGCTATACCTAATTAAATGTAGCCAAGTTTCTAAGAAAATGTAAGCAAGTTTCTAAGACATTGCATTAATAAATGGCTTTCATTGTTTTTATTTTTTTATTCAAATTGTCATCCAGTTGACAACTCTTGCAGACATATATACGATAAAAGTTTAGGATGCTACTAGAATAGGTTCTTTTCAGGCTATGAATAACGCTAACCAGGATCCTAAAACAGGAAATAAAGGCAATGCTTAACAGGCACACAGCTGCATGAAAAATTCAATTCAGATGTAACCCGCTACAGCACTATCTGTTGGCCGATAAAAGTCTCACGCAAAAATAGCTTTTAGATTCAAGGAAGAGTTGTTAGTTTTAACTGCCTTTTAACAACCAGACCACATAAAATCTATGGTCTTATCTTTGGCTATAGAATATGATCTCCTCTCCAAATGACTAATCTGTTAAATTCAGCAATTATTTATTCGATACCTACTGTTGGAACGTGTAACTCGCAACATGCAAATGTTGGATTGCCTTGCTATGTGCGCTTTCTTGTGTGTAATGAATTTATCTAAGGAGAAAATTAGAAATGAGGGGATGAGAAAAGAAGCAATTTGAATGTCATAAGAATTCAAAGAGAAACTTCAGACCGTTCTGATTTTATGCGTTTTATTTATTGGTGGGAACTGATGTACTTCTTGAAGTCTAGCAATTTTATAGGTCTAAAGAGCCTCGATGTTGAAACAACATACTATTAAAAGAAAAAAAAAAAAGCATGTCAAAAGAAATGTTATCGAAAACTGTTCCGGCATCTGGTGCTCGTTTCATAAGTGGAGGCAAAACGAAACCGAAGCATAAATTGGATGGTGATTCCTGGCATGGATATGCAGTGGCATATATTTAGACTTTGGATATCACTGTGAAGACGTTCTGCTGTTGTAATTCAGTCGCGAGTTTTGCACAAATAAAAAAATATTTTGCCTCCGGGTGCCTGGTTTCCTATGAGATACCTTTTTGCTCATAAGTGCCCTTGCTCACTCTCCAGGTGTTTGTTACTTCAACCGTATTAGACTTTCTGAACCTCCTTTGTGTCTGGGTGACCTGTGATTGGTAAGACGGAGATGCATGGCACCGATCCCAGAAATGAGCCTGAAATGGCAAATTGACTTTTGAAATAAGGAGGTATTTTCTAAATCAGTGGCCCAAGACTGTGGCAGGATCACCTGTGGCGGTCCTGAAACTAGAGATGAGCTGCCTCCCCTTCCCCGCCCCCGCAGACCTGGGGAACCAAAAGGTCTAGAATGGCAGGACGAGGCCGTCTATTTAGTTGTCATCGTTAATCTCCTTAGGCGAATCTCGCTCACAGCTAGGTTTGCAAACCACTAGTCTAAATAATTAACAGTTGGATATAACTTTATAAAGCAGGTCACAGTTTTTAATCTATTTTATAGGCAAAGAACTCAAGATTTAAGAGATGTTAAATGATTACCTAGGATTATTATTTTTCTTTTTACTGTTAGGCACCTGGCTTTATTTTATTTTTTTAAAGTTTAATTTTTGTTTGTTTATTTATTAATTTTTAGAGGGAGAGTGCAAGCAGGAGGAGAGCCAGAGAGAGAGAGGAGAGAATCTCTGACTAACTGTTAGTGCAGAGCCTGACATGGGGCTCAAACTCACCAACCTTGAGATCAACACCTGAGCTCCAGTTGAGAGTCAGAGGCTTAACCAACTGAGCTACCCAGGTGCCCCAGGGACCCGATTTTAAATCTAGACTTCTGATGCACAGACATTGGCTTCTTTTCCCCTTTTGACCAGTTTTTTTTTTTTTTCTTTTCTTTTCTTGTTTTGGCCATAATATACATAGAAAAAAAAATGTCTCTGTAATCCTGTATAGCCCCGTGAATTTTGACAAACTGAATACATCCGTGTAACCAGTCCCACAAATGCCCTCCTGTGGTTCCCGCCCAGTCACTGACTGTCCTGCCCTCATGTGAGTTATCATTGTAGTGACGTAGACCTGCATTGCTTACATTCACCTGTTTGTTTCATATTTGGATAAGTAGAATTACCAACTCTTCTGTGTATGGCTTCTTACAATGATCATTACATCTGTGAAGTCCATCCATGCTGTTTTGTGCAGCAATAATTAATTTGCCCTCATTACTTACTATGTTTCCTTGTGTGAATTTATGACAATTATTATCCATTCTAGTACTGATGAAAATTTCCATAGTTCCACATTTTATCCATTGCCAACAGCACTCTCTCAACATTCTAGTGCACATCTTTGGTGAACATGCACATATTTCTATTGGGTATATTTCTCAAAAAATCCTGAGCCTGTCTGCCAGGGTCCAGTTCTGGCGAATCTAGAGGTCCCGGAAGGATGACGGTCAGGCGAAAGGAAATGAGAGAGCCACGAGAGAGATGTAGTCTGATGACCAAGCAGACAGCCCTGGCAATTCTGGCATCTCCGCCCTCCGGATCTCAGTGTCTTTAGTTTTAAGGGTAGTGAGTGACATTACATCAATGAGTGACATTCCATAGTTTGATCTCTTTAACAATAATGCGTTTTTTACCAGCAAGGTGGCAACTCCCTCAGTCCTGTATGTTGGTTTCAGGTTAATTAGCATATAAAATATTTTTTTAATTTTTTTTTAATGTTTATTTATTTTTGAGACAGAGAGACACAGAGCATGAGTGGGGGAGGGGCAGAGAGAGAGGGAGACACAGAATCCGAAACAGGCTCCAGGCTCTGAGCTGTCAGCACAGAGCCCGACACGCGGCTCGAACTCAAACTCACAGACCGCGAGATCATGACCTGAGCCGAAGTCGGACGCTCAACCGACTGAGCCACCCAGACGCCCTTAATTAGCATATAAATTTAGGGTTGGGGGAGAGAACAGGTGTTTCCTTAAGGCCTTAATGTTAATTATCTGTAAACAGGAGAAATCAGGGCATTGCTTTGAGGGCTATACTTCCACCTACAATGGGGGAGTGCAACCCATCCCCAAGATGCAACTTTAAGGTTACTTCTGGCCAGGCTACTCTCATTCAGATGTAATCCATCAAAGCATTGAGCTCCAGGTCCTTCCCTTTTATCTAAATGCCGTAAAACAAAAGAGCATTACATTCCTTGGGGCCAAGGAGAGTAGCTCAAGAAATCCAAGCCTGAAAAATTATTTAGAAGAAGGTAAGACTAGGTGCCATTTTGGCCGGCAAGAGCTTTGCTTCAACCTTTTCCACACAGGGAGGTGTCTGTCTCAACCTGCAAGCCCAAAATGGCTCCCAACACCTGTCAAATTATAATTTTGAAGCTGTAAGTTAGGTGACATCACCTCTAGATTTTCCCTTCCAAACCTTTCTCTTCTTTATTATAATTCTTACCACCACTCCCAACTTTATTAATCAAAACCTCCTTGAAAAAACAAAAAGGGAAATTACCTTACTCCAAGATATACCTTGTCTCATAATGCCTAATTTATTCCAAGGGACACTTGCTTGATTTAAAGAGACAACCTTCTGATTGTGGAATTTTAGGGCATAAGAGAATTCTAGGCAGAGCTAAGCAAATGGTTTTCTCTTATTTTGGCATAGAGTTTTGTTTTGAGCCCCTTGGGACATAATATTATAAGGAAATACAAAGTTATTAATTTATTGGCTACTGACTGAGTAATCATGGTTTGACCATGTATAGTTAGACAGAACCCCTCTAGGTCCAGGTCCCATTCTGCCAAGTAGCACTGGTCGGAGTATGTCAGCCTGCTGGGAGAACATGTTCCTATGGCTTCAGTCATATCAGCATCCATCCTTCAGGTGTTTGATTGCCCCCAAGTCCTTGCCAGTGGACCCTAAGGGTGCTGTGGACCTTTCCTATGGATTCTCTCGCATGGACCCTAGATCCTTTAAGGTTCATCGATATCATAAGTCGCATTGACTATTTCCTGGTATCTCTAAGGAGCCAAGGCGGGGGAAGTGTGATTGATTAATGACAAGTGCACGGGTTTCCAACAGGGAAAACTAGGCCTCAGTTTTCTGGAGTATAAAGTTTGAATAATAACATTTCCATTCGATTAAATAATATAATAGATATTATGAGTCTAAAACAAATATGAGCCTAATACAAGTTTCCGGTACTGAATAAATGGAATCATTAGTAGCTGCTAGAGGCTGAGGACTATATCTTATTTATTCTTATAATAATATCTGGTAGGAGGGCCCCGGTAAAGTTTTTAAAAAGTTTTTATTTTAATTTTAGTGAGTTAACATACAGCGTTATATCAGTGGCACTGGTAAATTTGAGTGGTCTTGTGAGAGCTAAGTCCTGCTGGCTGGTGGGTAACATTCTCATGAAGGAGGAAGCTGTTTGTTTTCCTTGTCCTCTTTGCCTTTCTGGATGAATACTGAATTACTAACAAAACTCCAATATCCATCTCTAAACTCTCCAAATCTGTTCCCTAGAGGAAGAACATTCCCAGGTAAGAACGTCACAGCTAGGGGATTCGGGTAGGGTTAGGCTGTATTTACATGAGAGTCAGAGTGTATTTTAGAGGTATAGAAAAATGATGTTGAGGATGTAAGCATTAGGAGCAGAAATTATTTAAATTCAGATTTATTCAAATCCTCAGGTTTACATCTGGTCAAGCATGTTAATAAAACCAGCTGAACTATTTTAATTGCTTTTTCCCTCCAAGTCTGGGGTTCAGTGTTGGTTATTCATTTTCTTCTGACCGGTATGAATGGTCACATATAGAAAATGGATGTAGGCCTTCATTCAGAAAGTGACCATCAGTAGGCTGTGATAGTATTACAATGAATACAAATATCACCAGCAATTCCTCCACCCGAAGTACCAATAATTCTACCATGAATGCCACTGCCAATTTCAGTGTTACCGGCAATTCCATCACCAATACCACTAGCCATTCCAAAATGGATATTCAAACTGACACTAAGCCTTGAACAATATGCTAGGCCCTCAGAGTCCACACAGACAGAACACGGTTCATGAGTTTACTGAGTACGTAGTTCAGTGGAGGAAGATACATAATAAGGTTGGCATTATTCAATCCTTCCTGGCCTACAGAGACCCCGGTGTCCTTTATCTTGAGACACGTACTCTGCCCCTCACATGTTTTTCTATTTTTATTTTTATTTTCTTTGTTTATTTTTTCAGCCACACTAGCTTGTTCCAAGTGCCAGAGTTTTTTATGCTTAAAGATATTTACCGTTGCTGACTCCTCTGCCTGGAGTAGTTTTGTCTCTGATCCTTAGAGGTTGAAACCCTTCTTTTATTTCAGCTCTTAGTTTAAATGTCCCTTCCCAAGAGAAATCAAGTCTGGCTTCTCCTCTACATTAGGACCATGGAGATAACTTTACTTTTCCTGCTTGATCAGTATTTGAGGAAATGAGAGTTGAGTGTCTCGCATGAGGGTTGCAGGTAGCTATTATTATTTGTATAAGAATGAAACTTCACTGGTGATCCATTGGGCTGAAAATGAAAAACCAAACCGGATATGAAGCTAAAGCCCAGGAGACAAGAAGGACCCACAAGAGAGAAGTTTCAAGTCAGAGATTAGGAACAGTTATATGAGCCACCGAGAGTGAAGCTCTAGACCAGACTGGAGACTAGAACACGAGCCCTTTAGAAGGTGCTGGAGAGGTATAATAGTATGGTTAGTGCAGTGGAACAGAGCATACAAAATATCAAAGTAGGGGTGCCTGGGTGGCTCAGTCGGTTGAGTGTCCGGCTTCGGCTCAGGTCATGATCTCGCAGTCCGTGGGTTCGAGCCCCGCGTCGGGCTCTGTGCTGACAGCTCAGAGCCTGGAGCCTGCTTCGGATTCTGTGTCTCCTCTCTCTCTGCCCCTCCCCTGCTCATGCTCTGTCTTTCTGTCTCTCAAAAGTGAATAAACGTTGAAAAAAAAAAAAAAAGAATTTTAAACAAAATATCAAAGTAGCAAGGGGAAAGGTGTCAATTAACTACTTCTGGTATGATTATAACTGAGGGTAAAAACAGTCATTATTTTTAAGAGTGGCTCTTAATCACTGTTCCATGTCCTGGCCTTTCACATAGTCTTGGGTATCTTTCTGATTTCCTTTTATCTCCTTTTCCTTCTTGGTCTCACAGGCTTTGGGTACAAACTTATTATGGAAAAACGGACTTGAAGTCTTCAGCCATCTTTACTGCAACTAATTCCTATGAGTCTAGGCAAGGAGAGTCAGGATTTAGTCAACAGTTCTATTTTTGTTGTTGTTTTGTTAAAACATAAAAATTATCCAACATGCTTTGCATAAAGTTCCACAGAGAATATTCCTAAGTAATTATTCTGGCCCAGTTTCTTCCCTCTTTCCTTTAACTTATTCTGTGTATGAGTCAGAGCATTAAACTCCTCTTCGATTTAGCCTTATTCCTAGTTTGGTATAGTGGCATTAGGAGCAAAGATCATGGAGCCAGAAGATTTAGCTTTGTATCTCAGCTCCAGGTCATGCTGTGGCTGAGACCTTGGGCAGATAACTTCTCTCTGCCTTATTTCAATTATCACCTCTCTGCAAAGTGGTGATAATAATCATACCTAATAGTACATAAGGCGTAGAGTTGTTTTGGCAATCACAGGAAATAAGGAACGCAGACCAATTAGAGCAGTACTTGGCACGTATTAATGACATATGAGCTATCGTGATTGAACAACTAATGAACAAAACACTAGAGGGGAGTTTTAACAGTTTTTGTACTTGTCCAGAGAATAAATTTGGAAGTCCAAAAGTAATTGCAAAGATTGTTCTCTAAGCTCAGCAAATATTTCCGCAAAATCAACTGGTTTTGATCATCAGCTACGTTTTCTTTACGGGTTAGAATTTATCAAAGGTGGTTCCAGCCTCTTTTCAGCTTTTCTATTATATAACCTCATCTATAATAATAACCATGTTAAGGAAATCATTATTCAAGGGACTGAATCATCTACATGCAAATGAATTTAGCATAATTTCCTTAAGCATGGTAATCACTAAAAGGAGAATATTCATTTTTTTCATAAGTCTGCGTCTGAAACAATTTAGCTAAGTAAATGGCGGAGGGGCCTATGAACCATTTAAAATCTCTCTGTGGCATCTTAATAAAGTGAAATTCTCTCTTCTCAGCAGTTATCATCTACCCTTAACATACCATTTGGTATGTATTTTATCTCTAGAGTCAGTATTTTTTGCACAGGAAAGACAGTTTTCTCTCTCTCTCTTTTTTTTTTTTTTAAACTATTTTACTTTGGCTTTGTCCTGAAGCTAGCAATTATGTTAGTAGCTTGTTACCTGGGACGTCTTTGATTAAGATCAGGGCTTTTGGGGCACCTGGGTGGCTCAGTCGGTTGAGCGTCCGACTTCGGCTCAGGTCATGATTTCACAATCCGTGGGTTCGAGCCCCATATCGGGCTCTGTGCTGACAGCTCAGAGCCTGGAGCCTGCTTCGGATTCTGTGTCTCCCTCTCTCTCTGCCCCTCCCCCGCTCATACCATGTCTCTTTCTGTCTCAAAAATAAACATAAAAAAAAAGATCGCGGCTTTCAAGCATATCTTCCTTATTGTGTGACTTCAGTTTTTTGAATGTCTTCAACTGCTTGTTTGTTTGGTTTTGAGAGAGAGAGAGAGAGAGAGACAGAACCATGTGCACAAGTGGGGGAAGGGCAGAGAGAAAGGGAGAGAGAGAAAATCTTAAGTAGGTTCTGCAGTCAGCACGGAACTTGTTGTGGGGTTTGATCCCATGATCCTGGGATCATGACCTAGCTGAAACCAAGAGTCAGACATTTAGCCAACTGAGCGCCCAGGCACCACCCAGGCCAACTGTTCTGCTTATACATCTCCACACAATTCTCATTTGAATACTCACATCTATAAGGCAAAAATATTAAGTGAGCCCGAGTGTGGATCAGTCGGTTAAGCGCCCGACTTCGGCTCAGATCATGACCTTGCAGTTCATGAGTTCAAGCCCCGCATTGGGCTCTGTGCTGACAGCTCAGAGCCTGGAGCTGCTTCGGATTCTGTGTCTTCCTCTCTCTCTGCCCCTTCCCCATTTATACTCTGTCTCTCTCTCCCTGAAAAATAAATAAATGTTAAAAAAATTAAAGCAAAAACACTTATTATACATTTATCTTACTTTCCTAACATATGAACATTATAATATGAAAAAAAGAAAAAAGGTTAACAGGAAATAGCTCAATGTAACACCTCTTTCCGTGTCCTAACCGACTGGCACAGGTGTGGAGTCCATTTCCTTCACTTTATGTGTCACCGATAGTTCAGGAAGGCTGTAGAGCCATTTGAAGTTCATAGATATCACATGTCCTGATAAGACACAAAAACCATAATGAAATTTTTCCTTGTGGAAAATCTTTGGATTCACTGATTCAGCATTCCCAGTGTCGATCTAAGCTTTAGTTAGACCCTGTCTCCCACACCCTGGGGGGTTGGTTCTGTGTCTCTGACTCGGGCAGCACACCCACGGCTTACTTTCTTTGTAAGTATATATTAGAATTAAGTGTCGAAAAGGCACCTTAAGTACCTTTGAATAACTGAGGGGTCTTTTCTGGCATTAGAGAACTTGAAGGACCTTTTGGAAAGCAGGCTTGTTGAGAAAATGAGATGTTCTGTGAAAAATTTTGTGTTGCGAACAAAATAATTTCTGAAGATCTCCTTTTTGTGAATTTTTCTGGCATCTTTAGAGCTTAACTTCTGCAAACTGGAAGGTTCGACTGTGTTCGCCTGTATATAACATAACTTTTCACAGACACGACTATCGGGTTCTCTGCATCGAACATGGACAATCGTAAATCAGTGTTAGTAGAATTTCCAAGCTGTTTCTAAAAGCGCTGTTCTTAAAACTGCTTGAATCTTAGTCATTTCTAACTAATACAAAATTAGGCGTACTTGAAAACTGCTTACTTTTAGAATAGTAAGAGAAATCTGAATCCATTGGCATCGAGCACATGAGCAAGAGATTCTAGATTGTTGTGAAAATGAGTAATGAAAATGGAAAACTGCAGGCATATAAGGAGGCGCAGGCCGATGGATCTTTTAAGGGGCCATGTCTGTTCGAACTTCAGTACCAGGGCAAAGACGCATATTGTATGTGGTTCATCAGGATGCCCCTTAGTAGTATGCGGACGGAAGCAGACATATTTAAAACGTAATATTCTTAGTACTTTGCACAAACTAGCAATCTTTTTTTTATTGGAAGGAAATGTTTCCTCCCCCTTAATGATTCCATCTGAATATCCAGTCCTGACATTTAAAGCAAAGCACGTTCAAATTTCCTTTGAAATTTAAAGTTTGTGCTAAATTAGGGTTGTTTGGTGGGAAGTGAGTTTTGCATTTGTTAAGGAGATTTGGTTATAAAAGTTTGATTGACTCAAGACTCTTCAAGTGGGTGAATAGAGCCAGTGGCAAGAAAATGAGAAATTGAAGTTGGTGGGAAGGTGATTCATTGCCATTTCCTGTAGTTCCTGGGCCGAAGGACAAAGGACTGTGGATTGGGGGTCAAGAAATGAAGCTGTGGCCGTTTCTTTTAGGATTTTGCTAGAACAATGAAGTACAGTGCAAAGCCTGTGCTGAAGATGGTGTCTATATTTTTCTTCGTGGAGAGAATGGTACTCAGTCCCACACAACACAGTGGCTTCTCTTCCTGCAGTCAACAATAGCTGCTCAGTAAATGAATATTGAATGGAGTTAGGGAGGACTTTCTTAAAGCAAGGTAGATTGCTCTAAGTATTTCTTCCTCCAGATCTTGGTTCCCCTTCTTCTCTCTTCCTTTTCTATTTATTTATCAGACTCAAGTTATGTGCAGGGAATTCTGTAAGGTACTGGGACTGCCTACTGAACACCTCAGAACTGGGCTTGCTCTCTTGGAGCGTATATTCTGATGGGTGAAATAGAATAAAAGAAAGCAAAGAGGTTGAAAACTTACAGATTGTGACAAGTGCCATTTGAAAGACCCAACAAAGGAGCTAAGTTGGAAAATAACAAGAGTGGTCGGGAGGCTGTGATTCTGCGGTCGGCAGGGCATCTCTGAGATGGATATTGAGTGATGGGCTGGAGCGGCAGTCATTGAGGGCTTAATAGAATAGAGTTCTGGAGAAAAGCATTAGCAGTGGCTTGTGGTGACCACATTAGCTTTCAGATCTGGAGGAGGAGGGGTATGCCCAGAAATATCGAGAAATCAGACAGGTGCATTTCTTTTCTCTTGGCTGTCCCTCAAAACAAATTTAAAGACAGTGGTTAAGACCTTGTCCTAGGTCACCTGCTCTGGTTCCCCCTCTGGGTGGTTTTCTGACTGTGCCTTCATGATACTGCCATCCATGCTTGCTACCAAGCCATCCTGGAATCCACATTCACCATGCACTTGTATAAGCACTTACTCATTCAGTCAACAGGGATTCTTCTAGGATTTACCAAAGTCAGATACTGTTTGGGGCCCTAGGGACACAGGAAACCAAAAGACAGATAAGAGATCAGGGAAGACAGACAGGCTGAGATCAAGGGAAAGGAGGAAAGGCAGATGATGAGGAAGCAAAGTGCGAGTCAATGGGAAGGGCCATGCAGAGATTTCAAACAGAGCAACATGATAGAGGATTGGTGGGGAGGGGTCACTTCGAATGACATCTCAAAGTGAGAAGAGCCTGCCAGAAGACAAGGGCCTGAAGTACACCAGCCCTTGGATGAGTTCCAGTGTAGCCCTTGAGTCACTCCAACTCCAGGTTTTTCCTACAGGCAGTTTCTTACTATTCATTGTGAATCAGGCAACACAGAAAAATCTCAGAAATTCAAGACTTGCTAAAAATGATGATGATAGAATTTATTGAGCATATAGTATTGGCCAGTATGAGCTGGGTACTTTTCCATGAATGACTTTCCTTAATGCTCACAGCCCTACAGAGTAGATATTATCTTGATCTCCATCTACAAAGGAGGCAGTGCAGTCTTAGGGAAAGGAGCTGGAGGTCATAGAGCTCATGAGGCTCAGGATTCAAGCGCCGAAGCGCCGGCAGTCTGGCCATGAACTCTAACCAATCCTGGGAACCGTTTCCATTGTGGTTAGTGTGTGGGTATGTTTTGTTAGCGTGAAGGAAAGAATGCAGGCCTGTCTCCCCACATACTTCTTTCTGAAGCTTCAAAATCCATCTTTGCCTCTAGAGTGAAAATAGAAACTGTTCGTTCTTTTGATGTTGATTAGTGTGGTAGGTAGGCTGTTTGCACATTTGGATATGTGAAGAAAGTCTTATACAGACAATGATTAATACTTGGGAAGGGAGGCCAATATGTCAAGATCTAGGTTTCACAAAATTTCAGATCTTTTAGATTGCGTGTGGAAGTGATACAACCTACTTTTGATTCTGTTGTGTGTGAGAAGATTGAAGAATTGTCTTTTCTCTCTCCCATTCTCCCCTCCCCCCACTTTCTTTCGTGTATTTGCCTGTTGAGAATATCAAAATCTAGAGCCCCAGCTGGTTACTCTGAGGGAGAATTATTAAAAAATCAATTACATGTGTTCCCTTTTGAGTTTTCTGTAGGTGATGGGCCAGACTGGCGGAACTGACCTTGCCCCTGACTGTGGGGCAGGAAGATACAGGTCAGGGAGAGCTCCAGCTTTACTTTCCTGCTCTGGCAGTGCCGCTTCCAAGGCCGAGGGGCACTGTAGCATTTAGAACTAAGCTCTAAAGCACAACCTTTCTGTGACTGCTATTCACCATCACCTGCTTTTGAAACGGAGTATTATGTTGCACAGTAGCTTGTCCTCAAGAACTGGCCAGCATGCTACCAGCAAATGAAAGCACAGTTGCTTTACCTGTGGAAAAAATGACCTGTTATTGTTATGGGTCTTATTGTCATCCTAAAATACATCTCCCTGCATCTCCCACAGATAGGCCATATCCTTTCATGCCACAAATAGCAAGTAGAATGAGGGGCTCTCAGCTTGCCAGGAGTCTACAAAGCAGGCTTGGTTTATCATTCACCCATTTTTGAGGTCCTTCTGCTCCGTTCCCAGCAAATGGTGATGTGACCCACCCTGGCGTGTCTCTAACCATCGAATTATTTAATTCCTCGGTAGCTTATTCCAAACAAAGGCACTTCTACTTAGCCATTAAGTTGGTTACCTATCTGTCCTCCATTCACCTCCTTCCTTGATCAGTCAGTTGGAAGGTTGTTTAATGAGATATTGAGTGCGTACTTTGCGGCAGGAAGTTTGTTAGCCAGGGACACAAAGATGTCATGGAGTGATCTGTGCCCTATTTTTCTTACACTTATAATCCAGACAAGGATAGAAAATGTAGATAGTTGATGGCATTGTAGAATGACACCTGCTGTAATGAAAATATGTACCGAGTTAATTAGGATCATTTGTCTGCCAGAGTGGTAGGCAGAAAAAGGTGAGTTCTCTGCTTTAGATCAAATCGAATACAGGAACAGTAGCCCCTCACACATGGCTTGTATATCTAGGATTTTAGAAAACATGTTAAAAACCTCTGGCAGGCTAGTCTAACACCTTCACCTTTACAAATGTTTTATAGTTTTGTGTCTTTAAAGTCCTTCACTTTGATGTCCACTCAGTGGCCTTCAAACATGATTCCATGAAACCAGATAACCTAGAAGGGAAGGTGTGCGATGGTCTGTTTGGTGGGGGGGGGGGGGAGGGAGAGAGAGCACGAGCAGAGAGAGAGGGAGACACAGAATCAGAAGCAGGCTCCAGGATCTGGGTGCCAGCACAGAGCCCGACTCGGGGCTTGAACTCAGGAACTGTGAGATCATGACCTGAGTTAAAGTCGGAAGCTTAACCGACTGAACCACCCAGGCGCCCCATTTCAAGTTTCTAATTAACTGCATTAAATAAATTTCAGGGAAAACGTCAAGTACTGAAAAGTTTTATCAAGCTTTTTCATTCTCATCTTTATCAACGAGAAGTGGCATCTCAGAACACACTCGGCTTCTGCTCATCCCTGGTGCAAAGTCCTTGAGACCCTTATTTAGGAGGACGTCCCCCAAGGAAGCTTCTGTTCCAGTTTTGCTCGTGGGCTCCCCAGGTGCGGCAGCAACAGTGAAAGCTTCCTGAAGTCCACACCGGATCAGCAGCCCTCTGCTCTCTTCCTCTCGCAGCCAGGGACTCAGCGATTTGAAAGGACACGCTCTAGGCTGCCTCTTGGCGCAATTTCTGAGTTTCTATTTTAATTCCGCCTGCTCTCCTACACGCTTCCCTTTCTTCCTCTGCAGGCTTTTCCTCTGCCCATCTACTTGTGTCTCCACTTCCTGATTCTACAAGCTCCCCTCCTCCTCTTCTCCTTGAAATGTGCACACATTCCTTAACTTCTAAACCTTCCCCTAAAACACTAAAGACCAAATAAGTCCCAAGACATAGAATCACTGAAACTCTGTGTGTTTTGTGAAGCTACTCCTTTTCCTGCCTCCTGCTCTGTTATATCTTCTTGAGTGGCTGCTCAAGCTCTACTTTCAGGATCTGAGTGCTGTGTGACATTAAGCAAATTAATTACTCTCTCCGAGTCTCTATTTCCTCACTCACAAAGGCGAGACAGTAATACCCACTTAATGGGGCAGTTGAACATTAAATGAGCTGATGTTGTTTATGTACTTACTACAGTGCTTTCCCCTCTGGGTGTCTATTAATTATGCAGTAGTTGTGAAAAGAGAAGTTAACATTTCAGATATGTACTAATATGTGCTTAATAGCACTTAGTAGTTTTAATATGAACAAGGACACTTAACTGTGAAAGTAGTAGATGCAGTTTCTGTTTAATACATGTTAGTCCATTGGTAGATTAAAATCTTTGTTCTTTTCCACGGGTGTGCGGATCCGTGGGAAGCATCTCTTCCATGCTTTGCGTGTTCGTGGGATGCGGGATCGTGGCCAATGGAGTGGCGGGTTCTGAGATCTATATGAATACTATTTTCTATGAAGCGGCAGGAAAATACAAGTTTGGGCCAAGGCAAGTCAGCCTCGTCAAAAGTTTTTAAAGCTGGATGGTGGTGTTCTCTGGAAACTGTCACAAGATGGTGGGACCATCTGAAACTCACCTGAAAACAATGTTGAGAAACTTTAAGATATATAAATGAGCTTAAATTTGTACTTCTCTCAGGCAGCTTGCACAAGTGCAAATATGTGCTGCTTTGTAACTTCATATGTTAGACATTGATCTGATGATTTAGTCGTATTTCTAGCACAAGGGTCAGAAGCCCTCGTAAACCCAAAGACAGTGACCTAGTTATAATAGGATATTTTCCTAAACAGATTCGAGGCCGTGTTTTAATTCCTCATTATTATTTTATGAATTGAAAATAATTTTCCTTTTGCTTGAAGTACCATCTCCCTTTCACTGCCTTCCTGTTCATTTCCCGAAACTTACATACAATTAAACATGTTTATACTAGAAAAAAACGATCGGCTGCTTTATATTGGCTCAATTACGATAGTACTTTTATTCTTTTGCATTATTTTGATACGATAAGTTAATTTCTCTTTGAATAATGTCTTTGGTGAAAAACAAATGGCTAATATATTTGTAAGACAAATACTAGTCAAAAGAGGGCAGCAAGGTTTCTCTAAAGTGAAATAAAGGAATTTCTTTCAGAAGGGACCTAGGGAATTAAGAACTGTGAGACAAGTACCATAATACACAACAGTGGTTAAAAAGTTAACCACTTTCCTAACAAAAGGTACAATATAACAATTTAACATCAGACGACTTCCCACAAAGAAGCAGGTATCCTTGGAAAAGGAAGAAGTGGGAAACTACTAGTGAGTGAGTAAGGGTTTTATTTTGGCCACTTCTGGCTTACTTTGATCTTTAGTAAATCCATTTAAGGAGTAAGAGGTTAAAACTATAGAGTCATTGTGAAGTTGTACATGCTGACAGCCTCCCTGAACTGCACCATATTGCGAAGCTCAAAGTTTCGGAGACGTAAAACACACCCGAGCTTGGATTCCAGCATGTCTGTTCACTGAGTCACCTAGGTCGTTGCCCAATAGCATCACTACCAGAGTTACTGCCGTAGTGGAATAAGCATGTATGTATCCATATAGGAAGTTCTTAATGTTGGCTTATCCTCCTCTTTTTTTTTTTTTCCTTCTTAGAAATAGACGGAAACATTTTGTTGAGAAAACTTAAGTCGACTACAGAACAGGAGCCTAACTACAGGCATGATTCATAAACACCAGAAACATTCCACCTCGGTAGGTTTGTCAGATGAAGACATAAAAATAACTAGATGCTGACTTTCCGATTTTCAGATTGGCTGTAGTTAAGAACAAGAACCGACATTGGAGATACTGGTATTTCTACATTGATAGTAAGGTGCAAATTTGGGAGGCCAGAGAAAGTGGGCCGCATGGAGCATCTTAAAATTCCATTCCTTTTGCCTTAGTAATTCTACTAATTTGGTTACAGAGATATTTGTATTTTCTCACAAAGCTTTGTAAATGGAGATTTCCATTGGGCTTTTTATAAATGTTTTGTTATTTTATTTTATTTTATTTTACTTCTCTTTTTTAGAGAGAGCACAAGTGGAGGAGAGGGGCAGAGAGAGAAAGAGAGGAAGGGAGAATCTAAAGCAGGCTCCATGCTCACTGCAGGGCCTGACCTGGGAGCTTGATCCCATGACCCCAGATTCCCTCAGAGCCTGATCGGATCATGACCTGAGCCGAAATCAAGAGTTGGACGTTCAACCGAGTGAGCCACCCAGGCACCCTTCCATTATCCTGTTTTTAAATAATAGAAAAATGTTATACAGTGAAACATTTTGTGGTCACGAAACACATGATTTAAGAGAATGCTTAATAACATGAGAAGTCTCCTGAGGCCATATCCCTTGCAAAAAAAGCAAGATAGCTGTGCCTAGAGTATGATCGAAATTATGCCCCCCCAAAAGAATATATACATTATCAAAGGCAGGAAAAAAGATTCAGATGGCAACACTGATTGTCTTTAAATAGTGGAGTTAGAGATGATTTCTATTTTCTTGACTTATACTCTTCTGTGTTTTCCAAATCCTTTGCAATGTGCAAATATTCAAGAATATTCAGGAATGTTCAATAGTGAAATATTCAGGAAAAAAAAAGTCAAGGAACAGATGAAGTCAATCTATTGAGTTGAAGAAAACTGATCAAGAAACCTAAGTGCAGGGAGAACCTTTCATCCTACAGCCAAGCTCCCTTGAAGGCCAAGGTCACATCAGCTCCTGGTCCTGGAAGGGCAGCTCACAGGCTGGAGCCCTCCGACAGGGAAAGGCTGCTGAGGGATACGGAGGAGTAGGGCTGACAAACATTTCTAACGTAGAGCCTTTGCTTAGTTTCACCATGATTCCTCTGAGCTGCAAAACAAACTCAGAGTTCAGCTATGCTCAGAAACTGTTGTGCCTCACGACTAAGATCTGGGCTTTTTAGACTTCTCTACTCCTTGGAGATGTACATTTTTTTTTAAAGTTTATTATTTTTAGTAATCTCTACATTCAATGTGGGGCTCAAACTCATGACCCCGAGATTATGAGTCATATGTTCTGACTTAGCCACCCAGGCGCTCCTGAGATGTACAATTTTTTTTAAAAGCGGAGAGTGATAGCATGGCCTAGGCTCCTATTTTCATTTACCAATACAAAGTATATTGGGAGTAAGAAAAAAAAAAAAAAACTACCGTCTATAATCATAACAATTTTGTAAAAGAAAGAGCTCTACAGTAAAATGTAGGCAGTGCATCATAATCCGAGAACAAGATGGAATTTAAACAGATACATTATGCCCTATGCAAACCTCATTATAGTTTTCTTTTAATTTTATCATAGATGCATGAAAACATCACAGTGGACCAACATGGGTCTGGGGATACCCACTTCAGGAACCACTGACTAATATTAGGCTAATTTCCCTGTAGCCTCCTCACTTCATTTAAACAATGATCGCTGTCTGTTTTGTAGACATGAGGGCACTGAGGTCAAGGTGGTGTAAGAGGAACATTGGACCAGTCCGACCAGATTTTATTATACTTTCTGTGAATCCTCATGTTTGTGTTCCTAGTGTCCAGAACAAGAAGAAGACCAAAGAATTGATTGAAATACAGAAATTGCTTAAGGAATGACCTAAGGTTTAAAATAGTAATTTTATTAAGTAAGTAGTAATTTTGTTAAATGTTAAAAACGTTGCTCATTGTCATCTTGGGTATTGCTAGAGTTAGCTAGGAGAGCCCAGGAGCCTGAATCTACGGGAAAGGTCTATGCTTCTTAAAAGGAGGACATGATAGATTAAAAGATGCCAACCCTTGGTGGGGAATGATACGAGCTTAGTTAATATGGGCAGAAGTGGCACAAACTCTTCTGTACACAGAGAGCTTTGAGCAGGGAACATCGCGACCTTCCAGACAGAGAGAGACAAGCTTCCGTGGCCCTCATGTCCCCATTTTAGAGCCTCTGAGAGACTCTTACCCTCACTCTGTCAGCAAGTCTCTCTCTTGATGCTATCCTATCACCTCCTAACTGTTCTGGGTCTAATTCTTTGCCTGTAACCCCAGAACATTCCTCAGTGTCTACTCTGAGATCAAGTGACTTGGAGACACATTTGTAGACCTTACATCTCTTTGCTGGGCTAAGATTTCCTGCTATTCATTTAAAAGGAGAAGGGGATAAAATAGAACCAGGGTCAGAGAACTTCTAGTGACCCAGGGGGAATGGTGATTTGTATTAAAAACACTCTACTTTAGGGGCGCCTGGGTGGCTCAGTCGGTTAAGCGTCTGACTTCAGCTCAGGTCATGAACTCATGGTTTGTGGGTGTGAGTCCCCGCGTCGGGCTCTGTGCTGATGGCTCAGACCCTGGAGCCTGCTTCAGATTCTGTGTCTCCCTCTCTCTCTGCCTCTCCCATGCTCATGCTCTGTCTCTCAATAATAAATAAACCTTAAAATAATGCTCTACTTTACATCAAGAACCCCAAAAGTTCTTGTTTGACAGTTGAAATTTAGTTCAGTTTGGCAGTGAAAAGTGGGGAAATTAGGAGAATAAACCTGAGACACGAAGCACTAGGGTACTAGGGAATGTTAAAAGGTAACCTGAAATAGATTAAAATTTTTAAGAGTCTATTTGAGCAAAACTGGATTCGAATTGGGCAGCATCCTATCTAGAAAGGAGCTCCAAGGAGCTGTACCAAATGAAAGACTTTTATGGAAAGGAGGGAGCAGGAGGAAGGAAGTAATACTAGACCGACAAGCAGGTTGGTTATGACAAGGCCACTTCCTTTTAGGAGAGAGCGGGGGTCTGTCAGGCAGATTACTAGTGATAACTAGATAACTAGTGATGAGCAGGTGAGACCTGATTGACTGGTAGGAGATTCCATTTCCGTGAGAGAGCTGACACCGGCAGTTAAGTCTCATTTTGGTGACATGGGTCCAAGCATAAGCCACACCATTTTGGACCTGCTTTTTCTTTTTTCTTTTTTTTTAAGCAGTAATGACCAACTCCTGTTGGAAGTAACTTTTGCATTTGCCCCACATTAGAGTCCCTCTGATTCATTCTGGGGTGACCTTGGCACTTTGTTACACATTGAATTAGAATGATAACTTAGCATTTGCTTTTAGTGGAGTTCCTTTTCAGTGTGCTGATTTTGATCCTACTCAATGTGTTTTTGCTGACCATTAATGGTTTTGATTCAAAGCTGGCAACTGAATGGTGTCTGAGGTTGACCGGCCACTAACAGGGGCTGGTCTGCTCACGGCCTGTTATATTACTACAAATTGGGAGTGCGTCAATGCTAAGAATCCAGATTCAGGCTCCCAGTAGACAGAAGATATTTGCTTTTATCATGAATATCAAATAAATGAGTAGTCCTACCATTTTTTCCTTTGAACTTTCACTCACTCTTTATGATGAAATATACATTAGAAAAATTAAAAGCGGCTCCATGCTGTCAATCACTTAAAAATCCAGTACGTTCCTTTTTCAAAGACTTTCATGAGGCAGTCTGCTTCAAATCTATTTTAACTTATTTTTTAAAAATAGCATTTTATTTTATTCTGTGGAGCAAGGGTATATTTGGCTCTACAAGTAATTCCGCTTGAACAGTTCTTACTTTCTCTCCACTTGGTTTTGGAGAAAGAAAGGCTTTTCTTCCTTCTGTTATTTCTGGTTACTGTTTTTCCTCTTTTTAAAGCTCTGCCATGTCAGGATTGCTTCGCCTGGTCCCCCAACAGGGTTCAGGGGTTCAGTAAACCTATATAGGAGTAAAAATGACACCTATATTGTACTGACTTCCAGCTAACTGCAACTTAGCATGTCCTTCCGTTATGGGTATAAGCAGTAAACCACAGAAATTCTGAGCAACTCCATTGCCATAGATAAATCATAATCATAATATCACATTGTCATTTTTGCATATGTGCTTAATAGTTCCAGTAGTTATCGGACACATTTCTACATACTGATAGTTGTTATTTTTACAGCAAAGTATATTTCTATGTCACAGAATTATTCTTGTAATGTTCTGATAGCTTTTCCCAATATAATTAGTTTCCTCTATAATGCTACGTATTTTACTTATTTACACCTGCTGTTCTGAGAAGGAGGTCCATATGCTTCGTAAAATTGCAAAAGGAGTCCATGGTTCAGAAACGATTAAGAATTTAAATAGCTTTTACTGAAGTCTCCTTTTTCTACATAAACCATAGTTTGAATGCCCTTTGCTTATCCTGAAATGCTCCCTAAATCAACAAGCTTGTATTTTCTTTCAAAATCCTATGATCTAATATTGCATGTGAAGTAAAAGCATTTTTAGCGCCAGTTAGAAAAGTGAATCAGACATTAAATTAGCATTTACTATAATGAGATCAGACCTGTGTAATTACCAGTGTGCAATTACACTCATCTGAAAATTTGCTATGTTTCCCTTCTCAGCATCAAATAATCAAAACTCTTACTCGGCTGTGAATGATAAGAGGTTCTTTCTCCATATTCTGAAAACAGGCATTGATTTTCTATGACAAAAAGTCTCTGTAACAACTTAATTGATTAAAATATTTATTGGGTGCTTAAAATACACTAGACACTGTGCAAACGATATTCACAGTTATTGGTATATGAATGTTTGATTCAACATACAGGTAGAGAGTATTAAATGCAACATGTCCAAATCACCATAGACTATTTTAAGGTTGAAAAACACCGTGTGAGAAAATAGATGAAGAAAAAGAAAAAAATCACACACAGAAACACTTACTTTTGCATATTTATTTGTCTTGAGTTGAATTCCAGAATTAAATGCCGACTTGCCGTTGGCTCTTGGTGACTCTGTACCTAATGAGGAGACAGCCCTGTTTGCAGTGATTGGTTAATCAGAGCAGGAGTCTCCCATTCCCTTGCGAGGGTTGATCCTCAAATCGCAGTAAGGGCCTGAACTCGGGTGTCGGATGGGCCCAAGTCTGCATCCCGGCTCTACAGCTTCCTAGTCGTGTGACCTTTTTAAAGATGCATCTTAGTCTAGATTCCATTTCTTGAAAATAAGAACAATATAGTCTGATTTTCAAGGTAGTTACGGGAATTAAAAGTTATATGGAGATTGCCTGCCACAGTTGTCTGCCACATAGGGAGTGCTTAACAGATTCTAATTGCTGTGATTTGTTGTCAAAACTCTGCTCAATATGTTCCTCCCTCTCAATAAGAATTCAAGAATTATGTCAAATCCTGAACTCTATTTAACTCTTACGATGTCCAGAGAATATGACATACTTCTTGTCTTGGGGAAATACAGTTACGTTCAAGAAAAAAGAAACACACACACACACACACACACACACACACACACACACACACACACACACACACAAGTCAAATGGAAAATACCAAAGGGCAGTAAAAACAAATGCTAAATGTTGTGGTATTTATTTATATCAGTTAGAACCCTGGGACAAAACAGAACGTAGTTAAATGAAAAGACCATTTACAAATAGTGGGTAAGGTTGCCACAGAATGGTGCCTTACTGAAAGAGTAGCGCAATGTGAAAAACCATTACTGCCCCATGAAACCAGGACAGGTAGCCGTTTCCAGAACCTGGAGAGAGAGGGCAATGGCTGCCATCGTGGGGGAGTTACAGCCTTGTCTAGAGAAGCACAACTCCTTGCTCTGAGGGAGGAAACCCAAGAAACCTACATCCTAACCTCTGTCCCCACCCAAGAAGCTACCAGACCAAGAAGCTACCAGAAGTCAGACAGTTCAGGAACCCAGGTAAAGCAGTGTTTACAGTCAGCCTGGGGGAACAGGATGGAGAAGGATAGGGATTGGATCTGAACAGTCCCACAGAGATTAGTCAGCAAAATACTGTAAGAAGCATTTAGGAATTCAGAGGAGAGTGCCATGGGATTAGCATAGTCATGAGAAGCGGATGGTGAAAGCCAGTTCCTATAAATAATTCCTGCTTTAGACACACACGTGAGTGCATTTGAATTAAGTGTGACATAACCATTCAGCAAAAACAATTCTACCAAATTATATGGTTGGAAGCCCCCCCTGAAATAATGGTGCTTTTTCTTCTTGTGGCTGAACTCCTTAGTCCTAGTGTACCTAGTGGTACAGCTTCACAAAAGCCCAGGAGTTTTGCCTTGCGGATGCTCAGGAAATGTAGGGAGAGTTTGGCAAGCAAATTACCTTGCGCGAACAGACTGAAATAATGCATAAGGAGGTAGAAATTTCAACTCACTTGACAATAGTGCTCAGCCTTGTTTCTCTCCCTCTCCTTAAATGGCCAGGTAATCTGCTCAAAGATGAACGCTCTCTGTTGTTCTGGAGCCTGTCCAAAATCTCTCTCTCGGCCACCGTTGAGTACTCCTGCAAGACCTATTCATTTGAAACTTTCTATTGACCTGTTTACAGAATTCACTTCAGGACTTCGTATTGTGACAGCGATGCATCAACAAGGGACTCCTTTGGGTCTTATTTATAATTTTGTTGTGGCTGGTAAGGCTGTTCGCACGGTGGAAGAGACTGTCCCAAATGCCTGTGCTTACCGCTGTCTGCAGTAGAATAATTCAGACTTTCGGCAGCCGTTCAGCGAATCCTTCAGTCACCAGATTTTTTTCTCAGTGACTGTTTTGTGCCAGGCACTGTGTTATTAAAGATGCATCAGCTAGCTCTAAGAGGGAGCGAGTGCTTTTAATTCTAATGGGCCGATAATACTGTCTTTGCATTGATCTCTTGAGATAGATTCCTAGACCTTGCTTTTAGGCTCAGGAGAGAAGAGCTGTGTTACTGATGAGCCCTGTGACAGGAATGGACGTGAGGCAGGGGCACCTTTGGCTCACCTGGCTGGCCATTGCCTCTTTCAGATGTAGTACCACTTCTTTTCCATGACAGGAAGCCTTTATAGTATTAGACGGGTTCACTTCCAGTATGTATTACCTCCCACCCGGAAGGCTCTCAAAATCCTTGTTGAATAAATTAATGTAAGGGTTTAAGCTCTCAAAGGTTTTAGCCTTTTTGAGGATAAGGTGTGGTTCCCTCTTCTTCCCACTTTTATCATATTTTGCACAGAGCCAGTGAAGAGTCACATGTAAAATATGGGTCTCGCATTTCTGGAGATTGGCACCTATGATATCCGTGAATCTGTATATGAACATTGAAGCTAGTGGAGCGTGTTGGAAATCAGAGATGACTGAGATTCAAGCTCCAGACTACTGCCAGGTGGACTGTGAGAAACAATTATAAAGTGAAGAATGGGTTACGTTTACGGGATGCGTTCTGTACTCGCTTCATAGAAAGAGTTGATGATACATCTGCCCCTTAGTTAGAAGTAATGGAACTTTACAACTTACGGACCAACTTTTAACAATGCTTGGAAGATCTCTCTGGGTACGATTATCTTCTCAGGAGTGCCTATCTGCGTGCACTGAATTAAATCATTAGGTGTGATGGTTGTTTGCGCATTCTGGGAGACAAAGATAGAAATAGCGGATAGATCTCGGTAATTGAATCCATTATTCCTTCTTCAGTTGACTTCTTTCAAACGGTTTCTCAATTTCTCTGTCTGGCTTGCATCCTTCTTTAAGGGCCCTACGGCACAAAAACATCTCTTTTGCTTCACTAGTCTTTGCTTTGCTCTTCTATACCTTAACCTAGAGTGAAGGAAGTGTAAAGTCATACCTGCAATGGTAGAGACACCTGCTGATTCTCTTCATCCTATGGGTCATTTCTGCCTTTAGTGAAGATAAAAATATTTATCAGCATGCAAGGGAGCAACCCGATGGAAGGGACGCCGGCCCACAGCGCTGGAGTCAGGGTGCAGAAGCCCGGAGCAAGAATGGCGGGCATTTACCTTTAGGTACTGAAATATGCAAATGTTGCAGGGGAAAGAATATAGTAGGTGGGCTAGACAGGATTTTATTCTTGGTGTCTAGGAAGTGGCTACAAAGCAGTTTACTTTAATTATTTTTTTTAACGTTTATTTATTTTTGAGAGACAGAAAGAAGTACTTTATTTTTTTAACATTTATTTATTTTTGAGAGACAGAGACAGAGCATGAGTAGGGGAGGAGCAGAGAGAGAGGGAGACACAGAATCTGAAGCAGGCTCCAGGCTCTGAGCTGTCAGCACAGGGCCCGATGCGGGGCTGGAACCCACAGACCGTTGAGATCATGACCTGAGCTGAAGCCGGCCGCTTAACCTACTGAACCACCCAGGTGCCCCAGAAATACTTTAACCTCTGGTATGACCTTATGGATGCTAACCAAATATCAACCTTTCCTAGTCAGTATCTACTGAGTCCTGCTGGCCGCCCCCTTCTCTGGGGACAGCGGGGATTCCTAGGGGAGGGGATTGCAGTTAAGGAGCAAGGCATCCACATTTCTCATTGCTTTTTCTCCTTCCCCGTATGTTTTATTGTTTGTCCCCCCCCTTAATATTTTCTTTTTGAATTCAGTAAGCTATTTATTTTACTAATGCTTTGTAGTAATAGACAGGTTCACTTCTAGTATGTATTACCTACATACGGTATACAGCATACAGTATGCTAATTACTTTACAAACATCATTGCATTTAATCCTGCCAATGAATTTCAAATGTGGTTACCTCTCTTACAGCTGAGAAAATGAGTTCTAGGAAGGTTTTTAAGATCTTGACTTGTCTGAGGACACGTAGTGGTCACATGGTAGGCCTAGAATGTGTATCCAGATCTGGCTGATGAAAAAGTCCACATATTTACAGTGACAGTGTATCCAGAGCATTTTATCTTTTATGTTTAGACACCTTGTTAAATTAATTAAATAGGAAGGCCATTAGACTGAGCTGGATCTAACGTAAGCAAACTCAAGTCTGAGTCTATAAATGCCTCAAGGTTACAAAATTGAAACCTAAGGACAACCAATCATTAACAGCCAGTTAGGTTTTAAACTATAGCCAGTTAATAATTGCCTTGTTTTGCTTCTGCCTTTTCTTTATGAAAGCCTCTCCCCAGCCCCCTCAGCAGCTATTCCTAACCACGGTACATTTTGGCATTGCCTGATTTGAATCAAGTTTGGCTCAAAGTCTTAGAATTTTTAGTATGCTTTGGTTTCTCTTCTAACAACCTTTAGGATGGCTTGTTCTCTCTGGAATAGTGCCTGTTGCCTTAAACCATGTATGGTGTGTGTGTGTGTGTGTGTGTGTGTGTGTGTGTGTGTGTGTGTGTGTGATACGTCTAGGTGTGTCTGTCTATGTCTATAGAGAGATCTAAATACCCTATAGGCATTTAAGTTCATATTTCCTGCCCTACAAGAAAAACAGAATTTGTTCATGGAAAGAAATATTCTTTTATTTGTGAAGTACCTTAAAGGGCCCCCAGATTATACAATTATTACCTTAAAGGTTACCCCCAAAAGGTAAACTCCCAAAGGGAGAGGAGTAGAGGGCAGGAGCTGAATTGTTGTACATAATAAACTGACAGTTAATTTGGATTAACCTCTGGCAGTTTGAGAGGTCTGGGCCTCCTGAGTTTGAAAGGAAATACAGGTTTGGGAGGGTCTTTGGAAGAATAATGGCCACAGGCTGCCTGCTGAGGTGTGCTGAGGGGAATGGGCAGGGAGAGAAAAAAACCTCAGGGAGACTCGAAAGCATCAGAGAAGAGAATTTAGATTGTTTTTCGCGTGTGTGTTGGATTCCGCCTCCCAGTGTCCTTTCCTGCTCCCAGGGACTGCTGGGGGCTGACGCATGGTGGAGAATGGGGGGGGGGCCCTCCACTGGGCACGCGGGCTGGGCTGAGCTTCACAGGAAGGGAGGATGGAGGGCAGGGTCACTGCGGATCTAGCTGAGAGGCAAAACGGGGTTAGAAATAACAAGAAAATGTAGGCTACCTCCCATCGCAATGCTTAGAAGTAACAGCGGTATCACTGGATTTCCCCAAGCAAATGGAGACTGGAGTCATGTTGCTTGGATATTAAGAAAACCGTGAGCCCAGAAGATTGGGATATGTGGGGGCACTTATTTTACAGGGTTTTCAGTGGCTTAAGTAAGCGAAGAGTTGCTTCTCCTCAGATAGTTTTTGGAACTCTTACTCTTTCTCCCTGTTAGAACATTTTAACAAATACTCCTTTTGCTGTCAACATGTTTTATAAACACCTATGGCTGTCAACCTGTTGTATAAATGTATGGGCAAGGTCGGGTCCAATGGCTATGATCATTTTTCTTCATGGCACTGTGTTCTGGGGGTGTGATGGGAGGTCACCTCATGCTCTATGCCACTCTGCTTTGGAGGATGTTTTCCAAACTAAGCTCTTCGGAATGTGTTTCAAGATGGATTCTCATTATCCCTCAATCAGCAACCAATTACGTGTTCTTCTAAAGTTCAGCACATTTGTGTTTTCTTGAGGACATAGAACTAAATTCATTACTAATGATTAGCACTTCACCGGGGGGCCCATGAGCCAGACACTTTTCCAAGTGCCTTGGTGTTAACCATCAAATCTCTACAATAACCTTACAGTTCTGACTTCCATTTTGCTGCTAAAGAATCCGACGGGTATACGAGTGATTTCTTTTGACTGAGTTGTCAGAGCAGTGGTCTGTAGCAGAGTTAGGGCATTCACAGAGGTGATCAGATGCCACTCCAAGCCTGTTCAGCCTCTCGATAAAATGAACTTGGGTTAACGGAAATGGTACAGTTTCGATAGTCTCCCTTCTTGTGTTCTCGCCTTAACCTTTGAAGAAAGCACCCTTGCTGCTTGGTTAGATGGTAGTTAGTAACGAATGCATTCAGGTGTCAGCCTTTGGGAACTTACATTGGCGAATACACATGGCAGTATTGTCTCCAGGAATTCACAGGCCAGAGAGGCTCGCTTTCCCTTTCCCATGATTATCTCCAGAACCATCCAAGACTTCTAGGTAGGAAAAGTGTTTTAACTAGATACAGGATCCTCATGCTTTTATGAAGAATGAAAGATGATTTAAAAACTAAGGTAAGAGAAAAAATATAAGAAGGTGTACTTACTAGAGACAATGACCTGAAAGGATTTTTGAAGATCACTGGAACACTTGAAAATGTGTACCATCATTGTAAAAAGGTACAAGTATGCTTTTCTTTTCTTCATTCACTGTGAAGAAAACACGGCTGTAAAAAGTTAAGAACGGTGATCTGGGACCCCCAAAACCGAGAGCACACTGTACACACTGTATGTTAGCCAGTTTGACAATAAATTATATTAAAAAAAAAAAAAGAAAGTGATCTGGGTAAGAAGATTGATTTGATTTTAGAATAGCAATGTCATCAAATTTGAGTAATTCCTTGAACTGTGGTTTCTGTTGTTGAGGGAATCTTTACTTTACAGGTTGATTTGGTGAGAGCCACTTTTCAGTTTGGGAGTTTGGGGCTGGGTTGTGGCTTGTGCTAACCCTAACCCTCCAGCACCTCTGCCTTCTTGGTCTCAAGCAATCTCAGCTGCATCAGCCTCCTTGCCCCGGATTGGCCAGCATTTACCTCGTCAGCGGCATGTTCTCACGTGAACAACTGGCAGAACAGCGTGGGTCTGCTGTAGAAATTATGCCGCCCTAATGTGCGCATTTTGGATTCTAGAGACAAAGAACATAATGGTAGGGAATTTGCAAATTAGGACTCATTCTAGTGATTTGTATCAAGAATTTGAGATCAAAGGCAGTATACCTGGTCTTTCCAGCCCCTCATTCTTGGTAAAACTTTTTTTTTTTTTTTCTTTTAATAAAATACGAGACCCGTGCCTACTTCCACATTAGGTGCGTTATTTAAATGTGCCCTTTCCTCAATTTGTGGCACTAAATTCATTACATTCAATTCAACAATTTATTGCATCTCTATTGTTCACAATATATCATGGCAGACTGTGATTTACAGTTTCTAGCATAATCTAGTGAGAGAGAAAGACGCAGACATAATTCTTTTACAAGTTAGCACTATAATAAAGTTGAAAGCAATGTAATAAAGGATTCCAGGCTGAGCTACAGATAGAGGTGGAATTAGATGGGAAGTTTTGCTCTTTCTGAAACAGAAATATAGTTTGACCTGTATTTCCGGACAATGGACATTTGTAGTGACTGTTGCGTATGGGTAGAGGCAACGTATTCTATACCTTCTTTCCTATTTCTCTGAGCCTTCTTTTTAGGTTTTAAGCATTCCTCATCTGTAATTGTGAACCCCTAAATCAGAGGACTTTAACACCTTTGGCTTCCCACAGCCACAATGTCTTCATCTGTGAGCGTCTGTGATGAACATGGGAGCAGTATCCCCCCCCACCCTCCGATATTATGGCAGAGAACAACAACTTCTCTATGGTAGTGGAACTGCTTCCTGCTTCTTCCCTGAATAAACACGCAGCATCTGGTTTGACCTTAGTCCCCCTTAGGGAATTAGGGAGAAAGCAATTTTAGGTAACAAATTTCAATTAGTGGTACTAATGGAGAAGACTTGCTGTGAATTGCCTGAATCCAGAGATGATTTGCAAACAGTCTCAGTTCATGATATTTGTACCAATTTCAATTTAAGCTGCTGATTAACACTATGTATTTATACTTGTAGAAAAGCAAATTATTTCAATTACCAAGCCTCAGGAATGCAACTCTGCAAGCTTTATTTAAAACCACAATGCAGCTGTGGCAGTCATTTCAGAAACAATTTTAGTTTCATGTTATTTGTTTTTGGGTGTGAGATTTATTTTTTATTAAGTTTGTAGAAGTCGCTTTATAGAGATTTGTTTTCCTGTGAGTTTGTGACTAAAACCTTTCTAGTAGTATTAAAATAGTGTTATTTGTGGGGTGCCTGGGTGGCTCAGTGGGTCAAGCATCTGATTCTTGATTTCACCTCAGGTCATGATATTCTGGTTCATTAGTTCCAGCCCTGCACTGGGCTCTGGGCTGGAGGCGCGGATCCTGCTTGGGATTCTCCCTCTCTTCCTCCCTCTCTCCCCTTCCCCTGCTTGTGTTCCTCTCTCTCTCTCTCAAAAATAAATGAATAAACTTAAAAAAGTAGTGTTATTTCTCATATGTTGATGTGAAATTTGGAAATCAGTACATGGAGTTGAGTTTGAGGTCGATCTCTTTTTCATTGGGCCTTTTCTTTTTTCTTTTCTTTCCTCTTCTCTCCTCTCCCCTCTTCCTTCTCCTTCCTCCTCCCCTCCCTGTCTCCCTTCCTTCGTTTTTTTTTTTAAATCTCTCATTCTTTTTTTAAATGTTTTAAATTTGTATTTATTTATTTTTGAGAGAGAGAGAGAGAGAGAACGGGGGAGGGGCAGAGAGAGAGGGAGACACAGAATCCGAAGCAGGCTCCAGGGTCTGAGCTGTCAGCACAGAGCCCAACGTGGGGCTTGAACTCAAAAACCATGAGATCATGACCTGAGCTGAAGTTGGACATTCAACTAACTGAGCCACCCAGGTGCCTCCCTTCCTTTGTTTTTGTTGATAATGGAAGTGATCAGGAATAGTAAGTGATTGAGCCTCACTAGGTTAAGAGATGATTGAATCATCCCTTCTTTCTTGGGAGGGTACACCTTTCAGAAGTCAAACAGATGAATCATCGTCTGAAAAGAAATTCATTAGTTATTTGGGATTTTTTTCTTACTTCTCATGAATGAGTTCTTTGATGTATAGTTTACTTAAATTGTGAGACTGCAGGAAAAAAATAACAGAATCAATTTCTGTTTATAGCTCCTTTGGATAAGGCATGTGGTTCCATCACTAAGTGCTGATTTTTAATTAAAAAAAACTTTATTTCAGTCATCCAGTTAGCTTCTTTTGGCATCACCTTGTGGAAGTCCACATCCTTGGCAAGTAGGATGTGGCAAACTGATCTGCTCAGTGCCCTGCTTGCATTTGGCAGAGACGAGAACTTCTGACTTTATGTCTACTAGCTTTTTCTCTGTGTTTCCTCTCACTGGAAAGTAATTAAAATTGCTTTTGTGGACTTGTCTTGTTGGGGCTTTAGATCTTTGCTCTAAAGACTTGTTGCTCAGCCTGAAAGATTTTAGGTGCTTCTTCTTTTTGACAAATCTGAAGTCTAGCCATGACATCCTTTTTCCAACATCAGATATGTGGATACAAGTTGACATATGAAGTGGAAAAGAAACATTTCCTAGTCCCTCATCTGTTGAAAAATATCTCTTTTAGTTCAAAATGGAACTACCCTATGACCCAGCAATAGCACTACTAGGAATTTACCCAAGGGATACAGGAGTGCTGATTCGTAGGGGCACGTGTACCCCAGTGTTTATAGCAGCACTTTCAACGATAGCCAGATTATGAAAAGAGCCCAAATGTCCATCAACGGATGAATGGATAAGGAAGATGTGGCTTATATATACAATGGAATACTACTTGACAGTGAGAAAGAATCAAATCCTGCCATTTGCAGCCACCTGGATGGAACCGGAAGGCATTATGCCGAGTGAAGTCAGTCAGTCAGAGGAGGACAGATATCATATGTGTTCACTCATATGTGGATCTTGAGAAACTTAACAGAAGACCATGGGGGAGGGGAAGGGGAAAAATAGTTACAAACAGAGAGGGAGGGAGGCAAACCAGAAGAGACTCTTAAATACAAAGGACAAACAGGATTGCTGGGGGCGCGGGGGAGAGGGGAAAATGGGTGATGGGCACTGAGGAGGGCTCTTGTTGGGATGAGCACTGAGTTTGTTTGTAAGCGATAAAAAGTAAAAAGTATTTCTTTTTCTAATACTTCTATTTTCTGGCAGCCCAACCATGAGCATGTGTGACACACATCTCATAACTGGAGAAATCCTGGGTGTTCCAATCTGCCAGTTGTTGATATGAGACACATAAATGGATATTTTCTCATTGCGTGTTCGTACGGGGCATTATCATGTCCATGGTAGTCTTTCTTAAAGCACACATGCAAAAATAAGATTGCTCTAGGAAACATGGTTATTATGAAAAAGCCTGTTTGCATGGCTAGGTGCCAGAAATAAAATGGAGTGACTGTGGCTGTGTTGAATATTCTTGATAATAAGTAAAATAATTCTTTATTACATATTGCATGTGCCTTGCTTACAAACATATGAGAACATTTTGGTTTTGTGTAGGGTACATTGCAGTATTGCACATGGGAGTTAAATAAGAAACAGCATAAATGGAATTCAAACAGCTTAGTCATACCTCAGCATGAGGAGGTTGTGTTGCAGACTTTAACCCATCTCTGGATTATTATACACCCATAGTGTGAGTCTGTGGCAGGATGTAAATATTCCTCTGATGTGAATTATGTAACCAAGTCCCTATTAGTCCAAGTTTCACAGAATGATTACATTTCTAACTGTGGGAAAAATTACATACGGCTTCACATACACTACAGCAAAATCAAAGACTAATTGCCTTTGCATTTAAAGCACAAGAGGATTGTAGTCTTGTTAATATTTGAATTTGCCAAGCAAAACTGAGACATCTATAATTGAGTATTTTGTAAACGAGTTCACAAGTCCCCAGTTGGCACAAATCTCAGAGACCAATTTTACCTTCCATGGCTGAAACGAGCGAGTGGAAATGTGGGTACAGTTTGAGGTACGGTTGGATCTAAGAGCTCAGTCATGAGGATTCTTTCTCTTTCTCTTCTTGCCCTAGGCTTCTCTCCCTTTCTTTCTTTTCCTTGCTGTCATGCCTGCACGCTGTTACTCTACTTAGGGACTTGCCTTGTTCTGTCTAGATGCTGGGTGAGATGAATGTGTTAGCAGTCTCAAGTTTATTGTCCCTTTCTTCCTCGTTAAAGAAGGAAAAGTGACACTTTCTCTCTATCAAAAAGTAATGGTAGGGCATGATTATCCTTGCTTGGGTAGCAGGCATACCCCGTTATGGACACATGGAGAGGGGATGGTACGTATTCGCTTGTTGAGGTGTATGTCACGTGCTCTTTCCCACAGGCGGCAAGTGGAATGTTGCTACTCTCTGCTTCATTCACGAATATTTAAAATAGTTTTTCCATCAGATTCTGAGATAAACCATTTGTGAAGCTAAAAGGATTTAATATCTGAGGTTCATATGCCTTATATATGGATAACACACTTAATAAAAGCTTCCTAGGAATTTACATGAAATTGACTCTGGGTTGCTTTTGCTAAAGAATGACAACTTTTCTTCATAGAGTCACATTTTTTGGCAATTTTCTCAAAAACAGCAATACAGACACTGCATTTTTTGCTCTTATTATTATTGGCGGTGGTGGTGCAGTGGTAGTGATCTCAGCAATGCCAAAGAGGAAAAAAAGTACTTATGATGTGTGTTTGGGAATTCTGCCTTAATTTTATTTCTTCAACAAATATTTATTGAACAGCCGCTCTCAGAGAGGGAATTTTAAGTGATCAAGACCAGTACAGTCCATCTCAGATGTCACCTTTCTTACCAAAGCCTTTCCTGCCTGCTCCACAGACAACGGGAAGCCCTCTGTTCTGCCTTACCCCGTCTGTATTCCCCATGCCTCTTCCCTCCTGTTCTGTCTCCATAGCGGTTCCCACCATCCGATTATATTTTACTTATTTATTCTTATCTATCTCTATTGATTAAAATTGAAGCTCCCTTAGCCAGATATTTTTACATATTTTATCTTTGATATATCAGCATCTAGGGCTGTGTCTGGCACAAAGGAGTAGTAAATATTTTGATCAGTGAATTCATGAGGTCTTGGCTGCAGTCTTCATTCTGTCTCTGTCCTTATATGTGGACACTGGGCATGCTACTTATTATATATGCCAAACTCTTTCTAAGAAACAGAATAAAGCAGCCTGAATTAACAGAAGGTGACAGTGCAGATGCTAGTATGGATTAGGTGGTCAGAAAGGCCTTGCAGAGGAGGTGATATTTGGACTCAAATTATGAGTGTGTGATCCAGTCCAATATCTGGGTAAGGGGACTTCGCAGCAGAGTGGACAGATGAAAAGAGCTCAGAGGGGTTGTGTATGGTTTGGGCAAGATGTTCAGTAAGGCTAGTGTGAGGAGGCGGGGAGAGGGCAAGCAGAAGAAATAGACTGGGGGCCAGGTCAAGCAGGCCATGGTTAAGATGGGATTTTATTTGGAGGAGGAAGAGAAGTGATAGGATAAAAGCGATAGTGGGATGGGCGTTTTGAGCAGAAAGGTGACATGATCTTGCTCGTGTTTTCTAAAGATAGCTTAGGATATTGTTCGTCAGTCAAGAGCAGAAGAAGGAAGACCAGTGGAGGCTATTGGGTGAGTCCAGGTGGAAGACGGGGGCTTCAAGGTAATAGCAGTGCAAGTCATACAAGTAGATTCTGGGCATATTTCAAAGGTTGAGTCAAAGAAATTTGCCAGTGGATTAGATGTGAAATAGAAAGAGGGGTTAAAGATGACTTTAAGGTTTACTTTGACGTTTTAATTTGAATGGCTGTATAAGTTCCTCAAAGTTTGCTAATGCTTAAAACCAACAAATTTTAAGTTAAAGTCTATTATATAGTTATACTTGAAAAAAATCTTTGAAAAAATAAGTTCTACTTTGTAACATTTAAAATGTGAAAAACAGAGCCAAAATGAGCATGTATAAGCTTTGAGGAGAGAAGATAAATTCTGGGACTTAAAATTTGCATAATTGATGACAAAATGCTTAACCTTTAATATCTAAGTGCAGCCAACATCTGCCTTAATTTTGATTTTCTTTCTTTCTTTCCTTCTTTCTTTCTTTCATTCCTTCTTTCTTTCTTTCTTCCTTCCTTCCTTTCTTTCTTTCTTTCTTTCTTTCTCTCTTTCTCTCTTTCTCTCTTTCTCTCTTTCTCTCTTTCTTTTGAGAGAGAGAAGGCACAAGTGAGCAAGGGGCAGAGAGGGAGACAGAGAGGCAGAGCTCACCCAAACAAGGCACAAGCTCACCAGATGGGGGGCTCCTGTTCACCAGATGGGGGATCTCAAGCTCACCCAATGCAAGACTCGAACTCACGAACTGTGAGATCATGACCTGAGCTGAAGTCCGATGCTTAGTTAGTTGACTGTGCCACCCAGGTGCCCCTTAATGTTCTTGAATGGCTTGTTCAGGGCTGGAAAATGTAGTTGTCATTTGCAACACTGAGAGCTGTAGGATGAGGTGGCAGTGGACTGGGTGGGAGGAATAGGCTGCTTAGGGGTTAGGAAGGTAGACTATCCGAATTCTCCATATGGAAAAGAATTTATTAAGTTTCAAGATACAGAAAAATAAAGGAATGATTGAAGACTGTGACACCAGAGTCCCAGAACCATGTCTATGTCTATATCCGTATGCCTACATAGGGAATGTGTGTGACTTCAGGTGTGCACGTGGGCATCCACCTTGAGACCTGGGATCCAAATTTCCTTTTCTTAATTTTTTAAATTTGTTTTTTATTTGAGGGAGAGAGAGAGTGAGTGGGGTAGAGGGGTTGAGAGAGAGAGAAAGAGAGAGAGAATCTTAAGCAGTCTCCATGCTGAGCTCAGAGTCCAACGAGGGGCTAAATCCTACGACCCTGGAATCATGATCTGAGCTGAAATAAGGAGTTGTACACTCAACTGATTGAGCCACCCAGGTGCCTCCAAGCTTCTTCTAAGAACAGATTTTATTTATTTTATTTTTTGATTGTCTATAGAAATCCGAGAGTATATATGGTAACCAGTTGTCTTAAATGTGGCTGAGAGATCCTCATAGAATTCAAATTCCACTGTTAAAGTTCCAAACTCCTCTTAGAAACATATTTAGGTGAAAAAAGGTAGTTGTGCTCTTTTAGCAAAGAATGGGAAAAGATTCCATAACTTATTCAACATTATAATTATCTTCAATTTGAAACACTTTACACCCTTCTAAATTCTTGATAAAGCTTTCTTTCATCTTAAATATATGATTTTTTAAAATTATGTTTGATGTATCATGCTTTTCAATCAATTTCTTAAACTCCTTAGAGAAACAAATTGACACTTGAAGTCTCTAGTTGCAAAAGTACAGTTCTTTATGTAAACAAAGCATTATTTGAGGTAGGTAAACAGTACATTAAGGGGCAGTTAAATGAGGTACAATAGTCCTCAAAGGGCCTACAGGCCAGTGGTAAAGGTGAGTTAAATGTCTCTTTCTTGACCTTTCCGCCTGCTTGCACAAGATATCATGAAATTTCCTGTCCTTCGCCAGATGTGCATAGGATGGCTATTTCAGTAGTGATTTGCCTACAGCCTGTTAGTCATATAGTTTCTGTGGTCTTCTATGTGTGACAAGTTTCTGTTTTCCAAGAACAGTGATTTCCAGGAACTTCCTTCTATCTGATGTTGCTTTGAGGGCTCTGTGCCAGAAGCTGGATAACCCTACGTAATCCTATCTCTATTCCTCAACTCCACTACACTTGGATTATGATATAATGCTTGTTTTTCTAAGTTCCTGGTGTTTTCTAATTGAAGTCCTAGAAACTACAAACAAATACCTTATAAGAGTATGACAATACTCTTACAGTGTTCTAGCTCAGTTGTGGCTGTAGTAACTTCAGGCAAATATATTATCTTAATACTATCACCGATAGGATATTACAAACAAAATCAGAGGAAGAAAAATTATTCGATTCTGATTTATGAGGAAAAATTGGAAGTTTTATTAAAAATTTGCTTAAAAAGAGTGTTAATTGCGAAAGTACATGCAATTGGTGGTGACAGCAAGTTAATCTTTCTTTTAACTTAATGTTAATGATATCATTTTATTAGACACTAGACTGCATATTAAAACTGCCAATATGCTTCTAAAATTAATATTCATTGTAATATTATATATTGAGTCCTTCATTGCATATACATAATTTCTACTTAGATTCTACAGAGAGGGAATAAAATGAGGCAGAATTGGGACACTAGAGTTTTAAGTTAAGTTCCATTTCAGAGAAATCTGAGCTACTTTTCTATTTTCCTCTCATGGTAGTAATCCATCCAGAAAATGACAAGAAATATGTTTCTTAGAGTTATCAAGAAATTAAACTTTTTTCCCAGCTATTTTTCTTCTTTCTTCTCCCTTTACACTCCACATATCCAATTATAGGTGTGATACTATGATAAAACTTAAGATGTTAACTAAAATGTCTGTAAGGGCAGCCACCCATAACTTTACGTCCTCCATAGGAACCCCAGATAAATGTAAGCCCTTTTTGGGATTACCTCTCAAATGTAGTTTTAAGTGTTTACTCATCATTTTTGGCCATCTCTCTGTCTGGTAAGAATCCTAGTGTCTCAATTACCACTGTCCCCAGGAACCAGCTGGGCTGTGTAAATGAGGGAAGTATTTCTGGTGGTATATCAGCATATGATAAATGCCACCTCAGGTGACATCGAAGCAATGCTAAGTGGAGAAGACTATGGCAAATGGGACAGCTCCTGTCCTTCTTAATGGGGAGCCACTGCTCAGCTCCGTGGATTGTGGCCATGTGGAAATTATGACCTAGTATCGCCCAACCTCTTAACTAAGAAATCCCATTTTAATGGAAACTTTTCAGATTTTCCAATGTTGGTAACTAAATTTTCATAGAAATTATTTAGACTGGGAATCCCATTGACAGTGTTTGAAGGGAAAATTCAACTAGTTTCATGGTGACTCTGGTAACTACTGTGGAAGATGTGGGGAGAGGACAGCAAGATTGGTGGCAGGAAGATAGTTTAGACCAAGTGGTCAGATGAATACTAATGGTGGTCAGTACTGGATCAGGGCAAGGAGTTCGGAGAAAGAATGAAGAGGTGAGCTAAAGATCTTCAGGAGATAGAAAAGGCAGGGCCTAGGGGCCAACTGTGTAGGGATGAGTCCACAGAAGAATTGAAGATTCAAGTTTCTCTGGGATCCCAGGGGGGAAGAAAAAAACAAAACTGCAGGGGCTCAGGTGGAATGTGCATATTTTTATCAGTAATCTCAAATCCAATTATCTGTCTTCCGCAAGTGCAGACACCACTCCTGCACACACAGAATAATTATACCATGTATGGGGTCGGTTTTGATTTTTCAATCAGAGGATGCACTGATACCATTGCTACATTTGCTTGAAAGGTCACAGCTTCAGTGGGTTAGATGCTGGAAAGCAAAGATGAAAATAGAAGCAGAGTGATTTTGTAAAACAGATGGGAGAAAAGCAAACAGAGGTCAGTCTCCAGTCACTGTCAGGAGAGAAGAAAGAAAAGGCAAAGTTAGGAACTAAAATCTCTTGTATAGACTCTGGTGCTAGAAAAACAGGTAAGGAGGATGCAGCTGTGAATCTCCTTATTCTGTGTTACCTTTATCCTGAAAATTGAACAACTGATAGTTCTCTGTTGAGCTCCCCATAGAGTGAATGTTTGTCTGTTGCATAAAGACAAAGTTTAAATTACCTTTGAAATCCTGGAGGTACCTATCATCTCTATTCAGAGACCAAAATCAGAAGAGTTGGCAGGGGGCAAATGTTGGAATGGGAAGAAAAAGCCAGAGCCATGTCACCTCAACAGGATTTATTGGGCACTGTTGGATAGAAACAAGGCCTCGATGATCCGATATCCATTAAGACACAGGCCACGCTCTTAAGGCAGATGAACAGTTAAATGAGTAATAAGTAGGATAGAACAAATTTTGTAATCAGCATTTTAGGGAAATTGAGCTTTAGTATCTGAGGGATAGGTATCCAAGTGGCGGTGTCCAGTTTCTGCTAAAAAGGGCCAGATTTCCAAGAGATGTCATGCCTCAACACAGTGCTTGAAATATAGGTTGGGAGTCCATTCCAGCAAAGGTTAGAGATGATTGACATTTGCCAAAGATAAAAAGTAAAACAAAAAGAATGGTGTGCTAAGGGTGGAGGCCAGAGCAAGATTCTTGAAATCTAACAGGCACGAATTTACTAGATCCGCAGGAGATAGGCAATAACTTGGTCATTCTTGACCTGTACATCGAGGGCATTTAATTGACACTTGACAGAAGAGAAGACAAGTATAAGTTTGGAGATGATGAAGTTAAATATGACATCGAGGGCAAAAGAAGTCCAGCCACTACTCTGTAATGGTTGTGTGGGATGATCCGCACTTTAATATTTGATATTCAACATAATCGTACAGGTTGTACTAAATCCTCTCCCCTCTGCTGTCTAGCCTTCTAGGTTAAAATGTTGTCCAAACACATCAAGCAAACCGGTTGTTAGTTCTTCGACTTTGGAGGTCCTAGGATGCTTATGTCTACCCCTTCCTTGGCCCCTCCTCTTTTATGATCTTGCTTTATCAGCTCGTGGGTATATGTCTGATTACTGGGATAATAAGTGAGACTGGAACCCTCTGAACAGGGAAACTGGAAGAGGGACTGTGCTCTCGGTGCTGTTAATAATTTCTGAGGGACAGCAGGCATGCATGGGACTGTCCTGAGCAACCCAGGCTGTGTGGTTATCAGAGTTATTTTCCTAATGGGGCCACGTGTCTTGATTTTTTTAAATCACTTTGAGGAGTACAGAGTAGCATTCAGTGACTGCCTTAGTGCCTTAGCTGTCATAGAAAGGGCCGCGAAGATTATTACATGACCCTAAACTCTTCATTGTATAGGCGAGACAAAATGACTTGCGTATGGATACACAGCTAATTCTACCTCGCAAGTCTGTTGTTTCATGACTAATCTTGTTTTCACAGTGACATCCCAGCCCGAAATCTTTTCTCAGATGTCACCATGTGCTTAATAGCCAAGTTGATGAACAATGTTGTCTTCCTTCTTTGGTCAGATTTTGTCTTTTTTTTTTTTTCTCTCATTTTCCTATCCTGATCCACAGCAACGAATACTGTGTTGGGCATACTACATGCTTAGCAAATGTTGACTGAATTTACAAGTGATCACTGAGAAACTATATTACCAATGAAGAGAGACTTGGAAATAATATAGTCCGGTCCTCTCATAACTAGGGAGAATGAAAGTCTGAAAGCATTCTAGGATTTGCCCTTACGTCAATCAATATAGATAAACCCAAATTAAAACTCAGTTCTCCTCAGTCTTAGAATTACTCAACCAATATTTCTTGTACTATGCCCCACTGCTTTGAAAGTGACAGGCAGCAAAATATTAGCGACCTAAGATGTAAAGTGACATGTTTATGATTTATATTTTTTATTGTAGTTTTCCAAATGCTGTCTTAGGTTATGGGACCCTCCATGACCACCTCTGAAGCTGGCAAGGCAGCCGCACTGGTTTATAAATTAGGCAATCAAAACTCAGGATGTAAAAGACTTGGGACCAAAGTGGTTCAATTTTCTCAAATATGGAGAACACGAAGAAACCTGTTCAATCTTAATACTGCCCTTGAAAGACAAATGCTTTTTTCCCCTCCGTAATTCAGCAAGGCAAAGCTGTGTTGGCAAAGATGTTCTTTAAGGAAGGACTTGGGATTTTAACGTTACAAAGCTTTTTCCAAGTTACTTATCACCCAAGTAACAATATCCTGGTTTACATTTGCCCTTTGTGGGGAATTCTTACACTAAGGAAAATCATGGTTCTTCGTTTACATAGTTAGAAAGGTGAAGAATGTTAGAATCCTGTACACAGTGGGCTAAAGCCAAGGTATGTGATAAAACTTTCAGATTTCTGATTAAAGATATCAACAAAAATGCGGAAAAATAAGGTCTCCCAATTGGCTGCACAGCGCGAGCGCGAACGCTTTGGGTGTGATGCTGTATCACTGATGTGATGAGCCCTGAGCGGCATCCGGGAGCTGGGTGCCCCCAGGACTTGGAGGAGAACGTGGTATTCTCTGCGGGCTTCACACTCTTCCTAATTAGGGAGCATTTCGGCTTATGTTTGCTGTGCTAGAAAACATGGCTGAAGTCAACCCAATTAACAAATAAAGTCTCCGTGGTTGTTTTGCTGCTTTGCTCTGCTGAAGTTCGACCGAGACTATTTTGGATCAAATTAAACATGAATGAGATGAGGCAGACATTTGCAGTTCCTCTAGAATCTTTACTATAGCTGCTGAATAGCTCTTTTCTGGGGCTTCACTGGGATTGTGAGTTGGCTAATTTAAGGCAGGGCCCAGACTTTGTTCATAGTACTTAGCTCCAGGACCTTAACCAGGATGGGGCTTATAATAAGAAGCCTGTAACCACGGACCGAATAAACCAGTGCTTTACAGTCTAGAAGTCTTCCCCTGGCCAGCTGTCTGCGCTTCGTTAGCTAGATGGGATGGGGGTGGGGGCGGTTGCTTCTTTACAGGGCCCTATGCCTACTACCTTGGCAGTGTTCTTACTAGGTTGTAATGAGCTGTTCATAGGTTTGTTTCTTTCCCACAAGAAGGTTATCTCCCAGAAGCCAGGGACCTTTTATTTTTATTTAAAAAAAAAAATTTAAATTTTTATTTATTTTGAGAGAGGTGGGGGAAGAGAGAGAGAGGAGGAAGAACATGAGTGGGGGAGGGGCAGACAGAGAGGGAGAGAGAAAATCCCAAGCAGGGTCTGTGCTGTCAGCGCAGAGCCCGATGCAGGGCTTGGCTCAGTCTCACAGACCGTGAACCGTGAGATCATGACCTGAGCCAAAATCAAGAGTCCGACGCTTAACCAACTGAGCTGAGCTACCCAGGCACCCCCAGGCACCTTTCACATTAATGCTTTTGTCAATTGTGAATCTCTATCACCTCCATATAATTACCTAGTGATGACTAATGCATATTTATTGAATAAGAGAATTAAAGAATAAGTTCCTGGTACCATTTCTCCCTCCAACTCATGAAGGTAAAATCTGATTATTTATAAAAAGAGCATAAAGCTCTTAACTGACCATAAAGTACTGTCACTGTATTCAGAATATAACATAAATATAACAATAATAAATAATAATAATAAATATAACAATGTAATATAAGTAGTTGTAAATAAACTGTAAGATGCTATACATAAAATACAATAGAAATCATATATAAATATATAGCATACTAGAAATAGTATGTAATAGATTATAATATATATGGAATAGCAAATAAAGCTGAATATAAAAATAGATGCTATTTTGTTAGTCTGATCCTCTGTTTTCCTCAACATATTATAAAATTTAAAATTACAGAAACAGCCTCAGGACTCAGCTCAATTAGTTCAGTGTTCAAGCTCTGGAGTCAGTCTGTTTTATGGCCTTGGGCAAGTTACTTAAACCTCACCAAGACCTATTTTCTTCATTTTTAAAATCTCAAATGTCTGCCTCCTGGGTTATTATAATAATAGTTAACAGTTACCGAGCACTTAACTATTCCCAAAACACCACCGTGGGCACTTTCCTTAGGCTGCCAACCTTGTGGTGTAGAGACTATTATTTTTCTCATGTAATAACAAAGAACCTGAGGGTTAAGTAGTCATTTTATTTTTTTAAGAAAGATAAAATACTTTGTGAAACACATAGTATCTTCCAACGAAGCAAGTCTTAATTTAGAAACTTAAAACTGTTTTTTGAGGAGCATGCAAAAAAAAAATAAGTGAAATGTTTTTGTGGTATGGAATGAACCATAGACTGAGAACTCTGCATCTCGTACATTGGAAATAAAAAAATGCCAAAGGGTTGAGAGGAAAAGAGCCAAAGAAGTGAGGTCTAAAAACCGTGCGCTCTGCGCGGGGGATGCCTCTCGTGTTACAGCATTGGATCCCACAGGGCAGATGGGTTGCAGGTTTGGGGGGAGAAGAAGAGAGACATGGAGTGGGGGAGACATGATCAGGGGGAGGTAGAACCCATATAAAGCTCTCGATGTTTACGTACAAGACCACTTGCTTCTCATGTTCTAGCTACACTTCTGGGCAGCAAGACATTGTAATTATTGGTATACAAATGTATTGCTTTGCCTACTGATAGTAGGAAAAATGAAAATTTTTTTCAGATACAAATTTTGTATCAAAGTATCATCAGTGGTCTGTACAAATCTGCCAGCCTACCTAAGGATTTCCATTTCACCAGCAAAAGTCACCGTAACTCCGACCAATTCAAGGTTCCTGTGCCGCTGTGGCCATCTCCAAATACAATCGCAGGGATCATAGGGACCCTCATACGGTGGGCAGTTTAGTCTGAAAAGTAAACACACAAATATTCTATACTTCCTTCTCTCCATGATGATTAAATAAATAATGTGTGTAGAACATTTAAGACCATTTCAGCCCATAGGAGGTGCTCGGCAGCTGTTAGCTGAGGTTATTGTTGCTCTCATCCGCATTGTCCTGATGTGGAAGGAAGCGTGCCTTGCAGAGAGAGGGGCACCTTGTATGTTTCATGGCATCTTTAATTCAGCACTCGTCATACCTTAGTTGTTGGTTAACTTTCCCCCAGCTTTTAAGGCTTTAAAATTGCACGTTATAGGTGCCAAGTATATACTTATTTAATTGAAAGAAAATATATTTAGCTAGATTCATTTATTTTCCTAATTGTGCTCTCAGACCTGACCTTGGGAAAGGCATTGTCGATTACATGAAAACTTTTGAAACTTTTGGATCTTTGAAACAAAATATTTCCTTTTAAGTTTTCTTATTTCAATTCCAGGATGGTTAACATGCAGTTTTATATTAGTTTCAGGTGTACAATTCTATACAGTAGTCAGTGCTCATCATGATGAGTGTACTCTTTAATCCCCATCACCTATTTCCCTCCCCCTCCCCCAATCTACCTCCCTTCTGGTAACCGTCAGTTTGTTCTCTATAGTTCAGAGTCTGAAACAAGATATTTCTTAAAGTTGGACTCCTTCAAAAAGAAAAGTAAGGTCATTTCAGAGGCTGTAATAATAAGTGATGTCATCATGGGAGGTAAAATAATCCAAATGCCCATATGGGTGTGTTGTGATCCAATAGAAATTCAGGGCTGTGTTTTTATTGAATTTTCTGAAGGTTTTCTTTACTATATAGAAGTCTACTTAAGGTATGCACACACACACTCACTCACGTCCACACACCCCTTTACATGTAGTATACTCGTTTCATTGTAGAGTTATTTAATGTCTAGCCTCTTTATACCAAGACAGCACTGTACATGGCATAGAGACAAGAAATATATAAAATGATTGACTCAAAATCAGAAAGATTATTAATTAAGGTAGAACTGAGATGACGATTCTCGTATTTTGACACCCCAGTGTTTCCCCCCCCCTTCACTTACGCATCTATTTGTAATGAAAACAACAACAACAACAACAACAACAACAACAAAAAACCCAAAAAACCTTGGTATTCAAGTTGACCACATTTTTACCACTGGTCTACATGGGGTGGTCTTTTGACAGTGTGATCAGAGATAGTCTATGTGGCTAGTTTCCCAAAATTAGCACCCTTCAGTATAAGGTAATAAGGGGCCTCCTCACGTCAGGGTAAAGGAACTTGTTCTGGAATCCCCGGGGCCTGAGTTTGGATTCTGAGAGTGACCTTCAGGAAGCCTTTCTGAGCTTCTTATGTGTGTAATTGCACCGTGACCGTGTCTCCCTGACTCACTGCCATAGCTCTCTCCTCCCTCTTCTGGCAAGGTTCAAAGTTAAAAAGATCAGCATGGTTCATGTCTATTTTTACCTTCTTCCTTTTTTTTTCCCCGTGTAAAAACAAGTATCACGCCTTCCTTCTTGGAAGCTAGGTTGTCCTGTTGTTTACTTTCACAGCACTCGGTGTGTGTTTGTGTGTGTAATTCTGTGATAATCCTTAATCTACCTTGTGGGGCTATAAGCTTCACAATGTTTGGTGGTTTTTTTATCTGCTTTACTTGTGCATGCCTATCAATCAGTTTTGAATATTGCATAAATGTTGAGTGCACAATTAATGAAGGGGTATGTAGTGTGTGGGAGAAAAATCACGAGGGCCAGAGCATGCCTGACTTTGGAATCTATGAGCTGAGACAAATGGCGCCACCTCCGTTTCAAGATCATTTTATCTTGATTTAAACTGAAATGAAACAATCTTATATCATTTTAAAATGAAAAAAAATGAAAGGCTGTAAAATTGAAATTAAATGAACCCCGCAACAAGATCACTATATCACCCAGATTGGCAACGAATTAAAACTTTTCGGTAGTATTCTCTGAGTTACCAGGGTAAGAGGACCTTGCATTAGAACTTTGGGGTTTGTTATTGACGGTGGAGGTATTATTTTGTAAGTCCTGAAGAGCTGTGTTGGATACTGGCCAGATATAAGGATTTCAGGTTTTGAAAATATTGAGGTTTATAGACTTTGCTTTTTATTTCACAAAATGAAGGTTTTAGTTGCCCTGTCTTGAATTTCCTATTCTTGCATTTTAAATGGGGTGTGAGTCTACTGGATTAGGATTCAGAATACATAATTTCTAGACCCATTTGTATAATCACTGTGTTTTGTCTTTGTAGTTAAAGTGCTTAACCTCTCTGAGCCTAAGTTGTTTTTTTAAGATTTTATTAAAACATTTTTTTAATGTTTATTTATTTTTGAGAGAGAGAGAGAGAGAGAGAGAGAGAGAGAGAGAGAGAGAGAGAGAGAGAACACAAGCAGGAGAGGGGCTGAGAGAGAGAGGGAGATACAGAATCCGAAGCAGGCTTCAGGCTCTGAGCTGTCAGCATAGAGGCTGACACGGAGCTCGGACCCACAAACTGTGAGATCATGACCCGAGCCAAAGTTGGATGCTTAACTGACTAAGCCACTCAGGCACCCCAATAAGATTTTAATTTCTAAGTAATCTCTATACCCAGTGTGGGGTTTGAATTTACAACCCCTAGAATAAGAGTTGCATTCTCCACCGACTGAGCCAAACCCGCACCCCATCTGAGCCTAGGTTTTATTTGTGTAGTGAACACAGAAATGTTTCTTACTGTCACCTCTCCCCTTCTTCACAACCACACACGCACACATACTCTTTATCACAAATGTGATAATATGATTCAGTACTTTGGGAGAATTGAATATGATTGCTGAGTATATGCATCTACCTTCTTGGAATTTTTCATCAATATTTTTTTCCTATACTGTTGAAATAATTATATCAATGATCTAAATTGAATATAAATTTAGGTAAGCATTGCTGTCATTGTATATAGGTGCTGCCATGTGCAATACTGATTAATTTGTCCCTGACAGCAGAGTAAAATGTGGTGATCAATGTTTCCAACTGATTGTTTCTGCTGGGATAGTGTGAGTGTGATTTTTACTGCTGATCAGACTGGATGAAACACAGTTTCAATAATTGCTTTGTTTTGATGTTTCTTCTCTGATGTCCACCTTGATTTGTGGGTAGATTTTTGAAGATGCACTGTTATAACAGAAAGAGACATGGTTAGATTAGAGAAAAACCACTTCCAGCAGGAACTGTGCATTAACAATGCAGTTCACCTCGGCGTTTTCTCTTTACAGTACCGCTTTTCCGGATGTGCGTAATTGATATTGCCGTAAGGTGCCCCCATTTCTTTTTGCACAGCTAAGAGAATAGGGCAGATTAGAATAGGCTGAGCTGGGTCTTTGTTTCCCCCAGAGATATGGTTCCAACAGATGGTAAAAACTCAACAAAGTACCGATCGGTTATTTAGATTACGGTATGTTTTTATTTTTTTTTATTATTATTTTTTTAATGTTTATTATTTTTGAGACAGAGAGAGACATAGCATGAGTGGGGGAGGGGCAGAGAGAGAGGGAGACACAGAATCAAAAGCAGGCTCCAGGCTCTGAGCTGTCAGCACAGAGCCCGACTTGGGGCTCGAACTCACAAACTGTGAGATCATGACCTGAGCTGAAGTCGGCCGCTCAACCGACTGAGCCACCCAGGCGCCCCACGGTACATTTTTAAAAGAAACATATATATGCTTCACAAAGCAACCCTTTTTCTCTTATGGTGTTATCTTCGTAGGTTCCCCTCATTCTTTGTTTTATTTTGTTTTTGTTGTTCCTGTTTTTGGTTCCCCTCATTCTTAGAACCCATATATGTTCTTCTCACTCTGAGATATTTGCTGCAGAGTGGAATTGTTTTCCCAGCCACAACCTGCTTCTGTACTCGGGGTAGGACTCACATTAGCCAGAAAGAACTGCAGGCCCGAGTACAGGAGGGCACTCACATGGTGGGCGCCATCTAAAATCCAACATACAACATTTACCTTCCACCACGATCAGGAACCTCTGTTGGAGGAATCAGGCCCTAATGGGGATATTATGGATACTTCGGAACAAATGTAAGAGTTTCTTACTAATAAAAATGATGAGGAAGGTGATGATAGATTCTGTTTTCTGAGTATTTTCTGTCCTCACAAAATCCTGTGAGAAAGGTGTTAGCGTGTCCATTTGATGAAAGAGGAATCCGACAGTCACAACCCTTAAATAACTTGCTGGAGGTCACACAACTGGTAAGAGATGGAGCCGAATGTGGACTCGGCACTGTCTGATTGCCAGTGGGTTCTCCTGGCTTTGTGCTTGTGGTCGCCTGTTATTTCCCATTCCAGTGTCAGTGCAACCTAGTCTTCCCAAACACACATGCTTGCTCAATCCTTACACTGAAGGCAGGTGGCCATTGGGCTTTTCATGGAGGACCAGTGCTTCCGTTGTTTAAGAAGCACAGAGAATTATTCCAGTAGGTGGAATTTAAGAGGCTACCCCCAAACCTGAGCTACTGGGACAGTGCAACTTTTTAAATTATTTAGAGTGAAACATCCCACAATGCTAAACCTTTACAGTAGTGCCAAACTCAGAATGAAACCCAGAAAGAGCCTCTGTTGGAGGAATCAAGCCCTTATAGATAAAGACAGTGATTGTGAGGAGACAGAATCAAACAAAATGGCAAGATGAAGTTAGGATCTGAACATTCAAACCAGTATGCTGCAGTGGTTGCACTGAGGGTAAGAAGGGAAAGGAGGCTGGATTTTATCACCATGGGAGGGATAATGACCAATTTAAAAAAAACTGAGCAAAGAGAGACAAAGGAAAGAAGAAAATTTTAGAAGGAAAAATGGAGATGAGGGTGTCAGAGTGAGTGAGTGGATGGCTATGACAGGAAATAAAAAGAGAGGTGAGGTACTTTGTATAAGGAGTGACATAAGGGTGTCAAATGACAGCTATTCTAAGAGCAGAAAAGATATCTAAGACTATGGAAAGAAATCATTTCTGTGTATAAGAGGATTAGGGCACCAAGAACAATTTAATTATTAGAGATAATGCTGATTCTTTTTATTATGTTTACTAATTATTTTCACATTTGGTATTTCGTTTAATCCTCAAAACGATTCTGTGTAGTAGGTTAAGTAGATGCTCAGTCTCTGTTTCAGAAATGTGGAAATCTAGTGTCTGAGAGGCTAAAGGACTTACCTCCTTTCTTGAATATGTGGTACAGCTAAAACAAAATGTACGTTCTGGTCCCATCTAGTTGTCTCTCACTGTGGACTGCTGGCCATCACCGTGTAATGGTACAAGTACATCTAGCATAGGATGGTTTTGCCACATATGTTTGGGAGCCTTTAGTCCCTGGACTAGTCTGGTCCTTTAAATTTGAAATAGTCCTAGAGATAAAGGCATGTGAAGATTATGGCACCGGGTGTCCTTCTCCTGTTGTATTTTGCTAACCTGAGCTGGTTAGGGCATATGCATTATAGAATAGGGGTCAAGTAGATCATAGGTATGGTTTGCACATAGAGGGTGGTGACCAGAAAACTGAGGGTCAGTGGCCTTTGCAATAGACACAGGAAGCCAGATTCACTCACCTGAGGCACCTACAAAGAGAGTATGAACTACAGTGGTATCTGCTCCTGTTTGCTCAGAATCTCTTTCCCTTTTCATCTCCTTGATTGTGAGTACGTTAGGTGGGACTGACTCCTCACGCTACCTCTACTCTCAAGCAACAGGGATTGGCGTATGCCCCTCACTGGGCCAGTCAGTGTCTTCCTTGGTTACTTTCTGCCAGAGTAGAAAAGTAGGAAAAGATTGTTGCTTTCCACAGATGTTGATCCAGGGAATGTGGGTCTGGGGTTGCTGGCTGCCATCTTATCTGCCTCATGGAGGGAGATCTGACAGAAAACTCAGAAGAGCCAGAGCCCTTGGCCCCACTTATGGAGCCTCCAGAAGATAGAATCAGCTGTGTCCTTGAACTTCCCACCTGAGGTAACAAATACGTGCTCAAGTTAGGGTGAGTGGAGATTCGGTCACTCTGCAAATCAGAGTCACATATGGCTGGTGCGTAATAATAGCCAACACTGACTGCATGCATCATATACTATGAAACATTATTCTAAGAACTTTCATTCATTAATCGTTCAGTTCTCACAGCAGTCCTGTGAAGTGTATGCCATTATTATCTGCATTTTACAGAAGAAGAAACTAAGGCATAGAGAGGTTAGATGACTTGCCCAGACCACAGAGACCGGGAGAAGCAGAGCTGGGATTTGAACTAGGAGTGGGAAAGATGTATATATATATTTCTATCCCTCTCTCTCTCTCCCTGTCTGTCTCTCTCTATGTCTATGCATATAAACACATACACATTTATATCTATGTATCTCTCTCTCTCTCTTAGAGATATGTAGATATAAATGTGCATGTATTTATACACATGTATATACTTTACGTGCATATGTTACCTCTCTGTAGTGTGAAAATCTTCAGGAAGAATGAAATTAATGTTACAAATTAGATTGATGATGGTTATGTGCATGGAAATGAATATCTTAAATTTTATCCCAGTGGCATGGATAAGAATGGAAATTGCTACTAAAGTTTAACAAGAAACCATAGATTTATGAGTGTTTTGAAAAGGGTATAAATATGAAGTTAAAGCGAATGAGGGTAATACTGAAGCATTCATTCTGTATGACATTAAGTCTCTGAAAGAGCAGCTCATTAGCTGGTCAGATCTTTTTTAGAGGTAAAAAAACAAAACAACCTAGAAAGGTGGTACAGGCCCTAGAAAATGTTTTCTGTGATTATTATTGAGGGAAATATCACAGTGGGGAGGAATCTCTGAACAGATACTTACTGCAAACTAAAATATAGTGTGAGCCAGAATATGTAATCAAGCTGAGTCCTGGGGCATGGCAAGCTTAGGGATGTTATAAATCTAGAAAACAAAAGAACTCTGTTGGGGAAGCTGGAAATAATACTCTAGATATTTCAGAAGAATCTTCTTGAAGCAGCATCCATACCTGGGCTTCTTTGTTTTGATAAACCTGAGCCTGCCTGCAGGGATTGCCAACTCCAAGCTACAGCTGGTGAATCATTTGCCAAGGTGTATGTAAAATCGAAAGGGCTTTCTCATCATGCACCACTTTGCATCTTTGCATCAATAAAAAGCAAAGATATAGGACATGAAAAATAAATGCTGTTATTTTACAAAGTGCTAAGGCCCTATAACTTCCTAATGTACCATGCAAAAAAAAAATGCAAAATAGAGATGGAAACTTTTGAAAAATCTGTTCTTGTGCCTTTTGAGAAGAATCGCCTTTGAATCCTGATTGTGTCTTAGGAAAGAGGTGGGCAAATAGACAAATCCAGCCTTTCACCTGTTCTTGTAGGGCTGGTATACTAAGAAGATTTGTAGTATTTTAAATGGTTGAAAAATAAGAATATTCAGTGACTTGTAAAGTTATATGAAATTCAAGTTTCAGTGTTCATAAATAAGGTTCATCAGAATATAGCCACAGTCATTAATTTACATATTGCCTATGACTTTTTTGTGCTATGTTGCTGGAGTGGGCTAATTGTAATGGGGACTGTGTGCCCTACAAAGCCTAAAATACTTAATATTTGGCCCTTTATACAAACCGTTTGCTGACCCTGGATCAGGATAATAAAACTGGGATACAGGGAAGTGCTTCACCCTTAGAAGCAGAGTTAGTGCCTGGAAACAGACAAATAGATAAATGTGTGTGTGTGTGTGTGTGTGTGTGTGTGTGTGTGTGTGTGTGTGACGTCCTTCCTGTTACGTTAATATTACTTCTTAGATTAAAATAATAAACCATGGTTGAATCAAGATATGCAGTAATATTTTAGAAATGTTTCTATGACACATTATACAATCCTCTGACAAGTGATATAGTGGCTATCAATTTCATTATAACAAAAAACACCTATACATTTTTTAATAATAGAAAGACTTTATGAAAGCTGTGTCTTGTTGAAATATAGTCTCATGAAGATAAAGAAGGAAAACATTTAGATTTTGGAATGAGGTTTTTTTCAAATGCCTAAGGTAACTCTTGACACAAGCAATTCTTGGATTTCTTTCACCCCATCAGTAGATTTGGTAAAACAAGTAGGGTAAAAAATAATGCCTGGTAACTAGCAGAAAGATAATGATTCCCATTCTCCATTGTCCTCTAATACAGAAATTGCAGTTAGAATGGTGTGGGGACATGATAGATAAAGAAAAGAATAGTCAATAAAAAGCAAAGTAACTCCCCGTGTGCGGTTGACCGCCAGAATAGTGCTTATGCTGTCATTATTAACCAGCTCATTTTTCTTACCTCCGTGTTCACCAATTCTCTGCACCTATTTTATTTTTTAACACTTAATTTCTTTTTTATAAGTATTTGAAGCATACAATACATACAGAATGTATATATAATTGTGCAGGTGATGAAAGAATGATAATAAAATTGTCTGTATACCCGTTTATTAGCTCTGTCAATTTCCCTCTGTGTTCTTAGGGGATACTTTTTTTTCTATCTTATAATTGCTTGTGTGTATATGTCCTGTATTCCTCTGAAATGCTGTGGGTTTCTTCAAGGCAGCATCCTTCATTCACTCTCTCCCTGTCTACCTCTACCCCCCATACCCAGGACATTCCCTTTAACAAAATAAGTCCTTAAATACGTGAGTGTGGAATTAACGAGAGAAGATATTACAAGCTCTCTATGGAGAGAAATCTTTCATAATCTGTTTCTTAGAGCTTAAGGCCCTAGAATAGGCAATTAGCAAATGTTGGATTGCATTGAATGAAAGTCTAATGTTTTTTAAATTCAAGTACAGTTCTGTATGTCTGTGTACAGATACTGTGCTACATTAGAAGTTGTTTGTACATTTTCACCAAAGTGCTTAGTATAGTATAGCAGTATGCTTTGAGGTATTTGAAATGTTCAAGGCTACCTTGTCCATTTATTGAACACCCCCCCCCCCGTTGCCCATACTAAAATGATCATATTCCTTCTCCCTCCAGCTGCTTCTATCAGTCCTGTTAAGCTGGTCTTTTTGCTGTTCTCATTACGTGTTTCAGAGTGTCCCAACAGCTCATGTCATTGGGTGCTTTATCCCTAGGTTGGACTTTTCTCTTTTCTACTCTGTAGCCCATCTCTTTCCTTTTTAAGCCTTTACCCATTTTCCTTATGACATTTCCACACTACTGGGTTTGGCTTTATCAGCCAGTAAGAGCATTCTTTCTCTCTAGATTGGCCGTTAACTTCAAACAAAGAAAAAATGTTCGATCTGCACATCTCTATTTAGCTTAGCTACCTCTACAGTGCTTGCTTTGAGAGGCTATTTTTGTTTAAGTTCTAATTTCTGGATGTTCTAAACAGGAAAAAGGACTAGAATCTGACTGCTTCATAAATAATATCATGTTATGTTATCTTTACTCTTACACTGTTATTCAAGAGTATTTTTATTTTCCAAGGTCAGACAAATAAATGAGTGAGTAGAGGAAGCTTGAGACTTGGTTCAATGATAAGTGTTCTTTTCCTGGTACAATAAGCCTTTTAATCAAATGCTTTAATCATAAACGCTTTCACCTACAAAGTGAAATGACTTCTTGAAATTCTCACCGGAACATAAATAATTTTGAATTCAGAACTGTGGAGAATCAGTATTTTATGAAAAATATATAGAGAGTGATACACAAGGATTTAGGTATTAGGATATTAGGTATTATCAGACATATACTTATTATTTAATTTGTACCCAAGCCAGTCAAATCAAACTGCAGATAATATGTAAATAGTTAAGTTATATAACCAGTGTGCATTTCCATGTGTAAATATAATTATTTACTTGATACAGAGACAGTATTATTTGAAGATACTTTCCCAGTAGATTAATGTCATCAACCCATGTTGGCACCTCTATAATGAAGGTCAGACTATTATAAGGTTTTGGATTGATACCTTTTAGTGAGGATCATAAGCTTTGATATCGATCAGGTTCAGATCCTCGCTCCGTTGCTTATTAGCTGTGTTGTCTAACCCTTGGTTTCCTTATCTGTAAAGTGGAAATAGAAATTTCAGTCTCCTAAATGTTCATGGAAAGATTAAGTGAAATACAGTAGGAAGCCCTGGACGAGGTACATGGAAGACGGATGTTCAGAAATGTTAGTTTGTATTAGGAGTTTGGTAGTTTTCTTTACACATTATAAATAGCAATAGCTCTTATTAAGTGTTAATTTCATTTTTTTCCAAAGATGCTAATTGACGAGGTGAGTGATATTTTATAAAATTGATTGGTCTAATTGTATGACTTATGAGATAATATATTAGTAACATTTGCAGGATTTGGGAGCTTATAGCTTACAGTTAGGAGATTTGGGGTAACGTCCACTATGAAATAATATAAAAACAAAAAATTCATCTCTCTGGATTAAAAAAAAATTCTTACTATTGAGACAAGGGTATGAAACACTAATTTTTATACAGCACTGATTATGTTCCAGGGATTGTTCTGAGTAGTTCACAACTCACTCCAAATCTTCACAATGACCCTCTGAGGTTGGTACAATTGATGTGGCGTCATCTAGCGCAAGGGTCAAGAAAGAATTCTTGAGATGTTCATGGCGCAGCTTCGTAAGTTTAGTTACATAGCACAGGGACAGGATCTGTGGGCAGAAAGAGCTGCAGTTTTTACTGTGTAGGCTGGTGGTTATATACTTAGTAATCAAAGGGAAGGGAGCATGCAGATTACAAAAGTTTCTTTGAATTTCTGTTAGTAAAACTACTTTTGCAAAATTCCCCTAGGGCTTATCATTCAGTTCGATATTGACTATTGGAGGCATATTCAGGCAGCCACGAGACTCTTAAAGAATGTAGCAATCAGGATGCATCTGACTCTTACTGAAAATATGCAGGCTCTAGGGCAGCCCTCTGGAGTAAGAGTACACATCTTCCTGCTTCTGTCCCTCATCACAATGACTGTCTTCTCTTAGAGATGAGAAAATTGGGATATAGAGAAGAATAGAAATGGCAAAGCCTGGATGGACACCTAAGCTTTTTACTTTCAACCTTGGACTCATAACTATCATATGATGCTAACTTAGTATGAGGGAGAATTATATACTTGGAGTAATGAGTCCTATTCAAGAGCAAATATTACTTGTCAGAAATTTGTATTAGGTAAAAATACATTCCAGATGGAATTTGCAACATAGAATGTTCAGAAAAAGTAAAAGCATCTCTGTAGGACTCCAAAATGTAGTATAGAAGTATTCGTACTTTAAAAATGTAGGTTGAAGTTCTAATGAGATAATGTATGAGAAATCTCTTGTCAGAGGGCACACATACCTGGTAGACATTTTAGAAATTTTTACTTATTTTTTGAAAGTTATCAAGGTATGGAGATTTATTTGGAGTTTTTTTTTTAACATTAACATTTATTTATTTTTGAGAGAGAGAGACAGAGCCCAAGCAGGGTAGGAGCAGAGAGAGAGGGAGACACAGAATCTGAAGTAGGCTCCAGGGTCAGAGCTGTCAGCCTGTACAGACGGACCACCAGATCGTGACCTGAGCTGAAGTCAGACCCTCAACTGACTGAGCCACCAGGTGCCCCATATTTGGAGGGTTTGAATGCTCAAATAACTCATTTTATTGATGAATAATTTCTCCCAGCAAGTTTCAAAGCTTTTTATTTTTTTCAGTATATGCAGCCTCTTCCAAGGTATGTGGTGTCTTGTAGTCTTGTAATTGCTATCAGTGTTTAGAGAGGGATTCCTAAGAGGGAGGAAAGTTTCTCTAGTCTCTAACAACACAGATCTTGCTGCTGAAAGGAGCCATCTTCAATTTACTGTTGCATGAAAGAAATAATTTTTTGACAGCCCTAAGTTGTAACAATACTTTGTTTTTAGATAATGTTTACCACAGGGTGGAAATAGAATCTTTTTTTTTTTAAGGAAAATTAAATCCAAGTTAGTTAACATATAGTGTAATAATGATTTCAAGAATACAATTTAGTGATTCATCACTTCCATATAACTCCCAGTGCTCATCCCAAGTGCCCTTCTTAAAGCCCCACACCCATTTAGTCCTTTCCCTCACCCAACAACCCTCAGTTTGTTCTCTGTATTTAAGAGTCTCTTATAGTTTATCTCCCTCTCAGTTTTTACTTTATTTTTCCTTCCCTTCCCCTATGTTTATCTGTTGTATTTCTTAAATTCCACATATGAGTGAAATCATATGATATTTGTCTTTCTCTGACAGACTTATTTCGCTTAAAATAATATACTCTAGTTCCATCCATGTTGTTGCAAATGGCAAGATTTCATTTTTCTTGATTGCCGAGTTATATTCCACTGCATATATATATATATATATATACATATACACGTATACAAATATATATAAATATATGTATGTATGTATACACATACACATATACATACAGATACCACATCTTCTTTATCCATTCTTCAGTCAATGGACATTTGGGCTCTTTCCATACTTTGGCTATTGTCGATAGTGCTGCTGTAAACATTAGGGTACATGTGCCCGTTCGAATAAGCATTTTTACATCCTTTGGATAAATACCTAGTAGTGCAATTGCTGGATCATAGGGTAGTTCTATTTTTAATTTTTTGAGGAACCTCCATTCTGTTTTCCAGAGTGGTTGCACCAGTTTGCATTTCCACCAGTAGTCCAAAAGGATTCCTCTTTTTCCGCGTTCTCACCAATGTCTGTTGTTGCCTGAGTTGTTAATTGTAGCCATTCTGGCAGGTGTGTGAGGTGGTATCTCATTGTGGTTTTGATTTGTATTTCCCTGATCATGAGCAATGGTGAGCATCTTTCATGCGTCTGTTAGCCATCTGGATGTCTTCTTTGGAAAAGTGTCTATTCATGTCTTTTGCCCAAGAAATGGACTCTTTTTTAAAAAAGGAACCACTGTAGCCTTTTATATATGATTAATCCTTTTTTTTTTCTCTCAGAGCTTATTTTGAAAAATCTTAGTCCTAAACTTTTGACAATGTGGATAGCCATTTATTTTAAGGATTCTTCAGAAAATTTTAAAGCAACCATTTTATCTGTAGATTTCATCTGGTTCAGTCATCTGCATCGAATGCTTTTAGGAACACAGGGATATGTTCCATAAAATAGTCTTGAAATCTCTGAAAAGGGGCAGATGGAAGCCATTGCTCATGTAGAAATAGAATCTATAGGCAGAAATTTCTGGGTGAGTATGAAGAGGAAAAGACATAGGGGGTGGGGGGAAAAGTGGCAAATCAAATTCTGTCTCAATGTAAGGAAGAGCTTCTGATGATAAGTCTCATTAAAATGGAAAGGGTTGATCAAAAAAATTAAGGAGTGTTTTAAAAGAGACCAAGTCGCCATCTATCAGGATTGGTATGGAAAGAATTTCTTTTGAGTTGCTGACTTTGGATTAAATGGTCTGCATGGACCTTTATTAAATGCAATTGTCTAAGAAAGTAAAGTGATAGAATGGCCCACCCGTAAAAATACTGAGGATCACTGCTTTAGTTTATGAGCATTATAAGAATTAAGGAAAGAACATACTTTGGAGCTCTTTCTAAAAATTCTTAAAGATAGCTTTAGCAGAAAAAATAATTGTTGTAGTTATTTAAAAATGTTTTTTGAAATACGTATTTAGAAAGCAAAAATGTCTCTTTAAAATTATTTATTTTACATACTAGATAGTAACAATTTCAGAGCAGATGGATCTCTATTAGGATAATGTCTCAATAATATGAAATGGTATATAAGCACTAGAAGCTGGTGGTGTATGATGTAAGCAATGAAGGCTTTATTGATAAGACAGGGCAGCCACAGATTTGAAAATCCTAAGACATCGGCTTTGGAAACCACATGAGCCAAAGCCTCTGTGAAGGTCCGGGAATCAGGAATTCCTGGGCAGTGTCTCTAGGATGCCATCCTAGAGCACTCTTCAGGGGGTTGAGTGCCTGCCATTTTAGGTCTTTCTGTCACTGTGCTTGAGTCACATATTCTCGTGAAAAGATATTAAGAGAATACAGTTTCACAGCCTAGCTTGGGTCATATACTCACTCCATGGCCATGGGAAAAAAATTGTTGATTAACAACCTCACCAACATATTATTCAGTGGAGGGGGTGGAGGAGCTAGCTTCCCAAAGCAAACTTGAGGTGCCATTATTATAAGGAGGAGTGTAAGCTAGACAGAAGAAAACACAGATGTGCACCATAATGAGCCACTTTGATTTGAAACATGAGTTCTTAACTCCTCTCAGCCTCCTTCAGCAGCGCCTACCCTCGTTACAATGCATGTTCTAGAAGAGCAGGGCACAATATGGAGTGGCAAATTGTTCTGCATATAAAATGAAAGGCATTTGGAAATTCAGAGAGCGGCTTGCTCAGAGTTGTCTACAGTGAAGGGAAGAAATGGAGGGGCCCCAGTAATGTGGAATGTCTGGGCTCTGTGGAGGGCCACAGCCAACATGATATTCCTCATGGTGGGGATGGTTGATGGAGTTTTAGCCCAGTTATATCTGATCATCTATGTTAAGGTGTTATCCGCACTTACCATACCCATGTCTGTTACCCTAAACCTGCCTTACAAGTCTGCTGTGTATAACCCTGTGTTCATGGTCCCTTAGAATGGTAAAGAATGATATGGAGTGAAATACAGTAATAACATAATAGGCCTCCAAAAAAGCCATACAGGCTTTTTGGGGAGTGAGCTCTTAACCAGGAAACTAAGCTATCTTGAAAGTCCTGAGTGTGACAGGATGCAGGGTTGGGAGGGTGGTTTCCCCATAATTTGAGGTGGAGATTTATAGCATCTTCCTTTGCACAGTAACCCATGTGATAGCTCGCTATCCTACAGCTGTTCTTGTTCCATGCCAAATTGAGTTCTCTGCTCATTATAGTCTCACATTTTTCTAAAAAGAATGTACTTGTACAAGAGTATGGGTACTCCTTCTTTTGCAGAAAATATGGAGGAAGTGAATCACCTCACTTACATATATTTCTGTTTGGCACTTGGAAAAAACTTCCTCTAGAAGACTAAGAGATCTCTAACCTGAGATTTTTATTGTACTCTGATTGTATCACATGAGCTTTAATCTAAACAAATTATTATCTAATTTAAATAATAACTTGTGAATTCCAACAGAATATAATGTTATTTATTAAGCCTTTAATTTTGATATATTACTCAATTATGTTTTCCATGCGAATGTAAATGCTACAATACGTAGCCATTTATATGTGCTGAATAACTTTTAAATTTAATGAAACTCAGTGTTGAAAGATTACAAACTTCAAAGAAATTGAACATTTTTCTTCATCAAAAATGTTGAGGCATATTGCCTTGTAAAGGATAATTTTAATGTAATTCAAGAACCTCAGTTGTGTTCTTAAGAACTTATTCTCTTGCTTACTGTATTTTAAGTAATTGAACTATTTGAGTGGAATTCATAGAAAATCGTCTACAGCAGTAAATATGTAACTATCGTAAAAGGAATATAAGATACTCAGAGGTAAATTTATTTCATTACCTTGATTGATTGACTATAATATGGGCAGTATATCTTTTCACACTGGCCCAAGGGAAGTACTGGGAGGTTCAGCAATGAACTTGATAGTGATGGTTAAACTCTGTTTTAAGTGATATCAGCGCTTAAGATAGGGTCCAACATGACTTCATAAGGGGTTGTGTAACCATACTATTACATACTTGTAGACGTAAAATGGTGACAGACCTGCAGATAACCTGGATCATTGCAGACATTTATTAAGGAAGGAATTTCACTCTTACTTGGCTGAGATGAGAAGGTTCTCTGTGAGACCATACCATCTGGCCAACGGGAGAGTCATATGACCCCATGTACAGGGCCTTAGCGATCATCCATGGCAGTAGCCTCACCTTTACAGTCCAGGAATTTGAGTGATTTTTTCCAAAACTGCAGCAATAATGAGATTGTTAGAAGACAACCAGGCACCCTGGTCTCTTGATTTTTTTCATATCACTTTCTTAGGTTCTTCTTGTTACTGCTGGTCCTCGGGTCTATGGATAAAAACGATTTTCCCTCCTTTTTTCTGTCCTCTGGAGTCTGAAAGGAAATAATCGAATAGAATATTTCCGTTTCCACAGTGTAGTAGAAGATGCAGGCCTTATTATCTGGTATAAAGTATGCGAATTAGAAATCGCTTTTCATTCTTGAATTTTGTACTTAATATTTTATGGCGCATAAGTGAGTAATGAATTATTTTTGTCCTAATTCATTATTTACAGAGTGCTTTTAACAAAATTTAATGTAATTTCACAAAATGACAGGCATAGGGAGAAAAATGTTCTGGAAGATAATTGGCCCAGGGCTGCCCAAAAGAGTTTAAGAGATTCTTGTGATAGAAATATTGATGAAATTTCTAAGAAAAGACTATTCACTAGCAATGGCAGATAATCAACTTTGGATAATTCAGCGTCCAAAAATCCAATTTATAAGATTTTCTGCTGTAGTGTGCTATCTCTATTGGATAAATTTAAGTGAACAACTTCTATGGATGTGTCAAATTACTTAGTTATGCCTATGAGCCGTAGGGGAGAAGGGAAAAACCTAAGGAAATCCTCAGAGTGTGTGGTTATTGCATTTTTGGTCTGTTTGCTATCTCTGACCATGCCTCTTGGTATTTATCACAGGTTAGGTTTGAGCTTCCAAATCTTCCTTACAAAACCTTTGTACTTTGGGAAAAGGTCAATCTATCCAGTTCCTGGATTAAGACCATCAATATATCCTAGGCTCTGACTCCAGACCTGTTTTCAGGACCCCGGAACTAGTTGAACCCAGAAAATATGTCCTGGGGGCTTCTAGAAGAAGTTCCTTTGCTTTTATAAAATGGTGACAAGGGACTTCCTATTCCTCCTTTGTATAACAACACTTTCCTTTCTTTTAGGGGACAGTTCCTTTTACAGTGTGAAATAGAAATCAGGTTAAAATATCATATTAGAAATCTCATTAACTGCAAATTTACTAATAGCCATGTTTTGTGATTTTTTTTCAAAAAAAATTTTTTTTCTGAAAATGTACACCCAATGTATTATAAAATGAAATGTAACACCATTCTCTTGGGTTCAAACTTGGAAAATTAGGACGTCTCTGGGTATCACTGGACACCCAGGTTTTCCCAGTGGGCTATAGCTTACAAATCACAGATAAAGGTGAGGCAATTATTTCCTTTCTACTCTTTCTGCTTTCAGGCAAAAGCTGTTGATGTACAATAATTGGGTTTCCCAGGATGTCTAAAGAAGAAAGGGCATGCCATCAAGAAATACAGCTGAGTCTTTCATATTCACTTTTCTCTATAATTAAAAAAAAACTTTGTTATAAAGTATGTAATATATAAATGTGTAAGTTAAAGATTACCAAATGAAAATACATGCACCCACTTCCCAACTCAAAAGTAAAACATAGCAGGTAATTTAGGGGCCCTCCTTTTGTCCCTCATT